>JAFMSR010000028.1:427576-762310 GCA_022818135.1 Saxidomus purpurata
TTCAGTCTTTCTTAAATGTTTTATAAGTTTAATACGTAAATAGCTCATATCTATCAACATAATATAGTGTTACCGCCAAACAAATGTTAATTATAAGTGAAGAGTAATTATACTTTCTCGACCAGTTAATAACGTTCAATATTTCGAGTAACATTTTAGATACGAAAAACAAGGATTAAGTTTGTTTTCCTGATGCACATGTCACGGTACGGACTTTATCAAAATGGGAAGAAATCATGCAAGCCTTCGTATAGCTCAGACAGGAGAGCTTTAGCCCTTACATCCCTGTAAGCGAAGGACCATGAGTTCGCATCTAGGTTAAGGTGCACATTTTGACTCATTATTAGCATTTGGCGCCTTCTGATGATAACACTTAAACTGGACAGGATTTTTTACTATAAAATATAGCTACCAATCGCTTTCGTATATTCAAAATTGCGCCGACAATCTTTTTTAGAGATAGTTTTGTATTGGAGCATGTCCCTGAAAGCATCACACAGTATAGAGACGGGATTATTTTAGGCACATAGTATATCATCAACGTTTCGATCCTCCGAGCGCTTAAATAATTTATAAAACAATACTAGTGGGAACATTTTCTAATCTACATGCAGCTGAATAAAGATACAATTCTGACAGAGTGACTGTATACCAACTCAGTCACTGATTGGGTATTAAGGTTATACATGTAACTAAATCCGGATATAGCTAACATATCTAAATGGTCCCAGTGTGATTGTTATATACGGTAACTAATGATGTTTCGGAAATACGTAAAAAAATGAGATATAATGATTTTTTTCTCTTATCTCTTATCGCTATGGGATTGCACAAATGTAATGAAAATACAGTTAACATAGATTTTGGAGTAGGAAAGTCAAAACTTATTTCTACAGATTTCCTTTTATATTCAATTGAAGTTTGATATGTTTTATTATAACTATGGAATGGTTCGTTATAATTGTAGGAGAATAAATCAATGATTAACGACTTTCTTAAACTTGTAATGGTCACTTTGTACGGTACTATCACTTTAATGTATCATACACGTAACTTTTCTCAACTCCAAATGACACAACCGCTATCGTGGTTAGGTGGTTAGTGTCGCAGAAGTGAAATAAACTAACTTCCTACTGATTGAAGGTCATTGGTTCGAGCCTCGCTGCTGACGATAACCTTAGACACCGCTTAGTGAGAAAATGTCATTATTTATAGGTAAATGCTCAGTAATAGAAATCGACAGATCTTCCTCCAGGAGACTTCTTTTTACAAATTTACTGAAGAGTTATAAGGTAGATGTTACTAATTTTAGAAATACACGATAGTGGTCCTCAAAAGTCATTCCCTTCATTTTACTGTAATTCCATGTAGAGTACATATCACTCATTATGTATAACCCATCGGGTGTTTTAACGCAGCCAACTAGTTACCATCAGGCTACTAAAGACGATTTTCAACTTGATTATAATACCAATATGTACGTCTGGTATTAAATCATAGTATGTTTTATGGAAACGAACTGATCTACATTGTTTGTATCTTCGTTATAACAAAACGAATTTAAAGCACGCAATAAAATCGTGCTGTTTGTTGACATGGATAATATCTAAAAAGTTATAAAGCATTTTAAATTAAATCTTGTGGAGGGCAATGAATCAGGTTATAAATCTTTCAGATAAGACCTCTTGACATTATTCATAAATTGTGCACTCAATTACTTTATCGTATTGAACAACATATAGGTTTTTGTATGGTACTATTCTCACTTTTTTCCTTAATAATTATCACTTACTCTTGAACTAAGAAAATTACATTTGCTTATTTCTTTCTTCGCATACATGCTCGTATTTCAAAGTACAGTCCAATTACGACTTCAGTGTTAATGCACTGAATGTTATTTGACATGTATGTCCTTATTTCTTTCTTACTTTTTGTAGACTAAATATCAGTTTCTGATATCTAAGAAAAGGTATTATCGATACGCATTATATTTTCTATGCATACATGAAGCCGACGAATGGAATTGTTCGTTTTTGGCCACTTCTTTTGTTTTGCAAATTCGTGGTTTCCAATCAATGATTTTGAAATATGACCTTTTTTGTTTTATAAACATGAACTATCCTTAAAAAAGATGGTCGGCGCGATTTATAGAGTATATGAAAGAGTTCAAAGTACAAATTACTGTCAAGTTTTATGTTTATGCAGGAAGAAGGCGCAAAATGTCACAGAGTGAGACAAATGTGCACCCCGACCAGAACGTGAGCCCAGGACCCTACTGCTTACATGGCGAATGCTCTCCCTGCGCTCAAACAATACAAAATAACAGTTAACTCAGTTGAGTATTGGGCCATATCTGTACCTACATATCCGTGAATTAGTGGACAGTGTCTCAATTGTAATACTACAAAGATATGTATACATCACTACTGTATGATTAAAACACATTCCACATGGAAACAGTTCCGTTTAATGTATTTTTTTAATTAAATGATTAGTCGTCGGTCTATATGATACCATTTTATAATTTATCAATTTTATATGTTTTAAAGTGATGTCTTATGACAGTTAACTGAAATTACATGTATTTTTTATTTAAATTAGATACTAAAGTTTAGTTATTAATGAACCAACATAGCGCAATGTGAATTATGAACGTACATGTACGTTACATAATAAAATGACTATAGGCCGCTACAATTTAATAGATTGGGTAGTATTAAGTAAGCATTGTTTACTCATAATTGTTAAAACTGCATGATATTGCGCGTTTTTATTCAGTACTCTTGGGAAACAAATTAAGTTGTTACTTTTGTTGTTAAACACAGTCTTTGGGATTAAATAACAAGTTAAGGAAAAACAATGACATTGTAGCTAATTTAAAGGGATTTCTCTTGAGATATCGAAGTTATGTCTCGTTTATTTTTATAACCAACAATATTTAGACTCTGTATAAACTATTTATTTCAACTTTGATTTATTTGATAAAACAAAACCGTCACGTGCTTCACTTATTGATCATAAATGAATAACCTTGAAATAGCTACTCTAAAATTGGAAAGTATAAATAGAGTGCTGACACCCAAATGTACATGTTGTATTATTTCGCCTAACTACGCAAAGGTTTTTAGCGACAGACATGCATGGGGGTTATTTCAACAAACAAAGGAGTTTCTACAATTCATTTTCCTTGAACATTATCAGCTTCTTACATCATAGTTTAGGCTTCAGAAAGTAAACGTTGTATTTCATGTCTGATTTGGTACTGACAGAAAGATGTCTTAGTAAATTTATTTAAATTTTTACGTACATTTTGAAAATATCCCCATTTAAAATGTTTCTCTTAAAAGGCGATTTTAACGGCACGTGGGTAGTTCATTATGTTAAAAGTAATGCAATTATGTAAGATGAATATACTGAAATATGTTCACAGTGCATGCAATTGTTGTATGAGGGCCATGGTGTGACTCCTATTGCTTATCGGACAAATTATAAGCAATCGAAAATGACAGAAATCAAAATAAAAATACGTATTGTGCGACAATATTTACATATCACTCATTATTCTTCGCCAATAGCTTCGATTAAATTCGAGTATGTTTGCGATATTTCAATCAAACAAAAATGTTTTACCAACTGGGGTTCGCACCGCAGAGACAGTTGCGTAGTGGTTATATGTCTAACTTGTATGCAAAGTTACATGAGTTCAAATCCTGCTCAGATAATTATAATTTTATCTTAAAGTATTTATAAAAAGATATTTTGTTTAATTTGTGACACAGTCTAATGCATCGTTTTCGCTTTTTGCCCCTGGGTTCTCTTCGAAATATGAGCCAAGGCACTTTAGAGCGTAGCTGTTTTGATTATTTGCTCGTCGGCATGTTCACTTCTACACAAGCAGGCGACGGAGAAAAAGTGCTCAAAAAGTCATTAAAAATCTTGAAAAACCCTAGGTGAACAAGGACAATAATGAAAACATTTTATGCAACGAAACGATTAAAAAAAGTAATTTAAAATCTAACATATCAAGCAAGACTTGAAACTGCATACGCTGGATATGTAGTCAGATGCCTGATCTAGTACTCTATTTCGAAATGCGATAGCTGGTGCATAACGACTTTGTATCTCAATCGCATGTTATTTTTTCATCCGAAGATTACCGACCGCATACGAAATATTCATGAGTGCCAGTTCAATATTGTCGAACAATGAAATGTTTTTCATTATAACAGCTATTGAAATTGGTAACCGATAACACATTGAGATAGCAGATATGAATATTGCTATAGTAAAAAAGGAAACAACTTAAAACATCTTTTTTGAAACCGTAAGGCCTAGAGCTTATATATTTAGCATGTAGCATTGCCTAATGGACCTCTTCCAAAATTGTTCAAATTATGACCCACTGGGGTCACTTGATTTTACATTAGGCCAATATAGGAAAACTTTAAAAATGTTCTTATCTGAAACCAAAAGGCCCGGAGTTTAGATATTTAGCGTGTAGCATTACCTAGTGGTCCTCTCCCAAGATTGTTCAAATCATGACCCGTTCTCGGTGTCACCTGATTTTATAAAGGCTTACATAGAAAAACTTTAAAAGCCTTATCTGAAACCACAAGGCATTGAGCTTAGATATTTAGCATGTAGCATAACCTAGTGGCCATCTACCAAGATCAAGTTCGAATTATGATTCACAGGTTAAATGGGGTCACTTGATTTGACATATGCTTATCAAGGGTAAACGTAGGGTAAATCTGTTTGTCTAGAACCACATGGCCTACAGCTAAGATATTTAGCACGTAGTTGGGCCTAGTGTATCGCTTCTACGTTTGTTGAAATCATGACGGCCCGATGAAAAATTGACCCCGCATGGGGGGGGGGGGTCACTTGATTTTTTATAGGCTTATATAGGCAAATAATTAAAACTCTTCATGTCCAAAACCACAAGTCACATAGCTTAGATTGTTTGAAGTGGTGTTATGTAGTGTTCAAATCTGGACCCCCAGTCACAATTGACCCTTTCAGCTATGGTAGATCTTGTATCATAGCCAATTGTAGTCAGGTGAGAGACATATGACCATCTTTGGCTTCTTGTTTACATCTTATCTTATAATAAGTGATATAAATCTAGTCCCAATTTTATTATTATCTTCGACTTTGCCGGATTTTCAAGACGAGGATGATATATTGGAGGTTATGATCACATATGCAAACAAACGTATTTGCATAAGATAGACATTACTAGAACAGAGGCCGATACTCGTATTGATGAGTGAATTACGGAAGTATTGAATGTCCCTAACTATGTATATATAAACGCAACAGGAACACACAGTGGTTGTTTCAAACGTAACTCATGTTTGATAATATCCCCTTTGAATTATATGCCTTTTGAAAACAACTTGTTTTCGGCTTATTCTAATACAAAGTTATTCGTATGTATTCAAGTCATCTTAATTTTTCACAGAAGTAACATGTGTATGTCTAGAAATATTGCTTGCTTTGACAAAGTCCCTACTAAATGTTATTGCCTAACTGAAGAACTTGCATAAGGATGACATTTTATATTTGCCCTAAACCTTCTTCATGCGCGCGTTTATGCACAGATCGTGATCAAATAGTTATATCAATTCCATTGTCAAACTTCCATTTATATATTTCCCCATATATATGTACGTACATGTAACACCGCTGTTACATAGAAAAGATGTGAAATGTATATACATGTACTAGTCAAGTCAGAAACACCTTTTATCGTTTTTCATTGCGACATGCTACAACGAATTGGGTCCCAGTAAATATTTTGATGCAATATACTCCTTGTTTTGTGTATTACCATATGTGCAAGGGCCAAATACATGTTATAAGTAGGCACAAATTGCGAACATGTTTAAAGGGAAACAACTTGATTTATTTGACAGTCTCTTGCGCAAGGGTAATTTTCCTTGCTTACGTGACATTTTAAAAATTGTCGTTGACATAAATTATGTGACTGCCACTCCCTCATTCTCTTAACGGTCAACAGGTCAAACCGGCAATTGCACTGAGGTAGAACTATTTTATAGGATGGTACAGACTGACCTAAAGAACAAAGGTAAAGTCCAAACGCCATTTTCCAGGTAGATAAAGGTGACAATTCGGTGTTTTTGAACAGAAAGGAAAAATGCAATGATTATAATAATAAACTATCAACACACATTCATATGCGTTCTAAATGAAAAATTGTTGACTTCGTTCTTGTAAAGTAGTATATTTTGTTGTATAATTTCATTTAATTTGCTTGATTATAAGAACAGCTTATAATTGATGTAAGGGTAAAAAGGCAAACACAATACTAAGGATTATCAGTTTCTGACCAATGTTGTCGTGTTTTTGTGTTCTCAATTTTTCTCAATTAAGGCTCCAATGTTTGATTTTTTTGTTGTTAGAAAATCCAAAAAATAGGTGGTATTTGTACTTTCACTTTCCTTGCACACTTCAATGTGCTTTACCTATGATGGTTCGATCAGATTATTGACATTAGAAACATCAGCAGTCTTTAATGATAACTTTACCTCTCCGACTTTTCAAAGGACTTGAAAATTGGAAAATACGCCCTTCGGTTCACGGCAACGAGACTACGATAATGATGCATGGCTCACTTGAATAATCTGAGAATCAGGACGCATTCAACCGACAAGGATCTACAGTTTTGAAAGACAGAGTGCACTCTGACTTGAATAATCATTATAAGCATAGTTTTAATTAAATGAACATCTCAAGGAAATATTTGATGAGGACCTTTCACAGACATACTATGAGTAATTTCAAAATCTAACTTATGGTTTCTTAGTTTATTATATAGCCATATAGGGAAGTGAAATTTGCCTCCGGTGGCCATGTTGTTGGTAAATTGACATCTCTTGAGCACTTTTGTTAAATGTCACACTATTTTTATTCCCTTGAAATATTGTATTGATATTTAACAAATGTTTTAAAAATCATTTATTATGTTTTGTATATACAAGTAACAATATAGCCACACAGGGGAAATTAGCCAACCCGCTTGTTTCCATTTTGTTTTGACGAATTCACATGGATTTAACAAAATTTAAAAGGGGACTCCAGAAGACGTTTTCTGTAAAATTATTTTAGAATTTATCAAGCTGTTTATGACAAAGCTTTCCATGTACATTTTTATACCTCTGCCAAAGTTTGGGAAGGGGGTATATAGGAGTCACCCTGTGGTCGGTCGGTCGGTCATGAAGTCAGTAGGTCTGTTGTATTTTCCTTGTCCGTCGCATAACTTGAAAACTACTTGTTCGAATTCAGTAAAAGTTCATAAAATGGTTAAGCACAAAGAGAGAAGGTGCAGTGTACAAGAACTATAACACTATCCTGACTAATTACAATATTATTGCACTTTGTTACTTTTCTTTGTCCGGAGCATAACTTAAAAACTACTGGTTGGAGTTCAATACAACTTTATGCAATGGTCAAGAACAATGAGAGAAAGTGCAATGCACAAGAATAATAACTCTATCTTGACTGTTCACAGAGTTTGTTACTTTTCCTTGTCCAAAGCATAACTTGAAGACTAATATAATTATTCAGTTGTCAAAACAGTCGTGTGGGGATGTTAATCACATTTAGTGATAGGTCTAGTTCGTATTGTAAACCCTTATTTCGCTGGACACATAATTTTGTTGTACAATGTATCATGGGCATTGTAATAAACAAATAACAAGGTAGACCCGTCCGGCAATACCATTGTCTATGATAAAGCACAAGTACCCACGCAGTAAACCCATTAATTATCTCGGAGAGATTTGTCCCGAAATATTTTGGGGTTAGCTGACGTGTTTTACGAGACGGTCCATAAATGAAAAAAAAATTGATTCAAGGGTAGAGTCTGTTGAAATTACTGCAAAATCAGGTCGGCCATAGGCAGCTACAGGTGAAAAGATTATGTGAAAAATAAGAGAAGTTCATCAAAATGATGCTAGATGAAAAACCTGAAAAAAAAACCAAAACATTTTGCACCAGTGCGAAAGTTTGTGTACAAAACACAGGCCACTAAACATGGCAAAGGCAATAATTGCTAAACGCACTTTAAAGATAAATACCTTATAATTGATGTTTAACTGTATAATCTCAAAAACATAAATAATAGAATATCTGAAGTACTATAACTTAACTTAAGCAATCAGCCGTAATCGATAAAATCAGCGTTTTAAAATATGCTGCAGTACCGTAAACCATTCAATAACCTATGTAGAGTTTTTGCTGTTGAATAAATGCGTGGATATCGAATTATAACATAATGCCTCAATAATGTTTAATTGTGGCAAAAAGAAGCATGTTTCGCCAAAATTGTATTTATTTATCATTTTACGTTCATTGAACACATTATCTATGTTTCCAGAATATAATCGGCTAGATGTAGGGTATGTCCCTTTAAGTGCAAAGGAGGTTTGTATGCCATGTTATTCTTTGGTGAAGGCATAGCAATACATGTCCAAGTATAAAGAGGCAAAATGACGGAATGAACAAACTTATAATGCAAAGTTTCACTCTTATCCTAACCCCCTAATGTGTTAAGGGTATATGCAGATGGAGGGAGACAATAACTATATCCTCCGGCCGTGGACATTAATAATAACAATTATAATAATAATAATGATAATAATAATATTAATAATGATAATGACCTTTATGCTAAGACGGTGAGGTACAATTAACAAACACTAACTCGTGCGAGGTTATGGGTCGACCGCAAAGTTGTTGGCCTTTGCTGATCTTACTGGGATGGAAACGGGGCAACAATCCTGTCAAATCTTGTGACCACCTACCATCTCTCATACTACCAAGGACGCGTATCAAATCAGGGGTGTATTTGCGAGATGCGAGTGTGGTATCTCCTGCGCTTACCTTGCTAGACAAACATCAACATGACAACACGTTATAGTCATGAAGTCACACCCACATGTTTTCGTAAAGCCTCCGTCGCTTATTAGTACAAGACATAACTGGACGCAGAATATATTTCATTGCCAACATGCAAACGTACTTGATACTAATCATAGTTATGGCCTTTTTGATTTTTCAAAGATACAGTGAAAATGTTGTTGTTTGTTTATGCGCATTTCTCACCAAACACTGCCCGATGTTCAAGGTAACTTACAGGTGTAATAAGTAACAAGTACGTTAGCATCTTGTGTTTTAATTTTGCCGGCATTTATGGTTAACTTACATGTATAGAATTCAATGACGTGCATAACTTCTCTTCTAACCATGACAGGTTAAGATGAAATGTCAAAGGTCAAGAAACTATTTCTACCAAGTCTTTTGTAGGAATTTCATGAAACCTGGGTAAAGTTCACCATATTAAGACGACGTTTGAAGTGTATGTTTCAACGATTCACTGTCAATGTCACACTTTGGGATCACATATTAAAGCGACTGCACTCCAAATTCTTAGTAAATTTTAATTTTTTGGTAAAATCAATATATATTCAATTTGTCAGCATCAAGATTATTTTCTTTGTGTAAGAGCTAAAAATAAAGGTAGAAAAAAAATATTTACCCGAGCCAGGTTTTGAACTCGGATCTTTGCGCTTACAAAAAAATTACAGCGGCTTAACTTACTACAGTACTGCCAACGGTAATTTTTACAACCGAACCGCAACTGCAACCATTTAGAACCGCTACCGGACCGGGAACGGACCGGACCGGACTGGACCGTTATAAACCGTTAGAACCCATTGTAACCGTTCACCGCAGTTAAAAATAGCATTTACCAACTGAAACGAAGCGTTACTATGACCGTTGCCATCACGTGGTTATAAGCGTGAGAATCCACCAATCCGCATTTAGGAAGGCGTGACATGTAAAGCGGTTATCTTAAATCAGGTTTAAGAATCGATTTTATGTGAATGTTTAATTTGGCTGTAGTAAATGACTGAAAGTAAAATCAACAGTATTAACTCACAAAATACACGTATGCTAAACTTTGATGCTATAAACGTTAATGTCCTAGCCTTGTACATTTATAATAGAATCTAAAGCACGATGAGACATATGGCAGAAAAAAGTGTCAAGCGCTATATCAGCTGGCAGTCGATAAGTTTTGGGAAACAACTACGGTTCGGTAGTATCCGTAAATAACGGATAGGGTCATAAATCATTGATTATCGATTGTACTTCAATATTGCCTAAGAGAGATATTGAACTTGCCGCGTAACTTACGTTTTAATTTTTACAATTTCTACCAGAAGATAAAGAAATTTCAGCATACTCATTCACATAATGATAACAACAATAATGATAATAAAAAAACAATGTTTTAGCTAGAGAGCACTATTTCGTTACAGTCGAATGTTCAGTCATTAATGAATTTAATGTAAATAGCGGATGCTTGAAATAGAATTCGTTTGTAGTAAATGTTGACAATAGTCACAGAAGACCTACATGTCCCCGGGAAATAGTACGTCAACTTTTTAGCTCACCTGGCTATGCCAGGGTGAGCTTTTCTGATCGATGATTGTCCGTCGTCCGTCGTCCGTCAACATTTTGATTCAAATGACATCTCCTCTGAAACCTCTAGGCCAATGTTGATAAAACTATGCAGGAATGTTCCTTGCATGAAGCTCTACCAAAATTGTTCAAAGAATTCCATTCCATGCAGAACTCTGGTTGCTATGGCAAAAATAGGAAAAACTTTAAAAATCTTCTCTGAAACCACAAGGCCTAGAGCTTAGATATTTGGCATGTAGCATTGTCTAGTAGACCTCTACCAAGAGTGTTCAAATTATGACCCTCGGGTCAAAATTGACCCCACGCGGGTGGGCACTTAGTTTTTGCATAGGAATATATAGGGAAAACTTAAAAAATCTTCTTCACTGAAACCACAAGGCCCAGAGCTTAGATATTTGGCATGTAGCATTGGCTAGTGGACCTCTACCAAGATTGTTCAAATTATATCCCCCGGGTCAAAATTGACCCCGCACCGGGGGTCACTTAGTTTTGCATAGGAATATATAGGAAAAACTTAAAAAATCTTCTTCTCTGAAACCACAAGGCCTAGAGCTTAGATATTTGGCATGTAGCATTGGCTAGTGGACCTCTACCAATAGTGTTCATATTATGAGCCCCGGGTCAAAATTGACCCCGCCCCGGGGGTCACTTAGTTTTGCATAGGAATATATAGGAAAAACTTAAAAAATCTTCTTCTCTGAAACCACAAGGCCTAGAGCTTAGATATTTGGCATGTAGCATTGGCTAGTGGACCTCTACCAAGATTGTTCAAATTATGAGCCCTGGATCAAAATTGACCCCGCACCGGGGGTCACTTAGTTTTACATAGGCTTATATAGTAAAAACTTTAAAAATCTTCTTCTCTGAAACCACAAGGCCTAGAGCTTAGATAGTTGGCATGTAGCATTGGCTAGTGGACCTCTACCAATATTGTTCAAATTATGACCCCCGGGTTAAAATTGACCCCGCACCGGGGGTCACTTAGTTTTGCATAGGAATATATAGTAAAAACTTAAAAAATCTTCTTCTCTGAAACCACAAGGCCTAGAGCTTAGATATTTGGGATGTAACATTGCCTAGTATACTTCTTTAAAGTTTGTTCAAATTATGCCCCTGGGGTCAAAATTGACCTTGCCCGGGGGGGGATCATTTGTTTTACAAAGACATTTTATTTCGGTAGGCTTTTTTAATTTGAGAAATAGCATAGTTTCCTTTTCAGAATATCAAATGGATTTTACACACTCTAGTAAACGTTTGATGTTGATTGCCTTAAAAAGTATGTGATTTTTCATTTTCAAACTATATTTTTTCTTCGGGTAGAAATGAAAGACATAAGATACGAGTAATAAGACTACCTGGTTTTTACATGTGTATTATCAAAAATAGCTTTGACCGGAAAGAAACTCATGTTGACACCAATAAAATGACACCAATTTCAGCGGAGCGAATTCTTGCCTTTCACTCGAGACAAAGGGAAATGTTAAACAAAATATAAGGTACCCGTGCAAGTGCTTCGAAATTAAAAAACATACATATTTAATATTTTATGTCTTGCAAATTAAGATCAAAAGCTATTTTTGATAATGCTACTGAAAATTTCATGAATCTTCTGTATCCGGTTTCAATGAAAGGTTTTGCCTTTTTAAGAACAAAAAAGATAAAGATTCTGACCCAGTTTTTATGTAAGTGTAAAACAAACCCAATATACAACTTTTTTAAGATCATGGTAAATGTAATATCCGGCCATAAAACTTATCGATGACCTGGAGCAGTAAGATCAATCATTCGGATATGTTCGGCCAGCATTCTGCCACATGTCAACAGGTATTCAAATTGAACGGGTTCATTGTATTTGTTTAATCTGAAGATTGATTTATATGACTTATTTTCCTTGGTATCGTATATTCAGGTTTTATCGTTGGTACCGGTTTCCCCACTTGACCAACGCGCTCAGAAGAGGTTAGTTATTTTAGATTCCAAATTCCAAAGACACCCATGGTTCTTTTAACATGTCAGGTGTATAGCACTCATACATGGGACCTCGGTTTAAGTCTCATCCGAAAGACTGTTAAGTAATTGTAGTTGGTCAGCCCCGGGAATCGAACCAGCTACCTCGAGATTACAAGTCTCGTGCTCTACCAATTGAGCTTACCGGGCTGTCAATTCCCATGCACAAAGACATTTATGCGACCAAACGTGGCTTATATCTTAAATAGTTAAACAGCAAAAGTGCCATTAAATATTTTTCATATGCCAACAAGCCTTCTTTTGTAACTAAGTCTGCTTATTAATACCGAATGTTTTACCATTCCATGATTCTAAAAAACTTTATTTTGGTGGTAGTGTTGCGTTTTGTTGTGTATCTATCTTGCATTTCGTATCACTTTTGATTATTATAATTTTACTTTTATTGTGATATGTTTTTATTATAAGATTTAACATTATTATCATAAATACAGTGTATGCTTTATACACATGCTGAATAACGAGGGGTTCCTGATTCTATTTTAATGGATGTAGGGGCAATAAAATTGCGTAATCATTACGTAATTTTATGGCACGCGACTTCTCTAATCTGTGAGATATTGGCCTCTCGCCTAATTTGCATAAGTAATTGTGATTGACCGGAATCCCCTCAAGCGTTCAAAATTGAAGATTCGTTACTAAAAGTTTTTTTTTACATGTAACAAGAATATTGAACAAGCAACCTTGAAGAATGAGCATTTATTAAAATTAGAAGTATCGCAATTGTGTAAATGATTTCACAAGTCACAATTATCTTCAACAAATGAATCTAATACTGTGGAATACAAGTGCACAAGCCCAAGTACAAAACCTTACATCACTCCGATAAACATGATAAAGAGATAGTCTCACTATTTCCACTTCGAAGGCAAACCGATTTTACAGCTTGACATTTTAGAGTTGTCTGCCTTCTACGTCTCAGTTTGATGTGCAAATAGCTGGGAACACATCCCCAACACAATTTGTTCGGCACTTATAAACTCAATAAAATCCAATATTTAAATGTTTAAATGCATTTATGATTTTACATGATATGATTAAGTTTAAAAATGATGCTAACACAATTCCGAGATACATTTACCTATCTACACACCTGCATCAATCGGTGAAATATGAAAATAAATGGTGTACCATACCGCATGTGTGAAATTCCATGTTTAGGTTTAAACATACAGATTTTTATACAGTGGCGAGATTTTCATAAAATGTACAGTTTTCATTTAACGTGATTTCTTAGATCTTCATTTTAGAGCGAAAGTTTGTTAGTAAACAGTTGCCTGCTGATGTTGATTCCATGTTGATTTAATAAGATCCGCTGAATACGCACGTTGTTTGACCAGTAAGATGATAAACAACTAATATGTTTTAATACTATCTGGCAATTAACCACCTCATTTCAACTACATATTTATTTCTTTTCCTATAAAAAAGCGCTAAACGTTGTAATCGTGCTTATTAGGTCCACCATCCACTCGCGAGGTATATAAGCGGTACGACCCGGTGCTTAACGTTGTCACTGGTTAACGAATTTTAAACGAAAGAAATACAGTAAGCAGAGTCAGCCAATCAGATCACAGAACCGCTAAAACCGATTGAAACGGTTCGCTTACCGGTCCTTTGCGGTCAGCGGTCCGGTGAACGGTTCGGTGAACGGTTATGGACCGATATGACCGAAACGGAACGCAAACGAACCGCAACCGGAACGTAACCGGAACGCAACCGGAACGCAAAAATGGTAAAAATTACCGTTGGCAGTACTGTACACTACGGAGTCAGCTGATTTGATGCGAGTTAAAAATATTGATATACCAAAGAGCCCACCCCGTTAGTCACGGGGTGATATATTCTACAATAAAAGTAAGCAAAACAACACATTTTAATTGTTTCTTTTGTTAAAAACTTGTCACGTTATCATAATACAATGCCCCTGATACAGTAATGACAATTGTTTTCTTGAAATTGAAAATTTTCTTTTTTTAGCGTAACTTGTCCATCTGGAGTGCAGTTGCTTTAAGTGATTCAATCTCCCAAACCACATACTTTATTTCAAATAAACATGTCACAAGTTAATTATTGTGGTAAGTGTAATTAGAGAAACTATTACCTGTGAAAATGCGCGTTTAATGGTCTATCATCTCTGTAAATATCTTAATGTTGGTTGTTTGTGTGTTGTTGGTTGTTTGTTGTTTGTGTGAGCATTTTTGTGTTTTACATACCATGCCTTTTGTTTCCATTGCGTGTGTTAGAGATTCACCTAGCAGGGATTACTTTTATTTACACTGTCCTGTGACTTTGGAACATGGTGGGGGTAAGAGTGAGGTTGGGTGCGCACCATAAACCGGTTTAAGCTCCCCAGTGGTGTTTTTGCCACTGACCGTTCCAAGGCGGTGCCCCACTGTGTTCCTTTAATTGTTCGTTTTGTCCTCGTGTGTTTGCTTTGTATGCTAGTGTGTGTTGGTAGTGTATGTTTGTGTGTGTACATGATTGTGTGTGTGTGTGTGTGTGTGTGTGTGTGTGTGTGTGTGTGTGTGTGTGTGTGTGTGTGTGTGTGTGTGTGTGTGTGTGTGTGTGTGTGTGTGTGTGTGTGTGTGTGTGTGTGTGTGTGTGTGTCTGTCTGTGTGTGTGTGTGTGTGTGTGTGTGTGTGTGTGTGTGTGTGTGTGTGTGTGTGTGTTGGTGGTGTGCACTTCTGGGTGCTGTGGGGCTCGTTTTGGGGAGGCTGCGTTTTTGGTACGTGGCATTCCCTGTTTGATATTGTTTTTGTTTTTATGTAAAAGTTATTTGTGGGACTGATTTGCGGAATGCAAACATGGTCAATAATTGCATCTGCTATACATATATATTGCTGATGATCCCATATAAAGTTTACTTTGTTTTATCTGTAAGGCACAGCTTTATTTGTTCATTGTCAATTTTGGAAAAACAGAATGATTAATCTAATAAATACGACAAAGGCTTGCCAGATATGACTGCTTACGGCGAATATGCCGCCTGTTGAGAAGACGAATTTCAAATGCATCCAAAACATTTGAGAAAATTGCAATAAAGAACTGACGTACAGTGGCAACTGTGCAGCAAACACTATAACTTGCAAAATTTGACAAAATTGACAACATGGACAACAGTGAAATGAATAAAGCTACATTGCTGCAAATATTTGAACATATCTAGTGAATTCACCACTATACTAGCTCTCGTTTTAAAAATCTTCATAAGTTGAATGAAACATGTAAAAGGCTAATCGACACGTTTGAGACACACGTATTAAGTTACTATGAGTAGTAACTGAACACTAAAGGAATTTCGAAACGTTCTGAAACAACCAATGTTTTAATATGAAGAACCTTAGACAATGCCGGTGAAAAATACATTCAAGACTCCTTGGTTGATTATCTGCATTTGTAGTACAACGCAAAACAGAACTCGGTCCAACCTCGAGAAACATCGCTTGTGATACAACGAACGAACACGTGGGTCACCTGTGGACGTAATGGTTGTCTGTTCACTGGCACTCGGTGGACATGATGCTTTGTATCAGTTTTATATGAATATACCGTCCGTTTACATGTTTTCAGATATTTTGTCTGCAGTTTGATTAAAACCTTTGTTTTAGAATGCAAATATAAAAAATGGGGGTCAATGTGCATATAAGAAAGAAATTCAATAAAAACTGACAAAAAATGTGTTTTTTAGATTTCGGCGAGCTTTGAGATATGACGGCATATGTCTGTGACAAAGAACTGTAAAATAAACTAGTTATTAATGAATATTTATATCCTAACAATTCTTCGTATAATACAGTTTGATTTATGTAAATATCTTAAATGGTTTTTAAGAAATGACTATTTTTGTACCCCTTCCCCCATTTTTGGCATATGACAAAATTTGTCAATTTAGTCACCAAATGTGAGGTCAAAATATTTTTTCTCAGAAATGTTACGCTAAAATATTCCTATTGTGCCTAAGTTCACTACTACGTAATTGTTTTTCCCAGTTAACTCATCATTTTTGAAATACAACAAATGTAAATTTCCGGAAGTGCACAAATCCAAAACCTCACCGGTGACCCCCCTTAAGTAAAAGTGCACCAGGAAAAGACATGGGAATTCCAGAAAAATAGGAAACCTGTTGCAGAATGAACACTTATTTTTCAAAATAGTGTATATCGCATTAAAGAAATTCTGAACTACATGTGATAAAATCTTATGAATGTTTTATGCTCATGTTATTTTAAACATTTTGAATGTTTTACCTGGAATGTATAAGGAATTCCTATATACATGTATGTCTTGTGCACATTACTGGTTTGAAAGAAGCTTTAATGAAAGGTGGATGTGTAAAGATCTTTAGCACATACGTTGAGATCCATTGGCAAATAATATAATTCTGTTTAATACATGCATCTTTTAGACCTTTTTATTGGTTTACGTTTTTAAGAATGAAAGGCATTTGTAGTGCAAATCGGGAAAAACAATGATTTGGACTTTACATTTTTATTAATTATTCATAAACACTCTTTCAAAAGTGGAAAGGTATCATGTACTTGTCAAAGCTTTTTTCACCAAAGGCTACTATTTGTGAATACAAAGTACCTATTTATGCCTGGACACTTTCTGATGAAATCAGGGAAAAGACTGGAGAAATTAGGGTTATCTTGCATAGTCAGTCTGACGTGTTTTTAGTATTTAAACCCGTTCTCTTCTGTTGTTTGAGATAGGAGGAGTCTAACAATACAAAAATATGAAAACCTGATTTCTATTTATTTATATGTTGTTCGCTAAACATGTATAAACGGATATGTTATATGCGTTACATATAATATATTGTTTCTAATATCCGAAAATACCTCATAACCAGAGGACTGTCATTAGATGGTCATTCTGACAGATGCTGTATCAGTCATAGAAGCCTTGGTTTATGACAAATTACTATCCCTGGCCAAAAAACACAACAGGTTATGTGAGAAGCAAAAAGTGTCCCTTTAGTGGCAACCCACACACTGTGGTCTTCATGGCAAAGTGATGGCGGACGAATTGGTCAAATAAGGAGCAAGAGACGACCAGCGACTTAATAGAGTCACTTCGCAAGTAAAGATTGGTGCTTAATTCTCTTACAAGAGCAATGACGCGGCGAGATTACTACAATTTAATAAAAGTAGGGAAACATTCATTGTATTTGGGCTTCGCACAAGACACGACATGCTTGAAAGAAAAAAAAAAGAGTTGTATGGCATGAAGGACAAGCCAAAAGACAAGTTTATTTTTTTGTTGTAACTGAACGCTGCAAGAGTCACATATTTCATCGATAATTTTTGACAAATGTTTAATAAACAAGGAATATTACCTCTACTTAAGTGGCTGTCAGTCATTATCAAGTTTCTTCCCTTTAAGTAATTTCGAGTAGATTGGGCTTAGTTTCATTTTGTTATTACATGAGGTATCAAAATATGTAGTTGAACCCCGTCGTACCTCGCAATACACTGTAGCATGTCGCATGTTTCTGAAAATTTTATTCTATTAGGCGAACAACACTGTATCTATGTTTATTATATTCAGTTCACATTTTTGCAAAGTAAACTTAAAGCACATTTACAGTATGTACACCTGTATGGCAAAAAATATAAATTGCAGTTTGACAATGAAAATGATATCCATATAATGTACTTACGTGCACATAAGCACGTGCGCATAAGCAAGGTTTAAGGTAACGATAACAATTAATGTTTAAACAAGTTACTCTTAAAAAGATTGTACAAAATGTTGGAAAAACAGTACTAGTAGTATTAATTATTCCTCATGCCTATAAGACAGCCTATAAATGTTTTGGAGGTGAGTTGAAAAAAAAACAGTGTATGTGATACTTCCGAGTTGGAGCTAAGGACCTATATCCTGCCAATTCAAAAGTTTGACATTCAGTCTTACATTTTTAAGATTTACTCAGTTGTAAAAAAAAACACTTTTTTGCGTGACTGCAATGTCCAAGGTTCCCGTCATCTAAAATATATATCCAATTTTTGAAGTAGCAATATTAAGATCTCAGGGCCTCAACTTTTAGTATTCAGTTTTAGATAATAATCTGTCCTAACTGCAAATATTGACATGCGGCACACTTGTTGTCTCGTACATGTAACTGTGCTACTGATGTAAATGTCTTGAATTCATTAAAAGTCCCTGAAAACTATTTTAATTGGGTCATTTGGTTTACGTTTTAGCAAGTTATAACAACTGCAATTTAAAAGGAGTTTCTGACTACTACCATATTGAAAATAAATAATGTAAAATATTATCATTCGTACAGTCCTAAGGCACGGTCGTTCTAAATTGTGACATGATTACATTGTACCGCACATAATTATCGATCGCACAGATGAATGAGTCAATATTTCTTCTACATTTACACTGTTAGGTAAAATATGGGTCAAGGATAACAATCATTTCTAAAATAACTTCATCTATTTAGTCTAAAGTTAGGCTATATATTTAAGCAGGGACTTTGTCAAAACATCAAATGGTCGTACATATATACGCCATACTTCTGTGAAACATTCAGATAAATGGAGTTTACGGATATCTATTTGTTTATTTGAACAAGCAGAAATAAGTACCTACGGTATGCATCAAATGTTACAGACGCACTATCAGACATGTGTTACGTTTGAAAAGTCCCTGAACGTTCATGTTTCGATAATATGAACGTAGTTAGGTAAAATGTAATACTTCCGTGATTTTATCATTAACCACGGTCTGTGTTCATATATCGTCTGCTTGAACATGGCAATGACGATGCAAATATTCAATACGTGTGCTATTACGCACCTGCGAATGTAAACTTCTATATAATATCAACAAAATACTTCCATGTCTGAAAAAAATGCAATAGAAGGGAATTGAAATACTTGGTGCTATATTAAGATTATTCAGTCTTAACAAAATGTAACAATACGATGTTTACTAATAATAGGAAATTAAATCAGGACATATGCATCACAATCAAAACAATCGCATGCAAAATCGTAATTTTACGTTTTCATTTTTTTTCTTATCGTTAATTTTCATTCAACAAGCAATACACGCTATTAGAAGGACTGGTATCTGTTTGTATAGACTGCTGCTTTCGCATCTTAAATCTGTGTTAAGGTCATTCATTTTGTACAAACACATTCACGTCTTTTTTCTTAGAGCAAATAAAACGCTATCATTATCTTTCTCACTACTTTACCTTTTACGGTTTAATTAAGCATGTATATCGGTTAGTCGGTAGGTGGTTGGTAAGTGGAGATTTTTTCAAAATGTACTAAAAACGTTAAACAAACATTATACAAGCGTCTATGTGTCAGTACATAAGTAGATTTGGAAGACAACGTGTCCTTTCTAAACCATAAATCGAAATGTTAGGAGCTTATAATTTGAAGGAAAATGAAAAGTAAAAAATCTTTTGTGTTCTGAAACAACCCCTTTTCATGCCTGTCAATAAAAATCCTTGCAGTGTTAGGTGAATAGTCATACTTCCGTGTATCTTGTTTCTATTAATATCTTCTAATTTTAGAGAGGTTTTTCACCGATAGTTGTGCCAAAGCTTACGTAAGTTTCAAATAGTGTAATGCATTGACATGTTGTCAAGGACGTAATGTGGCTCCGCGATTGTCTTGGTTGTTTAGTTTATACAGCACATGTACGCTTCCCATTTAGACAAATACATTGTCATAATGATAAAGTTGGTGAAACTTAATGACTTAACGTGATATTACCGTAACTGTACAGTGTATACTGAATACTTTATTACCAAATTTATGTTAAATTGTTATAATGGTTACTGAATATTGACACACTATTGTTTATTGTATACAGTTCGGTTAGAGTGAATTTTCGAGACGGGGTTAGGGGTATCAAATGTCATATATCTTTTTAATTTGACGGTAAATTCCATCTATTAAATGTACAATATGAAGTGTAAATGTTGAATATGAATCACTGAAAGGATACAATTAAATTAATGGAAATAGCAATTATCTGGGCCTTTGAAAAATTGACTGTAAATGTATGAATTGAATACCTTTACAAGGCTACATATACAGTCACGTTTCTCTTGTATAATATTATATTCGTATATAAATCTGATCATACATTAAGTTAATCCTTTCACTCAGTTATTCTCAGTTATACTGTTTCACAGTCAATGGTGCATGTATGTGTGAAAGATGCGTCATGATTTATTTTGTGATTTCTGATCTAGGGTTCAAGGTTTTTATGTTACATAGTAATAAAAATTGAAATAAGAATCCAATTAACAAGAGAAATGAACTATTTATGATACCTAGTATATCGAATCAATGGCGGGGTCGTTATCCCCACTTTAACCCAGTTTATAAAATGAATGAACTTCCAGCTTTGGCTAGTTGTATATGTAAAGTTTGTAACAATTTGAAGGCCATCAGTGAAGGTTCTAAATGATTCCTTACGGATACACCTGTGCAGACAAGTACGAGACCGGACATGTCGAATGATTGCCGCAGATAGACCGAGTATGAATTGAGAATTCAGTTGTGGTAACAAAGAATTTCTTGGGTAACGATTATTTTGGTATAACTGAGCTAGATAAAATGTTTCGCTGTTTCGTATTGCATAATTAATCTGATGGTAGCGTAGTGCTGTTAATTCATTAACCCGAAAAGGCCCTTTTCACAAGCGTTTGTAATGCTTTAAGATATAGTAGCGTATAATTTCAAATATACATATAAACTTTACAGGATTTAAGACACTACTCATTCTAAAATATTGTTATTTTTCAAAGAAATGGAAAACAAAATATTTTTTCGTCAAAATATGAGAGCGAGCAACTTTTAATAAGTTAACGTAATGTTATCAATCTCACAAGAAACATAACTCAGATTTTGATGATTACTTGTTTAGTCGTATATCATCGCTATATCATCACAATTTATTTATTTATTTATTTATTTTGTATTTTTAAATAGTAACCATAAATAAAGAGTGTGCCACCATAAGGGGAATGACCTTAAAATAGTTATGTGATCTGTGTCATTCTGCAGGCACCACTGGCTTTGAATGTAGATTCCGAACTCTAAATTTTCACAGCCTGTGCTGTCCGTAAAAAGCTGTAGATCTGAGTTTGACACGCAGTATTTGTCATGAAATAATGATAAACAATTCAAATTTTGTATAAAAACCAGCCACTTGTTCAAGACTTCTCTCCAGTTTTTACATGTTTAATGAAAAGCCTAGGTAGCTACCGAGGATGCTCAGTGAAGTGAACATTTAGCCAGAGTTTCATACAAATCCATTTAGCGGTTTAGGAGATGTTGAGAGAACAAAATTCAAGACTCAAACCTTTGGCCTTAAGTTGACCCAACAAGACAAGATCATAATGGTGAATATTTGACATGAGTTTCATCAAAATCTTTTAAGGGGTAAAGGAAGGAAATATGGAGCGCACACGAATTGCTAGGCTAAAACGTTTGACCTTTAGTTGTGACCTTGACCTTAAGTCGGCGTGGCCTGCTCATAGGTTGTTTCTGCATATCGTCTTGATGAGGTGAACATCTGACCCGAGTTTCCTAAAATATATTCAAGGGGAAACGTAGATATGGAGCGGGCATGAAATGTTACTAAAGGACCGACGGACCGAGGACCACTCTTTTATCCCCCTCCCGCTAAACGGCGGGGGATGAAAAGTAGACCTATTGTACATGAAATTTATAAAACGGCAATCTGTGTCAGTAATTGTTAGGCTTGTGCTTGTGGCAGTTGTGATTTATATGCCTACTACTTAAGGGTTCTGGCCGGAAGCATACGCAATATATCTTTAAAAGTATGTGCCTATTCAAAGTTCTTAGAAGCAGTGATCTAGTCACTAGGGAGTCAATTGTTGGCTCGCTGGTTCGATCCAAAGTCCGTGTATGAAATATGATGATTGATCATGGCGATTTCCAACCTATGTATAGTTCATATAGGAAAGTAGCCAACGGTTGATCCTAGTACTGGTACCACGCAGGAGCGGCGATTAAATGACAACCTCTTTAAAGTCGTGATTTTACTGAAAACCTTATGTACATCTTGGATAAACATAGGTAGTTTCTATTTAAAAGTATCTATTTAAACTTGTAAAATACTACACAAATTCAACAAGCTTCTTATGGTTAGTGTGTGGATAGCTACGTTAGCAAAACTGCATTAGATACTTCCATGTCATCTACATTTTTAGAAATAATAGAAAAATCATTGTGTATTTTTGTGCGAAAACCAAACTAAACTCATTTAAATAAATAAATATGGTCATTGCATCTACAAAAGATACGAGTCATAAAATGTGATATTTACTCATATCTATTAATGCAGTAAGTTAAATTATAAAACGTGTTTACGAAGTGAAAATGACAAATTGAATAATTATAAAGGTTCACATGTGCTTGAAAACATAGAATAGCAAAGTATCAGGTAAACGCAATACTCTGCTTTGTACTATATCTCGTCTAAACTCTAAAGACTGCCTATATTATTTTTCCTAATTTGCAAATCTTACACAATTATTCCACAAAACAGCCTTCCAGGGGAAAACCAAATATACAATATAACTTTCCCTGCATATCACCTGACTTAGCAGCGGTTTAGCCAACTGCTCTTCCTTCATGGTAAAGCCATTTCAGCTACTGATGCAGAAGTGTTCGGTCCTGTTCTGGTTAATTGCGTCATTTCCAAGTTAATATCCCGCTTAAACAAAAAGCTCAAGCATGCGATGGAACCTCCCTATACCAATTTTCTCTGAAACGAGTTGCTAACTGTCACACTCCTCCATATGCACCTGTTTTGCGGACAAGCTTTGTGACATTTTTTTTATTTCTTCTGTTAGATTTGTAAAGTTTCTTTGAATCTTCCCACAGAACAGGGTTTGTAGTTTTCTTGTCACAAGGCCCATAGGGGATAAGATACACACTATCAGCGTATGTGCATACATTATCAGGCTCTTGCGAGCTGGTACTGGCGTTCTCTGAACTACATAAGCCAGGCAAGGCCATCAAGTTCGAATGGAACTATAAAAAGGCAGCCCACAGATATTGCAGAAGCTGGTTGGTGAATATGACGCCTGCTAAGAATTTTTCGAAGACGTTAAATATCCTTGTTCCATGCGGTGCAGCTTTCGTATGAAGATATCTTTTCGAGACATTTTGAACTTGCAGGAACTGAGCCCCAAAATCTTTGCATTTTATGCAAATGGTCGTATTCCTCTCCCTCTTAAAGACAGGAGTATACCTAATCCTTTGCTGAAATGGACTGGAACTCCCTTCGTCAATTCTATGCTCCACTGCAGTGAAATTGCCGAAGCCGTTTGCCAAGTCATTTTGCATTTATACAGGCTCTCCCTTTAGCTCAGACATTTAAGCTTCCGATAGATGCTAATTGTTTTTATCTAAAATAACATTCATCAACTTTCCCGAAGGCCTATGGGTACTTTTTTACGTTTTGCAACTGTTGCTGGGACTGTAAGCGCCCTCTGATGGGTCTTGGCTTATTACAGTCCCTGTTTGACTGCTACCAACTGTCCATACCACTTAAGTACTGATCTCATTTTTGCATGATGACTCAACAGAAAGAAATACGATAATTTTTAAAGATCCACAGTTTTCAGAGGTGCGAAATTATTTCACAGTAAGTGTCAAATTTAAACATGTGTAAAACGTAATTAAAGATAATTGCGTTAAATCAACTCTACACGAAATACACTGACCATTTGTCTTTGTGACAGCAAACAAAAATACCATTTCAATCAGTCAGTACCATTCATCGTTTTAATTTAATTCGGGATTTTTAAAAGGATTACCCTAAACAAGAAGGTAACAATTAGTATTATTTATGTTTTTATTGGACTTTATCTGATGTTGTAAACTTTCGTCGAATCATCCTAGTATGTTCACCTAGCGATTAAACAACTTAATTACATCATAGCCCCCACAGATAAAGTGTTACGTTCTTTCCGTCAATTACATATAATTAAATTTTGGATATCAGATGTAAACTGGCATCGACCTACGTCGGGAGTCATTCTCGACCGTAACAATGAAGTAATATGATGTGAAGTCAGCATTTTTTGTGGAGTTGTACACGCTTAGTGAAACGATTCATGACTGAATAAAATATCGAATCGTATTCCATATAGGACTATCGAAAATCGGGAATTGTATCGTGTATCATGTATAGTATATGGTGCACGTTGTAGGATGGATGATACGATATGATACACGATATACGATTGACAAAATATACGATGAACACATGTATGTTATACGCACGTTACACGCACGATATACGCACTTTTTGACAATTGTTACGTTCCCGCTACTGTATTACCTTGTTTGTTTTGTAGTTGTTTTATGTCGTAGAGCCTGTTCGCTGTGGTGTATTTTGTGAAAGCATTGTCTTTGTAAAATTGCCAGCAAAGGTGCGGCAGCGTTGTTTGCTGCATTAAATTTTGCTCATTACTGATGTATTCATTCTTATTTGTCTGGGTCTGGTTGCTAATATGTGTTGTGCTTAATGTCAGAGGGGAATTATTTATTTTCTTATGTTACACAGAAGAAACATACTACCAGCGGCACTGACGGTTTGAACCTTTAAATCCATGCGTTTTAACTACGCTGCGTTGGTTTAATGTTCAATGTAAACTGCTAGTTTTTTGTAGTATTGTATATAAATTGTTTTCAAATTAGACTACCGGGTAGATAAACTACATACATCGGTCTATTTATAAAAGGCAGATATAACTTTCAAGACATTTACAATCATAAATACTTAAGTTACATTAATTTCATTATGGATCCTATGCTAAAAACGTTAGTACGTGGATTATTATTCTTTACGCATTTTCTTCAGACAGGTAAATTATTTTGTAAAAGAAAATTCAATTAAAAAATAAAGGAACTACATGTCTCGAAACCAATTCAAATTTTAATCCTATTACACTTTTTGTCTTGAATTCAGTCTGGCCTTTAACGTATTTACGGGTTGTAACCAGTGCAATCTTGTTTGAAGGAATATACAAACTGCTATATATGAAGCTTACGTTTATTATGAATGTCGGTGACAACCCATCGACTTTAACGCAATGCTATAAAATGGTATTGTTGTTAACTTTAATCTTGCATATTTGATGGTAAACAGCCTTGATAATCATATAAAAAAACTGAAGGAGTACATATGGAGCTAGGACTGTTTAAAAAAGGTTACGAACGTAAATACAAACGTATATTGGACAAGGTTAGGTTAAGAACTCGCTTTGTGTTTAGTAAGACAATGTAACTATGTGAACTATTTTGCAGATGTAGCAAGTCCGAGTTCAGTTTTATGTTATAGCCTCAAATTATTTATTGTAAGAATTATGTTTAAATGTTCAATAATAATGCAGTTCAAAAGTGATAGATTTGAATAGTGCATCAAGTACTAGGCAACAGTAATGGCCCTGGGATATTTTAGTTCCTGTCAATGTATACAATCAAGGTGTAAACGCGCAAGTAATTGGTATATATTTTTTAAGCGAGAACGTTATAAAGGGAGACTATTCATAAAAACGAGGTACACTGGAGTTTTTCCTCTGCTATAAGAAAATGTACTACAGAATAATTGCATATTATTTACAGTTATCAAACAATCATACTTAGAGAGAATAAAATTTAAATTGATGCTATAATTATGCGTTATTTTCTTCCTGGATGATACTAATAAATATATAATTACATAATTAATATCTATCTTTCCTTCGAAACAAGATTCCATACATAAACAATATTTACTCCGTGGGATTCGAACTACCCGAGTAACAGAAATCCAACCTGACAATCGTCTACGCTAACAACTGAGCTATATGTATTTCTATCTCTGTTTGAAGACGAGATTTTATTCAAATATAACCTCATCGTTGTTTCCCCTGTTTTCAACAATAACCGTGTCTGAGCTATGTAAACATAACATGACGTCACTATTATCTTACCCAAACTGACTTATGCTTTCTCCAATATTAATATGTAGTATTTCACATTCGTTATAAAGGTCATTGACACTATTTTGTCATAAACTATCAGGTTCTGGGAGTTTGCTGCCTAAATTACGTCCATATATAACAACTGTTCAGGAAGACGAAACTTTCACATTGAAATGTTCTTACAACATTTCTGAATTTAACCCAGATATTTGTCGGTGGATTTGGGAAGTCAATACTACGTATAGTCCAGTCGTTGGAAGTATTATCAATGGTGTCATCAGTATACCGAATACGTACGCACACATCCATTTGAACAGTTCACAGTTCGTTGATAAAAGTTTTTTCACGCTAGAGAAGCATTTAGTCAACAGGAGTGATCACAATACAACTTGGTATTGTCAGTTATTCGGCAATAACAGTTGGATAAAAAGTAATCCAGCAACACTTTACGTTAATGGTAAGTCCTTTAATTTATGTTAATATCTGCCCTTATTTGAGAAGGATGCATACTATGTTGTATGTCTCTCTTCTGTATTTGTTTTGTCCGTTGCATTAGTGTGTAGCATCATCTCCTAACCAGATTCTTCAAATAATTGATTTTCCGTATCAGGTGTTCTTACAAGAGCGAAGACGCAGAAAGATGGCTACCATCTATTATGCATATGATAACACGTCATAATATTCAAGGTTCGTACAGGACACGACAAGCTCAATACTCATTATTATGCATGAAACACCGATTACGAAGTTATCCTTATCTCTGAAATGATCGTGTGGTCTTTTTCATTAACAGTTACTTATATTATTGTGACTTATCACTTTATTAAGTTTCATGTAATTCCCTTCGGTACTGTTGGAGTTATGCTCTTGACAAGACAGATCAAGAAAATGTGACAAAGGGCGATAATTAAAAAATAAGACATGGTAGATTTATGGTTCTTGGGCACATATTGCTCTATCATTTTATGAAGTTTTGAATAATTTATTTCAGTGTTAGCATTTCTCTTTTTACTCTTTCTAGCCGGTCGTTGCACAGCGTAAGCACTGAAAAACACCATTTTTTCCGTTATGAAGACCGCTCTAAATTCCCATTAATAACGTGGAATACGTATTGTTTTGACTTCAAGATGTCGCGTCAATGCATGGTCGCTTGACTTCATTTTTTGATTCGTGAAGAAGGGTCCTAAAATGTTTTTCTGGATTGCCTGTGTTATAACTGATGACTCTATTGGTGTAGTAATTATGAACTTATGTAGATGTTTGAATAAACGTCGAAAGTCTTTAAACAGATGCTAGTCAAAGCGTAACAGTTGTCATACGGAGTGCAAGATAGACGCACGATGCACGTTCGGTAAATACACGATAAGCGATTCAGAACGATACACGTTATACAAGATGTACGAAGCGCACGCTACACACTACACAATAAACGGTGTACAAGTTAGCCGATTACTTTGGACTTTTACATTTTATTTAATTCTATAGTTTTTTCGAAACATTTTTGTTTTACTTTTTCATATTCACTTAGATTTTTCTGTAACAATTAGTTGTCGTCAGGCATTTAATCTGACCGAAATAATTAGATCAATAAGAGGCTTCGCACCTTTACAAAAGAAAAATGACATCAATAAGTTTCAAAGATCGACATATTTCATTTCACAGTATGTGTCAGATTTGAACACCAGTCGGTGTAACTTTGGCAGAGTACAATATAGGCGTAATTAAAGTTAATTGCCATCAACACTTTTCATTTCATAAATTCTACATAAAAGACCCTGCCTAATTTTTAAGACCTTTACATATAAATGTTCAAATATAATATTTGGAACATTGTACATATATGTTTGGTGGGTATCATGTGGGCGTGGTAAATTGACATTGAAGAAAAAAGTTCCAAACGCCGTTTTTGAAGCTTTTAGAACAGGGTTTTAGTGTTATTTTGGAGTATTTATAGTTGCGATGAATGCCCAGCACCAAATTTTGACCAATGTTTTGATAGACATTTTTTAACAATTTTTATATTTTTCCCGGTTGGCCGAGAGTAAAAATTTCCCATCTGGAAATCTAAGATTATTCTAAGGGAAGAGAAGATAATTAAAGTGCTATGTTATATTTATATATAGTTTCATATAATACCTATATACCTATATTCAGTTTTGATTGGCCTATTCTATAGTTGGGGTATTCAAAAATAAACACATAATATTATAAAAAATGGCCCTCAAGTAAACAGTGATTTTTTCTAGCGTAGAGAAGGTTTTTAAAGTTCATTTTTATTTCCATGTAATTTAACACTTGGCACGCAGTTTCATATATATTTTATGTCAAGGTGGGTTGGGTAATTCTATATAGGGGTAGTAATATAACATATTTTGTTGCCCTTGTTTCAAACAGTAATGTTGGATTTGAATTGCTTAGTAAAATTAAACAGACGATTATGGATTATTAATTTTCTGTTCCTCTTTTGGATAAAATTTGTAAATATTTCTATGGTACGAGTCGAAAACAGGTTAAACTTATTTGAAAAATTATTTTGGACCCTCTATATAATCATGGAATGGTCCAATTGCATGACATAACTCTGCATCGAGTGGTGGATAGCAGTCACAATCAAAACCCTGGAGAATACACATCACCTAGCTTAGATCATACAGTCTCAAGATGCCTTATATGGCGTTAACACATATCGAGGGGTTAGTGCCAGAACCTGCTATGTCAATATTTTGAAATTTTTCAGGGGAACCATTTTTTATTCTTATTTGTTAAAAAATGGATTTAAAAAAAAAAAAACGGACGCTGCAGTTTTATTAATATTTACTTTATTCAACATATATTATACATGATTTAACTGGAAACAACACGTTACCTGCTAAAAAATATCAAACATTTGCGGCAATAGCTAGACGTACAGAAGTTTACAATGCATCTTTATTAATGTATGCCACTCGTTTGATTTGGACATTTAAAAACTCAGGATCATAAGGTACATGTATATTTCAGTCAGCATTTAAAGAGTTTTTTAAGGCTCCGGATGTACCGAAACACTTTTTATATGGTGATAGATACTTATCCATTTTGCAGGCTAGCTTGAGAAACAAGTGCAGTATCTGAAAAAAAGATTTTTTCAGAACGTTTTTGACAGAAATCCAATTTGTAAGTGAGTGATGAATATTGAGGATCCATATCATTTGCTCGTGTATTATTTGGTTTTTTTCCTGCTGAAAATGCAATACATAGATTGTTATACATAGCAAAATAGGTTATGCATAACGGCGAGTCATAAGCGCAACTTAAGATATATCTTTTGTTTTAAAAAGACTAGTGTTGAAACGTTTGAACGTCCTTAATTCAATCAAAAATGAATCTGTCTTCAGTACATAGTGCGGAACAGCACCATGATAAATATCCGTAAGCTGAAATGCATAACGGGCCTGACAGAATGAAACCTAAAGACAACTGTGATAACATGTTTATTAACTCGAATGTTTAGCAATACTAAACGAAGAATAACAATTTATTCTCTATTTGTTTTCTTTATTTACCTCTTATAAGACTTTACTTATGTATTAGTAAGCTATGATGAACATAAATGTAGACGATACTTGGATGCTTTTTTATCTCGAACATATCATTAATTTAAACATGTTGTGAAAATGTAACAATGTTTAAAAGTGTGAAGATTGCGGTCTATGTGTCGGTGTCATAAAATACATATGTTTAAGACTGATCTTGTCCTGACAACATATGAATCTATGCTGTTAAAAGAGCATAACAATAATTATTAATAGCGCTAGTTAGACACAGAAGTAAATATACTGTCATTAAAAGTAATGCTCCAAACAGTACTATCATTTCACTTTGCTGATATTTTTAAGAGTTCATTTTTTAAGGTGATCTTCAAAACGACATTATCCTGTCATCGTCGAAAGACATTATGCCAGAGAATACTTCTGCTGTCCTAACATATTCAAAGAGAAGTGGAATGCTAGTGGAAACAAAATGGAAAAACCCGATGTTTCCAAATGAAGAGGCAGGATGTGCCCGTTTCGGGAACAGATGCTTACAATCAGGTTTTTTGCTGAACAGCGACTTGTACGAATGTAGTTGTAATAACGATGGAACTTATTCTGTACATTTGAAACGTGTCGACCGCTATCAGCAAGGGGCCATCTGGAACTGTAGGGAATTGCCAGTGACACTGTTGCCATTCATTTATCAGGTAACAAGTCCGCAAGATGGTTAGAAAGTACCTACTGCTTGACTATTGATGTTGTTTAGACATTTAAATGTGCACACTTTATCTCTGATGATTATACACACTCGGAAGATGTTCTTGTTTTCTCAATTGATAAACTGAAGAGAATTTGTCTATAAACTACTCTGAAAAAGTTTACAGTGTCAGATGAACATATAGTTATGTTTCATAATTAACTTCTAACTGTGACATTTTAGACTTGGGTCAAAGGTAAAAAGACAGCCAAACGGGTTGTCTCGACACAAGAGTTAGATAGTCTACCATCTGGAGGTAAACATAATCATGTAATTGGAAATGACACTTTCTGTAACAAGGAGGGTTTCTGGAAGTATTTTAATCACATTAAGTGATAGTTGTAGTAATTATTGAAATATTCTTAAAATCTGACATAAGGACACCAACTATGATGGGTGTCTTCATTGCGATTAGCGTCAGAAAGCTCACATTTACATACAATGCATGCTTACGATATTTAGAGAGGAAATATAAATGTTCAATTTTGAAGCTCTCCTCGTCATTAATAAAACAGCAATCTTGTCAGCCACTAAGTAACAATACGTTTAAATGACATGCATATACAGGTTATGTGAATCAAATTTAAATCGCACGACTGTCTCTCCCGTTTTATTTCGTTATATGTCCTTCTACCACCTCATATAGATAACAATCATTTCTTATATCACACAATCAAATTACTTTACACATAAATAAAAAACATAAATCAAATCGTTTCAGTTCCAGTGACAAGCGTAATTTTACATCAGGCTGGCAACAGAACACTCTACGACAACTCGTTGGCAACGTTTTCATGTAGTTCATCGTACAGTCTACCACCCGCTCTTATACGCTGGTACCGTAGCTATGGTTCATCTTTTGTTGAAATACTAAACAACACATACCAGAACGAATACATAACCCGTGAACTTTTCACCAGATATGACAATCTTATTTCGGCTGTAGAAACTATAAATTACAAAGTCAACATGTCAGTCTCTGGATGGAAAATTTATTGTAATGCCACACATTTGGAAAGTAATCCAGTTATGTCTAATATGATACCGTTGTTAATTATTCGTAAGTGTTTTTAAACTTATTATATACAATAAAACTATTAGAAACCACTATTTATTAAGGTTTAGAACGCGTGTGAATGGACAACAACTAGTGTGCCTTCAAATAAGATGTAACGTCCTCTTGTACATTCTCATTAAACATTTTGAAATATCGGATAGAAAATGTTTTGTAACCATACATTTGTTTTAGTTCCATAATTCTACATTTTTTTAAGAAATAAGCTAAGGAACCTGAACGGTGTCTTTTTCTCAAAAGTTGATAAAACTATAGTCTTTCATCAGTCGAGAAACTTTCTAGAAACTGTTAGTGTATTGCAAACTGTATTTGTTCAATTGTCAGCATTGCAACAGTTGGAATCGCATCCATAGCCGAATTACTAAGGTGTTACGATTATAACTTTATATTATCTCTTCTTCCGTAAAACAGTACATTTCTATTGTTTTAGACGACAAAATGATTCTGATCTTTCAGACCCACCGGATCAGCCTCCGTTTATACACGGTTTTACAAACGGAAGCATTACCGAAGTTATTGAATCTCAACTGTCAAGCTTATCGTGTTCAGTCGAAGGAGGTTATCCTCTTGGAAAATTACTTAGGATGTGTCAGGGTATTACAAATAGTGTAACAAAGAAAATAAATACCGACAATAAAGTTACATTTATTTAGTTCGGGACAGCTACAGTTTCCAAAGACAAAAGATGTATTTGTCAGATGGAGCATGTACTTTTGAAAGAGTTTGTGTTTATCAATATAAATGTTTTATGTAAGTATGCTTTACTTTTAAATAATTGTGACATATAAATATCCCACTTAGGTATGCTTAATTTTGGATCAGTAAGCGTAGAGTAATTTATGTGCATATTGTCTGCTGATGTGTCCCAAGTTACTTGCTTTATTTCTAAATAATTGTGACATATAAATATCCCACTTAGGTATGCTTAATTTTGGATCAGTAAGCGTAGAGTAATTTATGTGCATATAGTCTGCTGATATGTCCCAAGTTACTTCCATGCTCCGGTAAAGTACTTGAAAGTAAGTTTTGCTTAACATGTCTGTAAAATAGTTGGTACTTTTGCGAAAAGCATTTATTTTATAAACGGGGCTTGTCTTAACTTAGCACACGTATAGGCAAATAATTGAATGAATTAATCAAAATTCATTTCAACTTAAAAATGAAACAATTAAAAGCCGAAATACTTACCCGTTAAACATGTGTCCGAGTGAATGATTCATCCAGCAATTAAAGAAGAAGGCAAACGTAAAACACTGTTTACGTAATAGAATATATAACATAAAATAATTAAAAAAAGAAAAAGAAAATATAAATAAACATACGTCACTGAAAGCAAGAATTCGGTCATTTGCACAAGAAAGAGAACCGTGTTTTTTGTTATCAATAAAGAATTAATATGCCGTACCAGAAACATAATCAAACTGCCACATATAGTTTTGATCACTTTCAAATTTGTGTATGCTTTGAAAATCATGCACGTTTATGATATGTTTTAGGTGTTCTTTGTAGAATAAATTATGCTATTTCAAGCTATTTCGGTTTTTGTGTCTGTTACAATTACATGGCTTACTCTGATGTAACGTATGGTATGTTATTGCAAATTTCAGACAAAGCAACTGTGACGAACTTTTATATCGATGGATACGAAGAACAACGCAGTGTAACGATTAACGAACAAGACACCATTCAGTTCTACTGTGAAATCGATAGTAACCCTGGCTCAACAGTATCGCTTTATTTTCAGGGAAAGAAAACAATACATAGTCTGAACAATGCACAAACACTTTCATATATACAGGAAAATGCTACTTGTCTTATGACTGGATTATATTCATGCACTGGAAAGAATGTCTACAACAACGGACAACCTTCTTTAGAAATATTGTCACTGCAAATAAGATGTACGTCATCCATATGCTTAAAATGCTCACAATTACCTTAAATTTAAATTTGTTTGATTAGTATCCCCTATTATTTCATTCCATTCAGTAAAACTGTCTTATATCAGTGGTGTATGTGCGCGCGTGTACGTTCGTGTGCGTGTGCGTGTGCGTGTGCGTGTGTGTGTGTGTGTGTGTGTGTGTGATGTAATGAGTATACAATGGTATGATTAGTATTTCTGTTAGGGAAATCGTTAAATGTTATTTTATGTTAACGTCACAAAATAGCGCCGTGCTCATACAATGATAATGATTGTTGACTGGCGGGGGGGGGGGAGGACTCTGTGATGGGCAGTTTTTAAATCCCACTGGGACGAGGCTGTTTTGATTTCTGTCCTCTGGCCTGTTTCGTCGGGCCCTTGGGGGTGTTTCTCTTGGTGCTCTGCCTTCTGCAAAGGCATTGAGTACATGCGTTTTTTGGTTCTCAGGGTTTGCTTTTTGTATATTTATACACGAGCATTTTTGTGTTTTGCATGCCATGCCTTTTGTTTCCGTTGCGTGTGTTGGGGGTTCGCCTGGCGGGGATTGCATTTGTTTGCGCTGTCCTGTGGCTTTGGAACATGGTGGGGGTAAGAGTGAGGTTGGGTGCGCACCATAAGCCGGTTTGGGCTCCCCAGTGGTGTTTTTGCCACTGACCGTTCCAGGGCGGTGCCCCACTGTGTTCCTTTGGTTGTTCGTTTTGTCCTCGTGTGTTTGCTTTGTGTGCTGGTGTGTGTTGGTAGTGTATATGTGTGTGTGTGTACATGATTGTGTGTGTGTGTCGTGTGTGTGTGCGTGTGTGTGTGTGTGTGTGTGTGTGTGTGTGTGTGTGTTGGTGGTGTGCACTTCTGGGTGCTGTGGGGTTCGTTTTGGGGAGGCTGCGTTTTTGGTACGTGGCATTCCCTGTTTGATATTATTTTTGTTTTGATGAATATCCAAATGTATGGACCTGGTGTATATTATTTTTATTTCAGATTCAGTCTCGATGGGGACACATGTAACACACCTCATGTCCATATATTTGTGAATTTAGCTCTTTATCGGTCAATATTTATATACTAGCTCTAAAGTGATTCTCCTCGAATAGTCATGAATTCAGAAGATGTTCGAAAAAAAAAACATTAAGTGTTTACTGTGAACATTACTTTTGTCCATGCCGGCTTCAGTACTAATTCAAAGGGAAAGAAAACTTCTGTAAACAATCTAGGTGTCATCTGTAATTTGACTTTTCATACAAATATACCAGAATGTACCAGCCAATCTCAACATGATCTGTGTCTCAGTCGAATGACAACCGCATGCATGAATATATAGCAGATTTTGTTTACCTTCCTGTGTGAACGCAAACTTACAGCAGACTTTTTGTATGTTACGTATTATTTAGATTCTCCTAGGAGCATAGAAGGAAACGTCGCCCAAGTAATAAGCATTGCCAGTGGATGCGGCGTATCCATTATAGTCATAACGTTTGTGTCTGTGCTTACCATCTTTCTATGTCGGCGGTAAGAAATCCTACAGTATTAGTTATGAATTTTTATTGCAGCGGGCACCTGGATAACACCCTCTTTGAACTGTCTATCACAAAGCTTTCATGGGTTTTGATATTCTACGCTTTTATCTCTAAATAACAAAAATATTTCCGACATTAAATGTACAAATACTAGTCCATTCAAAACGCGAAATTATGTAGATCTAGTTTTCGTCATAAACGCATTTGCCTAAATGTAGTAAAACGAAGTCACACTAATTTTCATTATTTTTTCATTATTCTTTTTAACTGCAATACACAAACACAATGTCGACTGTGAAACATACATTATGAGCTCAGCTATAAACTTAGTGTAAAATTGCACAAACGACATGCAAAGTGTTGTTATGACTAATTTTAGAGGCGCACCTTACAAGTAGTAGATTATTGTCTAAACAGTTTTGAAATCGGTTGGATGTACGTAAAATAGTGTTGAAAATGCATTTTCAAGAATGTCAGTATAGTGAGCTTTTATAACAAATCGGTATCAACCTGAAATTGAACGGCACTAAAACGCGTCTTACTTCGCCGGTTATTTTTTATAAGCTTAACATTTTTTGTAGGAAGATTAATTACATAAACATATTGCTTATAGTTTATAAATTGTTTCAGTTTGTTTGCTTATGCCTCTTTAAGCACTACTGAATACATCCGTTTATGATATGTGCATCGCACTAGGATCAGTTAAAAGATTGTTTATAATTATCTACAAACTCTAATGAGATACTGAACAAATTGTATATGTTTTAAAGATTAATTTTGCCAAAGAAAACAAAATTCGTACGAACAAGTTTCCTCTAAACAGTATATCTAATGTTCGCTACAGAATATAGAAACCAATAATCAAACAGTCCACTGAGTCACACTAAAGCTGTAGCATCATGTAAATGTAATTTCCAAAATTATAAATAATGCTTATAGCTCTTTCAATTTTTTTGTCATACGATTGTGAATCAAATAGTCTTAAAACATGTTTCAATATTTTTGGCATAGTATCATAATGTCAAACTATGATATCCGTTTCTTTACGTCAAGGTACCAGAACAAAGACAGGGGTAATGATCAAAGAGCAAAGAATGAAAGTAATGAATTGAAGACAATATCTGGTAATATAATTATTATGATAAAAAGTGAGGCAGACAATATTGTCTTTACTGTTAAGCCGATGGAGAAACATTAGATAAAGCAACAATATTAGATACAATGTCATGTTTTGATTTGTAACTATTTAGATTTAACCATGCACTGCATATCAATTTCATATTTTGGTTTAAGTAGCCGTGTTGAACCGTATATGTCCCTGAACGTATATACCACACGTGTGTGATATATTCGACCGTAAAAATAACACGTGTTTAATGTGACATATTCGTTTGGTCATTTTGACAGTTTACACCGAAACGTATATGTCTTTTTCACACGTGTGATATATTCGGTCGGATTTTTCTCACCGCAGGTGGGCTCGGCAAAAATGATCGAGGGTCATTACCATCTTACGGTTACTTTACATTGTTTCACCGGCCATCAAATATATAAAGTTTGATGTGTGTTTAATCTGTGATAAATGTATTGTGTTGTACAGAAACAATTGTATAGTGATGTTTTATAATCAATGCTGTTCTGAGATAATTTCCTGTTAATAATCACCACTCAAGGGCCACACGAACGCAGTCGATAACTTTCAAGAACACCCGATCGAAATTTGACCAAACATTATTTATACAAATTAAAGACATAATGCAGACCACACCTTCGAGTGGGAATGTCTAGTGCCCATACAATGTGTTGGGATCGATCGGGTCGTCTTGGTTGTGTTAAGCAGAATCTATGCGGCATAACTTAATCAACCATATTTGATTGTTTTAATTTTTTTTCCAAATTGATCAAAATGTGCCGTATTCGTTGAAAATTTCGTTTTTATTTGCCTTTTTCTGCATGTGAGATATTCGTTTTCGTGTTCCTATAAAATTCGAAGTCAAACGTATACATCACATATTATGTGCCATATACGTTTCACGCGAAGACTATTTTCGACCGAATATATCACACGTGTGACATATGCGGTCGAATTTTTCTCTCGTGTGATATATACGTTCCGGGACATATACGGTTCAACATAGCCGTAACGTTATGGGTCCTTAGTGTACTCTTTATGCCTCAATATTTGCAATTCGGGTTTCATAAAAGTCACATTTGTTCTACATAAAAGTACAAACTAATCACCGAGTTATACGAGGAAATCAAATCTTGTTTGAAGAGTTATATAAGAAATACAATAATTCTTTTTGCGTTTGCTCATAAGTTGTTCTTATCGCGTAAATGCGTTTATTAGATGTGTAACAAACTTGCCTGGAATGAATGCGTTATTTTTCAATTTCTTAACCGAATAATGGTGCTTTAAAAATACCTTTTCAGATGGAGAAACGCGTTATGGAAACGAAACAGCTGATGAAGAAATGCAACCAAATACAGGTAAGCATTATGTCCGCGAACCATAAGATTTAACAAACTTGGTATATGCTGATTATTAACAACGTCATATAATCTACTGACTTACATATTAGAGACTTAGTAGGCTGATTGAAAGGAATGTGTAAGTGTTACACGAATAGATTACTGCATGTTGGACAATAATAAAAGGAATATTTTAAATGTCTAGGCTTATGTTATTACCTGAAAGTCAAGTGTTAAACATTATTAGTTATACGGGTTTTTGCCGTGTACATCTGGATATGTTCCCTTTTTGTATTGTATGTCGCCCGAGCCGTAAGGCGAGGGTGACATACAATACAAACAGGGTACATGTCCAGATGTACACGGCAAAAACCCGTATAACGATTATATAATACCGCAATTTAAAATTATTGCGCTACTTCACAAGAATATGTATTTTCAATAATCTTAAAATGGAGCCGTATCGATCAAATATGTACACGGATCGATTAACCAATCGGAAAGCGAGCATTTTGGTAGCGGTATTATATAGTAAAATCTAACTGGTTGACACATTTACTACATATTTATTAATCATATTTAACCACTTAATTTCTGTGATCGCAAGAGCGTTCGAATTATTGGATGTAAAAACATTGTTTATTTCGAATTCTCTACAGACAGAGGGCTTATTGCAAGAGTGGAACATACTTATGAAAAAATACGTCCTGATAAAGGTAACGACAAACGGTAACATTTATTATGCTTCATGATATTTCTGAATTTCGTGTATGGCTTTATTCTCTAATATAAGTTGTTATTTTTTATCGATACATTGTACGACCATCAGTAATAAAACTAGCAGCACTACAACTTCAAGAAAATGATAGATCTGTAAATTAATAAAATACATGTACCATATGCTATATGAACATGTAAAGACAATATTAAATACATTATATGCAATATCATTAAACAAGCTTAGATTTGACATATAATTTATAAAATTATATACTCCTGAATGTATGTACCAAATAAACTTAGAACGCGAAAAGGTTGCTATGTTCAGTTTTAATGATCCGGGAGCCTTAGGGCAAATAGTACTGCAGATAAATTTGTATTTATACTTCAGCTGCCAACATACATTGCTTGTTTACATACATTGCAGAAAGAAATCCCGTTGAGAAGAACGGAAATGAATGTGAGGAATCAAAAACAGATAAAGGCATTTTAACCAAAACTTACACATTACATATACACATTTATATTACATTTTAAATCATAATTTGTTGTAATTTGTTGTTTTTGCTTAGTAAATTATTAGCTTATATTTACGTATGCCCATTATACATATTGCGTATTTTCTCTGATGACAGTCGTCAGGTTTATAAAATATCTAAATTAAAAGGCGAGCCGATTTTATACTCGTTCTAACAAATTTGAGGTTTTTATTTTAAAAAAAGACAATGTGGTTCGACTCAGTAATATTTATAACTTTCGCATTGGTATTCCCATTCAAAATGAAAGGTGATATTTGGACAATTGTTCTCAGTAAACTTAGCGCCACTTAGTTATCATTTTGTTAAAGTTGTATTTGTACGGATGTGAACCGACTGCCACCATATAATTTATTTGATAACTTATCAATATAATATATATTCTGAAAATCGAAGTGGATATTTGAAAGGTACAATCATCACTAAAAAGGAACCAAACCTGTCCCTTTCCAAATAAAAGCCTTACAGTAATTACAGATAGTATAAAAGCAAACTTATCAGTCACTTTTGTTTACATCTGTCGCCCTGTGTTTGCCCTCAAATATATCACTGGCTCTTTATTCAAATCACACCCAAAACGAGGTGGAGTCAGAATTTGCAGACCGTGTGTTGTTAAAATCAGTGAATCATTTTGCATTTAATATAGGAAAATAAATTATAGGGTCATCACATAAAAAATTCTAATAGGCAGCAACTGACTGCATGTCATAAACCTACTTCGGACATTTTTTAGTTATATTTTACATGCATCACTATTTTTTCAGATGAAAGTGTCTCTACGATTCCATTGTATACGAATTTGGTATTGTAATTCTGTCGGAGTTAAATGGCACGCTGTACACATGACGACTGCTTCTGAGACAATTCTAATGCGGCAAGGTTTAAAGACGAATCATTTGTTCAGGGCTACACATGAATATTTTCGCATAGTACATTGCCGTCAACAAACACATGTGCTTGCAAGCTATCCTTAGTATATCATAAGTTTTCAAAATAACTATTTCATTGTTTTTCAAGTGTTATTTCGTGTGTTTCATTATTTCATTTTCATGTCCTCTTAGCTCACTTGAGCCAACAGCCCTGAACGAGCTATTTCGGATCGAAGAATGTCCGTCCGTCCGTTTCGTTCATAATCGAATTGATTTTCATTAAACTTGGGTAGAAGCATCCTGGCATTGAACTCTCTTCAATTTGTTAAAATGATTTGGGTTGACTGTACAAATTGACCGCGAAATGATAATACAAACTTTTATTTATTTTTTTATTTTCCTTCAAATTAAAAGGCCAAGGGCTTGAAATAGATCGCTGGTGTGAGGCATCGTCTTGTGAACCTCTACCAGATGTGTTCAAATCTTACCTTTACAGTCAATAGTGGCCCCTCCCAGGAGAGTGGGATGGCTGGTGGAAGAGAGTCATTTGCTTTACATAGACGTTTATAGGAAAACAGTTAAAACTCTTCTTCTCCAGAACCACAAGGACTAGAGCTTAGATATTTGATATTAAGTGTATAACATTGTCTAGTGGATTTCCACGAGGTTTATTCAAATCTTGCCCTTTGAATCAATATTAGTCCCTCCCGGGGGTCACTTGTTTTACATAGGCCTCTATATAAAACCTTTAAAATATTCTCCAAAATAATGAGGTCTAGAGCTAAGATATTTCAGTTGTAATGTTAGCTAGTGCACAACTACTACTTTGCTCTTAGGTTCAAAACTGACTACTCCAAGTTGGACATTGGTTTTCATTTAGACTTAAACTGGAAAAACTTCTCCGAAACATTAAGGCCTAGAACTTAGATATTTGTCAACAAAATAGTAGTGCGTATTATGCATAAGAACCACATTTAAGCATCACAATCTCAGGTGTTATTCGTCACTTATGAATGACAGCTCTATTTCATTCAAAACAGTTAGGTTAGTATTGTTCTATTTCAATTTTGTATATATTTTATATTTTGCATTTTCATACCGTGATAAATTATCTTCATACCACTGATGATTGGATAATGTTTCGAAAGTGTAGTTTTATTTAATTTCTCATTATCTTCATACTGCCGCCCGATGGAAAAAGAAATAATGTCAATATAAGTCGCATCTAGATTTGATTTATGCACAATGTTGACTTTTTTTCTCAATGAAAATTCAATTTACAGAAATCTGATCTTGACATGTTATTTACATTTCATCACTAACCCAAGCATTGACCATTGCCCAATCTTCTTGTAGCATATTGTTGAATTTATTTGTAAAAACTGACATTCGAAAATTTAATACCAAATATTCGTTAATCAATATTTCTCTATTTTTCCATCAATCGACAGAACTATTGCTTTCATCATTTGAACTGAAGAGTAGCTTACAACATGGAAAACATTCAAATGTATAGCATAAGCGAAAATGAGATGAACATTCATTGTCAATGATCGTGTTGTATTTTAGAAATGCTTCCCCGTTATGTAGCCATTGGCTAATTCTAATGTTTATGTATTTTATTAGTTTATATTAATTTTTTTAGCTCGATTGTGAAAAAAGCCTGAAGCTTAAGTACAGCTGTAGCACTCCACACTTTTTTCAGAGTGTGAACGTATTAATACAATTCGGTAGTCTGAACTGCCTTTCTTTCCTGAAAATTTTAGTTCCTATTTATACCGTCGGAGGCCAGAATTCACTGCAGTCTGAGACCATTCTAGCCCTATTTTCCGAACCTGTACACAATTACATACAAATATTTCACACTAGGTGACCCTGTTTCTGGCTTGCAGACTATCTAGATAAGTAAACAAACACATTGAGCAAGGTGCTTAAGCACGAACATATTTTGCAAGCAGTAAAGGTATGTACCCCCCTGTAAAAAGCTTGATTTTCTAAGCTGTAGAGCTGATTTTCACTTGTTTACAAAATGTCACCATCTGCGCATCTCATCTCTGCACTGGCTTTCTAGACCCAGGTATTCGCATTTCCAAACATGCAAACTAAAACTCAAGCAACAAAATCTGGCACTTAAATTTGATTTAAATTTCTCAGGGCTGTTTAATTTCCTTATATCAACTGAGCAATTCGAATTTGTGGCTAAAAAGTGTGGAGTGCCACCTTATCGAGTCACTCTTGAGTCCGTTTCCTGGAAAAACCAGTACTGGTGTCATATGAGGAGATACGGTCGTGACCACAGTGAGGCTCCAACCCGCAACCTCCCGGATGAGCGGCATACACCTTCATCTCCGTTTCCTGGTTGAAGTGCTTCTTAATGTTGCAATCTTAAAAACTGATCTCGTGCAAATATTACCATATGTTTTAATTGTTCGAAATGTATTTAAAAAGCTTTAAAAATGTAAATGTATGTTGGAAAGAAGATATATCTGTACTCTACAACTACATTTATTGATATTTGAAACAGACTACTTCTTCCCTCTGTACCTTTGCACTGCCTCTTTTCTAAATGTTTTGTAGGCGGCTTTCTGCAAGAATCTCACTGTTAATTAAAGGCTGCATAAACAACTGATTAGTAAACCCCGAATGAATAATAAACTAGATGCCCATGTGCAACATGTCGAGCCCGCCAGCTGTCAAAAGGACAAACTCCTTACCAAGTAGAGATAGGTTAAAATACACCTTAAATATTGGATGTAACATGCATGTTGTACCGCAGAAAAGTGGTCTCGATTTTTCTCTACGGCCAATAATAAAAAAGTTACAATATAAGATATTTATAGTACATTGCAACAACCAAGGGAAGAAATTATAAAAACAAGGGTAGAGTGGTGAACATGTGTGCAAAGTTACATCAAAATCCCTCCATGCATGAAGTAGATATGCTCCGGACAAAGATATCCTTGAATTTGACCTTTTACCTCTAAGTATAACCTTGACCTTAGACATAGGGACCTGGTTATTGCGCATGACACTCCGTCTCATAAATGCTCCGGACAAAGTCATTCTTGAATTATTCTTGTATCTGACCTTTGGCCTCTAAGTGTGACCTTGACCTTGGACCTAGGGACCTTGTTCTTGCGCATGACACTCTATCTCATGATGGTGAACATTTGTGCCAAGTTATTTACGAAACCCTAAATATATGGATAAGTTACAGCCCGGACAAACTAAACTCGGACGGACGCACGCACGGACGGACATTAAGATCACATTTCTGATAAGTTTAGCCTTCATGTTATACCACAGATAAGTGGTCTCGATTTTTCTCTACGGCCAATAATAAAAAAGTTACAATACAAGATATTTATAGTAGCAACCAAGGGAAGTAATTCTAAAAACAAGAATAGAGTGGTGAACATTTGTACCAAGTTACATCAAAATCCTTCCGTGCATGAAGTAGATATGCTCCGGACATATTGTCATTATTGAATTTGACCTTTAACCTCAAAGTGTGACCTTGACCTTAGACCTAGGGACCTTGTTATTGCGCATGTCTCTCCGTCTCATGATGGTGAACATTTGTGCCAAGTTATTTAAGAAACCCTTGATCCATGGACAAGTTACAGCCCGGACAAACTTAACTCGAACGGAAGGACGCACGCACGGACGGACATGTAGGAGACAAAATCTAATACTAAATCTATCTAACGATATAGAGGTTTTACGTGACGACATTTACAATGTATTTGACAATACCGGAATTGCATATATCAAAAGCGACGTTATTAATATTATGAATATACAGTCATATATCCTTTGCACAGCCGGCATATTTTGTAGACACGCATGTGTTTTTGTAAACACTGTACATCACGTTATGCTACTGTGGGTTCATTGCGCCTGCTGTATTTGTCAGCAAACAGATTGAGATGTAACATGAAAGTAGAATTTTCATTGGCCGACCTACAGAGGTCACGCGCAGGGGTCACCCTGTCTGCTAACCTGAGCATGGACTTTTTTTCTTTCTTTTTTTGCTAATGTACCTGGGTTTGAGTACGACATGTCTGCTTTATGTCTATGAAAACATATTTGCACGAGCTCAAAACACAATCCAACAGGGGCATGTACGCGAACGTTGGTAAAATGAAAATGTTCTGGTAAAATTGTGTCCACGGTCTGAGTTTTCAACATTCAGGAGCTGTCGGCATAGCCTTTAAATTCATACATACAAGACGTGTTGCATACGGTAGCTGTCGCTTCTATGGAAGGCCAAACCTGTCTTAACCCGCGTATACTGTTTATTACGTTATGGACGTTCACATGATATGACCACGGAAAATCACCCTTATATAAAATTTGTATCGTTGTAATTGAGAATTACATGTAATAATTTTAGTAACTGACTTCATGATGACGAGTTAGTAAGCAGCGATTGCCTTTGCAGAATTTGCAGGTGTATCTTTATAAGACAAAATATAAGCAGTTAATGTCCCGATCAGCAGTTCAATTTAACTATTAAATGCCACGACCCTACTTAAATATGTCATTTAATCATCGTTAACTACAAAGGAAGACATTATACACGTTATGTTGACTTTATGAACATGTGCAACAGTATTTTTAATGAATGCTAGTAACAGTGTTATTAAATAATGTGTTTGGTGTCTGCTTTCAATTTATGATTATAAAAATCAGATTATTTTTAACTATTCTATATAGTAGCAATTGCGATTCTATAGTTTTCTACAAATATACTCGTATTGACATAATAAACAAAATGAATCATACTGAAGTCTCACTTAGAGTTTCTTCCATAATAATCCACTACTCAGTCTTTGTGTTGATTCAGTGGAAATTGGCTTCTTTCGAAAACACTAGATTTGAAGGGCCCACCTGTACTTGTGCATTGCCAGTTTTCAAACTTTAAGAATTGAAGCCATTTTCAAGCTTTTGTGGGTTAGGGGGGATGGGGAGAGAGTTCAGGCTCCCTGACAACTGGATCACCGTTAACAATAAGAAGCTGCAAGTCGTGTGTTTCTTACATGACATAGAAAACTCCTGGCATATGCAAAGCGAATTGTTTTGTGGTTCATGATAATACTTCTTTTATCAACATGACTCTTAATTATTTAGAGGTATAGTGATTTCAAGCCAGCGACCTTAACCACTCGACCACGAGGCAGGTTTCAAGTAAAAATGGAAAGGTAACAAGATCTCTATTGAGTATTATGCTCTATCATACTTCACATGTTCGCATCCATTATTACTAAAATACCCAACAGAATACGTTATTACAAAGATACCTCAGAAATATAAATACTTCAACTTCGATCACTTCTTTGTCGACATACGAGTATATATATATACGTTAACAAAACGTTCTGCTTTCGGGAATTTATAATTACTTTGAAACACGCAGTTCAGGTATAAGGTAATGCATGTACACTGTACTTATTTTTTAAAATTTTACTTAAGTTCGGATTACTTATTCATACAGGGATAAATTTAAAAAAAATATGTTAAAAATTAAGGCCGACGTCCGCGTAAAATGTAAATTTTAAAAATACAAGTAAAATACTGTGCATGCCTGTAAGTCAACAATATTTACCTAAACAGGCAGGCATTTTTTATAATTTAGTATTATTCAAGCTTATTCACATTTGAAACTATCCCTCTACGTTCATATTAGATTTAAATGTTTAAAGTTAGGTACATATGAATATTTCGTACTTCCTGGATTTAAATACTGTCTATTTAAACTCAGTCTGTCAGTTGCATTGCAAATATTCAACATGTTTGTTTTGTTCACCATTCACTATTTGCATAACTTCGTTGAATGTCAAATTTCTTCAAATACTTCCTTGGCGTCTAAGATTGTTTGAGACAACAGGGGATATATTTCATACAGTATAGATCAAGACCAAATGTACACATTATCTATTCTTTTTCTAGTATAAATAGCCAAACTGTTCAGTACGTATTGGCAATTGAAACTGTGCGTCTGAATAATTAGTATAACAGAACCAAAGCCAAGCAATATCAAGACTCGAGAAAAGCCACAGTAATCGTCAAAAACTGATGAAAGTTTCCTTCAAGATTGAAGTGTAATACAAATCGACACCACCACTTTTTAATAGCTGTTATAAGGACATGCAACGTTAGGAGATTGCGAATTACACCATATACTCACTAATAATCGAAATGTGTAATATTTGTTTTCTCTGATAGGTATTCGAAACCGAACATAAATCTTCATAAAGAAATGATTTGGTTACTGCTTTTTAAATGAATCAAGCATCAGTTACAATCTATAAATTTCTGGCAATGGTTGCTTCGGCCTCCACAAACACAACATAAATCAAACTACAATAGATTGTGAAGTTTGTTCAACTTTACGTGTATTTTCTTTGCCACGTCTGTGTTATGTCGTAAAGATAACCGGGGTATAGATTAAAATGTACTTGAAAATGTTTATTTTCAATTCACATAATGTGAAAACTGCAGTATAGATTTTAAACCTGACATAAATAGTGTCATGAACATTTGTACAACGGAGTTAAATTGTATGTCATTTAGCTTAAAACATAACAAAATGGATATTGTGGTACTATTTGTAGTGTATGGAGTTTATTTATAACGCATGACCTTCAGTCAGGTAGGACATTTGTTTCAACTGTAACATCATTTTATATGCTGAAACTGAAACCTAAAAGTAACTTTTTAAATTTCCCGTCAACCTGTAAAATGCAGTTGGATTGAAACTATTGATCCTGTGTTAAAGCCGTGCACACATAACCCTATGACATAAGACGCAATCGTTCATGTATTGACAGCGATGGATGTTTGTTCCTCTGCAATTATCTGATTTAAGAAACATATAGTCGTTTTTAGGTAATACAAAAAAGAACTTTTACGATAGAAGTAGTAATATGAGTATTCAGGGCACCTTTTTGGGTTTTCCGTTAATTCTTACCTTTTATACATCGTAAAACCCGCATTTGTGTGGTTTCCTCCGTACGGCGTAATGTGTAATGCAAAGTGTCGTGCTAATTTCCAAGATAACGGCGTCCATATGTTACTCTTACTCAAAACTACCAACGTCGTAAGAGACAAGTTTTTACTGTGCATTTGCTATTTGATAAATGTATATATATGCCCACCTGAAGCAATCCTTACAGAGAGTTTAACGATTTCGACATACAGACTAACGTTAAATTAACGACATCGTTAGATACAGTACATATTATTTTCTAAACATTTTCGTCATTTAATATACATGTAGCAGAACTAAGAATCCCGGAACTTAGTAGTGCCAGCATTAAACATATGGATCTTTGTAGAGATAGATCTATTTTCTTCTTCAAAATAATTGCAGACATATTGTTCCACGATACCTTGCGTCAGTGTAATTTTGGAGGCGCATAATAGCGTATTCGTCTCATGATCGCAGTGCCCAGGGCACCCAGGGTTCAATCTCCACATGTGTAATTGTTCTCGGTACCCTCCGGCAGGACGTTATCTTCTCTCTCTCTCTCTCTGTCTCTGTCCCTCGGTCTCTCTGTCTGTCTCTGTCTCTGTCTCTGTCTCTGTCTGTCTGTCTGTCTGTTTCTCTCTCTCTCTCTCTCTCTCTCTCTCTCTCTCTCTCTCTCTCTCTCTCTCTCTCTCTCTCTCTCTCTCTACAATGTTGATTTCGTATGAAGTGAGTCTCGACAGTGAATACCGAAAATCTAATCTTGTTTTGCGAATGAGAAATTAATCATTTAGATATATAGTATAGAACAAAGCAATTAAAAATATATATTGTCGTAGAAAGGCAAAAATAAAGTGTTTAGTTACATGTACACATATTAAGAAAATATATAGTTTGTAATACAATGAATCGAATAGGTGCAGATCTACCATTTAAGCTGTAAAAGAGTTTTTTTATTGACTCGTGGGTTTATTTCTAGGGTTTTGGAGAATGCACAATCTGTTTTTTTTTCTTTCTTCTCGGTCGAAAGGTATAAACAATAGTAGTGCATGTACCAATTGTAAGGCGAAACCGTAAAAATCAAAAACTTTTTAAATCCACGACACATTATTTTGTAAAGGATTGGGGTCTCGTGGGGAGACTTTGGTGGTCCACACCGATACTATCGGAGCATTTCATTATTATCATAAATGGAAGTTATTTGTAAACATACTGTTATGTGAGTATTTGAGTGATACCTGCAATCGTTTGAATGTCCGAAGTATACCGCCCTTACGTGTTGGTGGAATCATGCAATTGCACATTCGGATGACAGTAGAAGTATGGAGCATAAAAGAGGTTAATTTCTTTGTGCATATCACCAGACGGTGTAAAAATATTTTTAAGGACGATGTTGAGCTACAATATTTAAAAATACTTCTTTGCTGTGTCGATACTTATCCAAAAATAAGCAGTATGTATAACATGTGTATGATACATGTACGTATAGACAGATGTACATGTATGGCATAAGCATCACTTTCAGATCACAGCCATTATTTTAGGACAATGAGGTCTAAGAATCATTGCGCAAGTATGACTTAGAATACCCCATATTGTTACGTAATTTCCGACCACATGTGCCGTGGGATAAGAAACGAAACCTACTTAGCCGTTATGCCAAAGGCCTAAAGCACATATCAAACCACGTTTGAAGTCAATACCTCACTCAAAACGTTTTCTACAGCCTACTGAAAACGAAGATGTTGTATCTGGAATCCCGTTTTTTTTCGAAACAGTAGTCAATTTACAGTACATTAACAACCATGTATTGCGCACTGACGTACTAAGTTTTATAGCTCTTAGTAGGCATATTTTCAGCAAGAATGGAAAACATTACCCTTGCTCGGATTTCCCGACCCTGGCATAGAACATAAGTTCAAGCCCGATGAGACGAAGCGAAATGACGATAACACGATGCGAAAGGACGATAACAAAATGCGAAGACGCGATATTAATATCACATTTATTCAGATATATTGTTGAAATTTCATAGCCTAAAAAAACAGGAAAATAAGTCAGTATGCCAAGGTCAGTCAGTGTCGAAATTGAAATTTACATGCAAATCGGTATATATGATCCAGATTCCATTGATGTAGCTTCGAAAAGAGAACTTAAGTCAAGGTCAAGGTCAGTCAAGTTCAAAGAAAATGTTCTATATAGTTCAACGTTTATAGCTGTAGCTACAAAACTAAGAAAGAGGGTCACTAGATCAAGGTCAAGGTCTGCCAATATTGAAGTTGATATCTACATACATATCTGCATGGTTCAAATTTCACAGATGTAGCTTCAAAGACTGAAAGTAAATAGGCAGGGCAATGTCAAGGTCAGCCAAGTTCAACATCGAATCTGACTGCAAAACACTATATATCGTTAAAATTGCTATGCTGTATATTACAAATAAGAAATGGGGTTAGTAGGTCAACTAGCCCAACTTTGTCCAGACACAGAACCACTAGGCAATGCTACCAGCCAAATATCTAAGCTCTATGCCTAGTGGTCTGAGACAAGAAGATTTCTACAAATTATCATATATTTCAATTTTAAATCAAATGTGCCCCGGGGCGAGGAGGATTTTGACTGGGGGTTATGATATGAACAGTTTCCATTCGAAATACCTAAGCCCTTTTAAAGCGTCTTTATTTGAACATTCTTTGTAGAGGGCCACAAGACGATGCTACTTTCCACATATCGAAGCTCTGGGCCTTCTGGATTCAGATAATGTTTTTTAGAAAAGTATCCTCTAGAATCCTATACAAAATCATGTGGTCCGAGGGTGGAGTAAGTTTTTACTCTGGTTCATGATTTAGAAAAGCTTGGTAAAGATCCACTAGAAAATAATACATGCCAAATATGTTAGCTACTGACCTTGCGGTTGGAGAAGCAGATTTTTCTTTAAAGCACATATTTTTACCTCTGGTGGACATGTTGTTCAGTCAACCGGAACCATCTGAAGAAATTGCAGAGATTGCAATGTTAGGATGCTTTCGGCCAAGCTTGATGATATTCAATGAAGTGGTTTATGGCGAAAGTTGTTTGAAGCTCACCATGACCACTTTGTGGCCAGGTTGGCTAAAATGGGTATTGTCCATAAAAATGTACGCTCTTTCATCTTGATCGAAGAATGTTCTCGTGACTTGTCCAGTTAATAATGGTTTGGACGGACTAGAAAAAATATTAAGCATAATTATCATTGCAATATTGAAAAAAAAATGAAACTCTGCAATTCTTCCTGTTCGGGTGGAACAAAAACTGACTTTTCAATTGACATAATGTGTGAATGATCTTTTTTAAATGTTGTTTTTTTTTAGCTTTCTGGTTACATGTAGTAAAATGCACTAAAACTTTTAGATGTGCTATTGTTCGAAATTAGAATTGTTAGTCTTCATGTTTACGGTTGGGGTTTTTACTGTCATACACAATAACGAAAATAAAAGAAGCGACTTAAGAGATCATATGGGACGCGCCATTTCTTTCGAAAATTGTATAATTGTCTGTCCGGATAATGTTGAAAACCCGTTTTATATTATGTTACAAATACTACTTACATCTATTGGAAAAATGGTAGATTTGAACACTTAGACAAGTCCTTATCTAACAATTCGAAGAGAGGTCAGTGCGAATCAGTTTGGTGAAGCATGAAAAAAACCCTAACAAAAATACACATGTAAAACTAATAAACACAAAATACAAATAGAGGAAATAATATGCAATGTAGACAACACACGCGTACACATATAAAATAGGACTACTGATACGCAATATGATGCAACATATTACTAATCTTTGATAAATTCAGTAGAAAAGAAAATAGAAAATCTTGAAGGAAACTGTTTGAAAAAGAATATTGACATTCACAGTTTCGACCAGAAGTAACACAATTGAACAAAAGTGTGATACACAAAATAAGAAAAATAACAAGCTACTTTAAAGATTAAAAAATTGTCAGTCAGAAAACGGTGATTGAATTTAGAACAATAAAGTACATCCAATAAGATGAAAGTCGGTGGCCAAGTTGAAATCAAACAGGCAATGAATAAAAATTGTAACAGATAAACTGCATTAGTTTGTTCCAGAACTGCAGTTTACAGCGTACGATATAGATATAACACAGGATTGGTCCTAAAACGCCAAAGAAGGGATTCAAGCCATAGTTAAATGCATGTGTTGATTATTTAGGAGTTTCGAGATGAATAAATGTATAAGATTTATTTAATTATGTCTGGAATATCACTTGTTTAGAAGTCGTTACATGTATATTCAATGTTTACCTAGTGTGTAATTCAATACATGTACCATAATTTTGCCTACTTACGTTAAACGGCTTGATGCGTTTCAATGTAATATTTGGAAGTGTTTATACATTATTTACAGTAAAAAAAATCTTACACATGTATGCCTTGTTTTAGCTAGATTAAAATGGTAACTGTTGCATAATACTTTTTCTGAAAGCTTAGATTGTTTATATAGTTTAATACTTTATATTTACATGCTTTGATCTTATTCTGATGCTTTTTTGATACTTTCAATTTCTTTATTTTCTAGGTAGCGTCTGAAACATATCCTTTGAACTATTCGATACTGTGTATGGCTGTTACATCTAATTTAAGAAGACAACTGTAGTCATTGTCTATTTGCTTTGTGTCCTTCAAGGTATGTACAACGATTTTGTTGCAAGTTTAGCATAGGGGAATCTGTTATACAATAATACCTGGATATCGCTGGATGTATGTTTTAATTCCTAATCAAATTGCGTTTTAAATCTCGACAGCTGTTTCATTGTTTAATTGAAATTAGTGCTATAGAAAGGTTTACATTTATGAAAATAAAATATATCAGTGACTTTTGCGTAGTGTGGGTATGGTCAATGTTACTGTGATAAAAAGAAAATGGTTTCCGGCCAAACACTTAGCTTTGAATGGTGCTATGGTTATAAACATTGGCTTGCTTTTAATGAAGATCTGCCTTCTGATTTCAAATGGAACACATTGAGTAAAGGGGTAAGGTCAATGTGGCTAAAATAATATAATGGTTTCCAGTTAATTTCTCCACTTTAAAAAGGTATGTGGTTGTGAATATTGATATCTAAGTTACTGGCATGGAAACCTACTTAGTGTAATATTTGTCACCAGGATCATATACAGTTATACAGTTTCAACTCTGTATTTTCAGTTATAGTGACTGTATCGAAACTAAACATAGCTTGTAGGTTACTTATTTAAATGGACAAACATTAAGGAGAAGCACTATAGTATACATGTATTATGTGACAGTTTTCGTTTGTGTATACAGTGGCGCCTGCGTGTGGGTTTCCCGTGCACACGGTTTCTTTCGCGTGCAACACGAACGCTACACGCTTCACGGTTCCACTCGATTAACCGTGTAGCCAACCACAACTATGAATACAACGTGTATCGTGCAGAACCGGGTATAACCGTGCAGCCAATCAAATAAGCACACTAACCGTGCAGCCAATCAACATCGAGATGATGTAGTCGGACATGTTAGGCAGATACAAATATGATTTACATCTGACAACGATTATATTTGATAAAGTATGCCGAACTAAATGCCTTTGGTAGGAATTGGTAAGTGCTCCGGCAAATATATTCCATCTGTCTTGCAAAACAGAATAAATCAAGTGATGACATTGCTACATCTTTATAAAAGGCTACCAGTCACCTGGTCACCTCGTACCTTAGTCAACTCGTTTACACATACAGCATGATATGCCATCTATTTTTATATTTCTCCTGATTGATACAAGTGTGTAAATAGGAAAACGTAACTTTGAATTGAGTTAGTATCATTTTAAACTTAATCCTATCATGTTAAATCATAAATACATTCAAATATTGGATTTTATTGCGTTTATAAGTGCCCGACAGAATTTTGTTGGGGATGTGTTCCCAGCTATTTGCACATCAAAGTGAGACGTAGAAGGCGGACAGCTGTAAAATGTCAACCTGTAAAATTGGTTTGCCTTCGAAGTGGAAATTGTGAGACTATGACAGTTATAAAATATCAGATCTGTGGAAGGGGTCGCACTGAAACTCCAAATTAATTAGGCTATAAATTTATTCCAGCGATACAACTTTTGTGCACATTAGCATTGTTGTACCTCATTGATAAATACAGTGAAAGCAGCAGAAATGCTTACTTGCTATTTTTCTCAGATTCGCCGTGACATGTCGTGTGTGTGTGCGTGTGTGTGTGTGTTGGTGGTGTGCACTTCTGGGTGTTGTGGGGTTCGTTTTGGGGAGGCTGCGTTTTTGGTACGTGGCATTCCCTGTTTGATATTATTTTTGTTATCATACTGATCAGCTAACCAATCAGATTATTAGGTCGCTTTCATTTCTCCATTCGGTAAAAGGTGAAAACTCGGTCTTTACCATTGACTCATATGCACGTTTAACTTTATCTTAAATGAAACGAAAAGCTTTTAAAACATAGAATTAAAGGTATTGGGAGATTGTTGTCTTCTTTCATTTCTAATCTTGGTTATTGTATTATTCAAACTTAGATAAATAGAGACCAGTGATGACAGCCGAGGAATCACCTTTCCCGAATGTAAATTATTTACCAGTACCCGGATGTGGGAAGCCAAGAATACAAGCAATTAATATTTTATTTCATTGCAACTGTGCTTTTATTCATTGGAAACTGCAAACATGTCCGTCTTTCTTATTTATATCATGGCTACTGCATATTTGTATAGGAAAACACTGTACTGCTTAGACTGCATGTGCTCTATCTGTAATATAGAACATGATCTATCTGAATTAGAGAACACTTCAGATTTTTTTTATTGCCTAGATTTTTGTTTTACAATATTAATTTGGAAAAGTCTTAATCAGCCGGTCAAAAATAAAATAAAAAACAAATACACTTAAATGCTCCGGTATATATCAGTGTTCCCACTCAGTATTTTTTCAAAGGCATACTTATCCCGTGGACACAAAAAGTGGGGGTAAATCTCAATTTTTGGGGTATGAAAATTATAAGATAGACAAGAGCTGACCGTTGAAAATATTTACAACCCGCGACAACCATTTGTTTTGAAATCGTTTCGGGTACTTTTTCCGCCTTTTAACTTTTCTACTCGTAGTTGTGTCAGTACTCGTGGATGGCAACTCTTCACTTTGTTGGGCATCATTTATTTTATTCGTTGCGAAGCCAAACACAATGTTTTGACTGCGACATTTTTGCAGACGAAGCTCAGATCATTAGATTGGTCACACTTTTAAAGTGCGAATATTATTTCCCAGAGCATTATAATAAAATACGCAACCCATCTACATTTCATAACGGCAATGGTAAATCATCAGCAGTAACTGTTATGCCGATCAATTTGCTGAGAAAGTAGAATTTCCATGATCTATCTATAGAACATACTGAGGGATTCAAGCTGAACCTATTCGTCCTCGGCATTTTGTATGCGTGCCATCTCGCACATGGTGAAAAAATGTGATTTACATAATTCACGAGAGTGGGAACACTGTATATGATTTTGTAGGCTACAGAACACTTAAAAAGCAAACAAGTACATGTATTGATTTTTTTTCAGTGAAAAAGATTGAGGCCTCTACCACACAATTTTGTTAAAGCGACTGCACTCCAGATGGCCAAATGACTTAAAAAAATAAAATTTCAAATTTCAAGAAAATCAGTGTTGCATTTGTATGTTGGGCATTGAAATCTGACCACTGACATATTTTATAGCTAAAAAAACGCCGAAAAAATACTGTTTTTGATATATTTTCTATCACGAATTTTACCCTGTGACTAACAGGGTAAGTTTAAAAATATCATGTTTATTTTTATCTGAATCGTCACATGATATTGTGGAGTCATCACGTGACATCGTGCATGACCGTTTGCACACGCAGAGATTAACGTCATTTAAACATTTCACAAAAGTTACAACATTTTTCATACATCATACGTCGATTTAATCGATGATACAGCCTATACACTTACCTCTTCAATATTCGATGCTGAGGACTCTGCCATTTTGTGAAAGTAGAATTTCCATGATCTATCTATAGAACATACTGAGGGATTCAAGCTGAACCTATTCGTCCTCGGCATTTTGTATGCGTGCCATCTCGCACATGGTGAAAAAATGTGATTTACATAATTCACGAGAGTGGGAACACTGTATATGATTTTGTAGGCTACAGAACACTTAAAAAGCAAACAAGTACATGTATTGATTCTTTTTCAGTGAAAAAGATTGAGGCCTCTACCACACAATTTTGTTAAAGCGACTGCACTCCAGATGGCCAAATGACTTAAAAAAATAAAATTTCACATTTCACGAAAATCAGTGTTGCATTTGTATGTTGGGTATTGAAATCTGACCACTGACATATTTTATAGCTAAAAAAACGCCGAAAAAATACTGTTTTTGATATATTTTCTATCACGAATTTTACCCTGTGATTTAAAAATATCATGTTTATTTTTATCTGAATCGTCACATGATATTGTGGAGTCATCACGTGACATCGTGCATGACCGTTTGCACACGCAGAGATTAACGTCATTTAAACATTTCACAAAAGTTACAACATTTTTCATACATCATACGTCGATTTAATCGATGATACAGCCTATACACTTACCTCTTCAATATTCGATGCTGAAGACTCTGCCATTTTGTTTTGTTTACATCTAAATACAACGATCACGTGATCGTTTCAAACTGCCCGTGTGACGGAATCCCCGCTATTTTTAAACGGGAAACCCATTCTCCGGGAAGATAAAAAACAACAGCAAAAGCTTTTATTTCTTAAAAACAATTCGTTTTTGACCATTAATAGACTTTAAATACCCGAAGGATAATGTTTAAGAGCGAAAGCAAAGTTATTTATTTTGGGGGTTATCTGGAGTGCAGTCGCTTTAAGTCACATGATATTATGTCACACATTGTAGGGCATGAGAACTGTCAATCAAGCTTCAAGCTTTCTTCAAAATTGAGCTAAAATAGATAAGTATAAACTAACTAACTAGTAACTAACATGCCATGATACAAATCAGATAGAGTAACTGTTGGCTCGAATAATTACGTCATTTCTTGGAGGCATAGCCTCCTCGAAATAATATGATTATTCTCGCCAACAGTACTCTATCTAATACTTAAAACAGCAAGGCTTTTCATCAGGAAATTCGGAAAGGCCTTGGCCTTTCAATTGGGAAATTTATGCGAGATAAAAGTCCATTTTGGGAAAAGATTTACAATAATATTTTTCGTTATGCGACATTGACAACCGGAAGTCGAAATAAATTTACCTACCCTGAGACATGGACTAAAATTCAGGCCCAGAATCAGATTAGACTAGTAATGCATAACACGCAGTACTGTGCGCTGTTATGTGATAGTGCAACGAAAAATCAATACCACACAGATGCTTCCTCCAGAAATGCTGCAATCATGTAAACAAACTTCGGGAAAACTTACTATGCTGCATTTTGGGTAGTTGCTCTGCCATAGTTGGGAAAGAATACTATATTTTTGGATTGGGAAGTGGCCGAATATCGACTAGGTACTCTTGAATTTTTAATAACAAAACTGGGAATTCAACGTAAAAAACAAAGATTTTTTTGTAACTTGCCAACGCCCCTATATAGATCATCAAAAGTGTGCGGCCTGACTAGTTAATTTAGTGTCTTTGAAGATATGCTTTACTGTAGTGCCTGAAACACTAGTCTAAAATGCGCCTTTACGCGTTTAAGTATAAAACTGAAACTAATCAGCAAATTAACTTTACAGAGGCGCTAGTCTTGTAGATGTCTTTTTGAAATATAACAACATATTTTTATGCTTTAAACATGTTGTAATTGTTGTATTTTATTAGATTTTATGCGTGGTTAGAAAATGGTACGAAAATGTCCACATTTTGCCGAAGTCGGTTCGCACCTGGGTACGAATAACTAAAAAATCACATTATAGATCATACATCATGGCATCTGTGGCCGAGTGGTTAAGGTCACTGACTGATGATCACTTGTCCCTCACCGCTGTAGGTTCGTGCCCTACTTTGGTCAAGTTCTTTTATGTCTGGAGCCTGCTCGTGACTGAAATAATGCCCGAATTGGCACTTAGGGTCTTCCTCCTCCATGAAAGCTGGAAGTTGCCATCATGACCTTAGCTGTTGATTGTGACATTAAATCCAAATCAATCGATTGGCACAACCCTGTTTAGTTTAGATATATAAACATGTATAGCACTGCCTAGTTGATTTCTTATCAAGACCCCTGTTTCAAAATTGACCATGATTTTACATCAGCTTAATATACTGGGAGGGGAAAATCTTCATGGCCTTGTGGACCTTTACCAAGATTGTGAAGATGACGAAACCCAGATCCAAATTGACCCTGTATTGGGGTCACTTTACTGTACATAGGTTTTAATATGAATTATTTAATGATTGTCTTCAGTGGACCGTAGTGATAGCCAGTCAAACAGTATAGGGCCATATCTTTGCTATTGAAAACAAAAACATGCACAACGATTTCATGCAAATCTATGAGATTAGTTGACAACAATATTATTTGTTCAAACGGATAACAAGAACTGAATAGCCAAGAGTGCAGATCATGATCAATTAAGCAAGGTGATCAGTCGCAAATGCAGGATCAATTGTTGCTCAGCAGTGCAAGGGTTAATTTACAATTTTGCTAAAGAATGAAAATATCACTAACATTTGTAGCTCCACTGGACAAAGTCCTTTGTCCAGCAGAGGTCATGTCATGATTATGATGATGGTGGTTTGTCCGTTTTCTGTCTGTCTGTAAACTTTACCTCAATATTCTACAGGTCACAAACTGAAACACTAATCAATCCATATATAATTACTATCTTAAGTTTTTCACATCCCATTTTCTAAAATCAGTCTACTGTCAAAGACATAATCAGGTTTAGAAAAATACTTTCTCAGCAAGTATAAATAATTGTAAATTTCATTTTTAGCTCGACTATTCGAAGAATAAGGAGGCTATTGCACTCGCCTCGGCGTCTGCGTTGGTTAAAGTTTTTTATAAAGTCAAATATCTTGAATACTACAAGTATCGAAGGTATTGACTTGAAACTCAAAGTATATGTCTACCATCAACATCTACATCTGAAGAAACAATCCCCATTACTCTGTTTGGATTTTTGACAGATTTATGCCCATTTTTAACTTAAAATTTTTGGGAAAAGATTTTATAAAGTCAAATATTTTGAATACTTATAAAGGTATTGACTTGAAACTCAAAGTATGTGTCCACCATCAACATCTTCACCTGAGGAAACAATCCCCATAACTCTGTTTTGATTTTTGTTAGATTTATGCCCCTTTTTAACTTAGAATTTTTTGTGAAAGATTTTTATAAAGTTGAATATCTTGAATACTTTCAAATGTATGGACTTGAAACTTAAAATGTATGTTTACTATCAACATCTTCACCAATGTTTTTTTTTTTATTTTTGACATATTTATGCCCCTTTTTAACTTAGAATTTTGTCACAGTTTTTACCAGACTATTGTATGGAAATACTCTAAATGGCTTACTTTAATTTGAAATACCATTGAATAATTATGTGGTCATGCTTTTTTAATTTTATACATATCAAATTTGAAACATTACAAAGTTATGCATGATCAAATATACAAGGTCATTGTATTTCTTTGAAATTATCCCCCCCCCCCTTCTCACCCCAGTTGGCTTACAGAATCCAGAGTGAGGCTTTGCATGTAATGTTCATTTACAAAGGTCTTTGAACAAGTTTCATATCTTTGACCTTAATTCTTATAGACAATTACACATTACACCAGTCCTGTTCTTAGACAAAAAAACACATTTTACCGACAAGCTTTCGAATAGTCGAGCGTGCTGTCATGAGACAGCTGTTGTTAATGTAACATTTAGATGTCATGAATACAATTTAACAACACTAGGTCTGATAAGACCCTGCATAATTACTGGTATGTGTCTAAATACTTTTTTTCATGCGACAACAGTATTTACAGTGCTTTATTTAGGATTTACTTAAATATTTCACATTATACAGCACGTTTTCATAACATTTCAAATTAATGTAGTTATATTATATCAAACAGACTCTTTGCAAAACTAATTCTTATTTAGGTAATTGTGTGACAGTTGTGGAAGGTTTTTGGGAATTATGTATTTGTTACCAAAATATAACACAAAATGCAGATTTTTATTCTTACCAATCAGTTGAACTCTAAAAAAGATTAAGTTCTTTGAAAATTACTTTCTATAACATAAATGTTACAGTACTTGGTTAATGATTAGTTAAGAGTATGTATCTCTACAAAAGTCTAAAATGAAAAAGAAAGTTAATTTTAAGAAGTGCACAGGTTTATTTTTTTTATCAGGCTGTAGCAAATTTGTTAGTTTATATCACTCAAAACTGTAGGTTAATGTTTCATTTGAATGCATTTACTGCAATAAATGAATATCATTAAACATGATTAAGTTATTGTCTATCAAGTACTAGTATTTACCTACATGACCTTTGAAAATTTCAGTTTTAAAAGCTATGCATGGCATAGATCTATTAAGACTATTGGGCTTCATGTTAAAATTTTAAAAGCATTAGTTTAATTATCAATACTTATCTTAATTTTTTGGCAAATTTATTTGAAGTTCAGTTACCAACTTTTATAAATTTATTGTACATGTTGTAACAGTAGCTGAGACAAAAGCTAGTCCATCACTGATGTCTTAGGACCCATATGGTCACATTACATAATATTATGCAATATTATGCAATGTTTTCATAAGCTACATTTTTCAACAGGACAGTATTGCCCTTGGCAATATACAAGGGTCATAAAACACTACACTGATTGGCTTGGGTCACTAAGTTTGTATATGTGCACATCATAATTATGAGATAAATTATTATTATTGAATGGTTTCTGATATACTGATCTGTTATATCCAAGATTGTATTACTGTCATCAAAAGTTATATCAATGACTTAGATACTGACACATACAAAATCATTAAATGTTATGATGTTCAATTTGGCTTTAGAACAAATTAAGAAAAAAGTACTTTAATCCTTACTGTATGACTGATTCAATCTTTCCATTTCTCTGTAAGAAATGAGTTAAAAGCTTGACCATTAAGACAATTAGGGATTACATTATTCTTTAAAAGTTCACTTGTCGTTAGGGGTGTAGCTGTTTATATTAGTAGTTATCAAAATCATTATCTAATTTAGTTAATTATCATGACTGAAATAGTATAAAGCCTATAATATAGACAGTGTAGAGAGAAAATGTCAAAACTTCCTTGATCTATGTAGACCGGGATACAAGTTTATTTGTTAATTACTCATTAGCCTACTCAAAGCTTTGTTGAATGTGTTCCATGAAAGTGATTATAAATATGTATGAAATAATTAATATTTTTTGTGTCGCCCTTTCGGAGAAAAGGCGATACATAGGGATCGCTTTGTCCGTCCGTCTGTCCGTCCGTCCGTCCGTCCGTCACACAAACTTAACGTTGGCTATAACTTTGCCATTTCTTAAGATTTCTTCATCAAACTTTACAATTGTATTGCTTATGACAATAGGGTCATGATGCCACCAAATTTAGTAGGTCAAGGTCATATTTGACAGAGTTATGCCCCTTTTTGTACTTGGATTTTGTCACGAAAACTTAACGTTGGCTATAACTTTGCCATTTCTTAAGATTTCTTCATCAAACTTTCAAATTGCATTGCTTATGACATAAGGGTCGTGATGCCGCCAAAGTTTGTAGGTCAAGGTCATATTTGACAGAGTTATGCCCCTTTATATACTTAGATTTTTGCTATAACTTTGCCATTTCTTAAAATTTCTTTATCAAACTTTCAGATTGTATTGCTTATGTCAAAAGGGTTGTGATGCAGCCAAATTATGTAGGTCAAGGTCATATTTGACAGAGTTATGCCCCTTTTTGTACTTGGATTTTGTCACGAAAACTTAACGTTGGCTATAACTTTGCCATTTCTTAAGATTTCTTCATCAAACTTTCAAATTGCATTGCTTATGACATAAGGGTCGTGATGCCGCCAAAGTTTGTAGGTCAAGGTCATATTTGACAGAGTTATGCCCCTTTATATACTTAGATTTTTGCTATAACTTTGCCATTTCTTAAAATTTATCAAATTTTCAAATTATATTGCTTATGTCAAAAGGGTTGTGATGCCGCCACATTTTGTAGGTCAATGTCTTATTTGACAGAGTTATGCCCCTTTTTGTACTTAGATTTTGTCACGAAAACTTAATGTTGGCTATAACTTTGCCATTTCTTAAGATTTCTTCATCAAACTTTCAAATTGTATTGTTTATGACATTAAGGGTCATGATGCCGTGAAAGTTTGTAGGTCAAGGTCATATTTGACACAGTTATGCCCCTTTTTACACTTAGATTTTGTCACAAAATTGTTGGTTATTCTGACAAAGCATAAGAGGGCGACACAAGTGTTCTACTGAACACCCATCTAGTTTCATTTTTGTTTTCAGACCATAGATATGTGTCACAAGCTTGGCATTCCACTGTCACAGACGGCAATGTACAACAAAAAGGAATAAACTGCTGTCTTCCATGAGAAAGAAAACACCCCCTCTAAAGAAGGTCACTTTTAATAATCAAATTTCAAACAAATTGAAGAATTCTTACTGTTTTGTAATTTGATTGCCATTAAACAACTACCTACTTCTAAGTAATTTTAGTGAAAAGAATTAACAATTTTCCATAAGATTATTGTGCCAACTAATTAAATCACACTTAAAGATGTATCAGGGCCTTCAGATTGCTCAATATTTTGAATATACATGTAGTTATATATTATACGTTATGTTAACAAATACATGTATGAACAATTACTTTCATCAGATAATTCTTTTTTCTACAGATCACACTATTGCTGATGTAATGACTGGATATATTTTTGAGAAAACATTGGAGCCTTTTGGGATTAACTTCCAGCAAAGATTGCATCCTTTGATGGGTACAGATAAACAGAAGGCAAATTGGTTAAAACAGGAAATGACATGTATGTGAAAATAACATGCCATTGAAATACTATAAAGTCGTGTTTGAGCAACTAATTTTTTTTAGTTACATGATGTGCTGGAGTTTATGAAAATGAGAAGTCAATATATTAAGATATCTTGTTGGAGGTCATGAACGGATAGTCACACTAGAGAATGATTGTGAAAGGCCACCTAACAGATGACTTCAGCTGCACACCATGATTATCTTAGAGCACAAAGATGGAGAAAAACATGAGAAATTACCTTTTCAAAGGTTGATTGGCTACACAAAATACAGTTTGTAGCTCTGGCACAATCATGTTAGTGTATGTGATAAGTGTTTTATAACCTGGGCAACTAGAATAACAGTGCTGACTTAGTAGTATGTAGCATTAATTTTTAAACAACATCCTAAGCAATAGTCATAATTATATGCAAATCATTATTATATGCAAATAATGGTAAAATATATGAAAGCTAACATGATAACGAGACAAAGTGATCAAAGAAAGTGAATTAAATGAATGGAAACACATGAAAGCAAAAAGGCTGATATTCATGAAAATATGTGCCATACTGCAAACTGTGGTGGAGAAATCCATATGAAACTTCTGTCGGTATGCATTCTTAGGGATGCATCCGGAATTATAATACATATAGAGAGAACAGCTGTAGAAATGGTGTTTAAACAATAGTACGCACAAGCAGAATTGTTATTTTCGAATGACAGGGAGTAAATATAGAAAGTAGGCCAAAACGTTTGTATAACATGGGTGAAGCAAACAGAAAATATGTTTTCAACATTTCTTTTTATCTCAATAGTAGGGATGAAATTTGTTGAGGTCATCATAAGATTACTAAACTGCTTAAAGTCCCAGGATCACATTGATTTACTGATAAAGAAAAATATATTTACTGATAGGATGCTGATAGAAGTAAAGAACCATGTTTTATTCACTCTAAAACTATGTTGACATATGTCATTTTCATGAAAAGTTGCCAGAAAGCCTTAATTTTTAGCTCACCTGGCTCAAAGAGCCAGTAAGACATCTTTATTGGTAAAATAAGAGCTACTAATAGTACTTGCAATTGTTATCCTGGGGGTTTAAGCTATATATACACAGCAAAAATAGAAACGTCCCTCCATATTTCAGGAAAGATTTATCGAAAACCAAAAGGGTTACTTTTATGAATCAAAATAGAAAAACAAGTTCATTCATTTCTGTATCAAAACCAATTAATTGCATCTGGCTATCTTGTTAACTTTTCGAGAGATAATCGGTCAAGAGAGGTAGGGGTCAAAATCAAAAATCACAAAAACTCAGAAAGGTGTTATTGAATGTTTAGAGATGGAATTTCAATAAGAAATGTGGCACATCCAGTAAATCTCGTTAGTACCGAGTGTGGCCACCATTTGCATGAATGCATGCAATGATCCTACGCCGCATCGACGTAACGTAACGCAATACCAGTGCGTTGGGCAAATTCCTCCATTCCTGTTGTAACGCCCATGTAAGATCGCGAACATTGTCAATCTGATGGTTAGCTCGTGCTTTGCGGCCCAGCTGATCCCATATGTGCTCAATGGGGTTGAGATCCGGGGAAACCGCGATCCATGGCATGACGTTGACATTGTTTTGCTGCAAGAATTGAGTGGTGACCCTGGCTACATGAGGGCGGGCATTGTCCTGCATCGATGTTACACCAGGACCGTGCTGACGAATAAATGGTAAGGCATATGCAATTAGCACGTCTGCAACATAACGCTGTGCATTAATGTTGACCTGTACAACAACCAAATCTGTCTTCCGGTTTCCCATGATCCCACCCCAGACCATTACGCTCCCTCCCCCAAACCTGTTCTTCTCAACAATGCAACAATCGGCGAATCGTTCATTTTTACGTCTGTATACCCGTAATTTTCCGTCAGCATGACTAACTGTGAACCGAGGTTCATCGGTGAACAAAACTCTGTTCCAGTCAGCCCTTCTCCAGTTCAGATGACGTCGCGCCCATAACAGCCTGGCAGCACGGTGACGTTGGGTCATTATCTGACCAGTGTACGGGCGGCGTGCCCTGATTGGTTGGGCGTTACGACGCAACCGGTTGCGAGTGGTCTGCCCTGAGACACCGTATTGCTTAGCAGTGACTGTGGCTGCCAATTGACGTTGACGTAAATGCGTCAACGTAATGAAACGATCGGCTCTAGCCGTCGTAACACGAGGCCTACCAGGTCGCTGCCGGTCGTGAACAGCCCCAGGCTGCTGGTACCGAGCTGCAAGACGATCAGTCGTCTTCCGACAGCACCCGAACCGACGCGCGACTACCCTGGCGGACATCCCACCCGCAAGCATCCCTATTACCTGATTTCGCTCGTTTTCGGAAAGCCGTAGCATATCGAAAACAGTGAAAAATTAAAGAAAAAATTTAATTTTCAGAATAGCCCCTATCGCATGAATGGTACGACATGAACTGAATCAACATATGGATGACATGTATAGCGTGCACGTGCAAAACGTGCAAATGACCGTTCCGGTTACTGGCCGATATGTAAACCGTGCGTATCGGGTAAACTGTACACGATCGTATTCTGAACATCGCCAGGGTTTAAAATACATGTACATTGAACATGTAGCAACTACACAGACAAAGCTTCACCGGCTATAAAACAGGGACGTTTCTAGTTTTGCTGAGTATATTATAGTTTCATTTTAAACTGTTAAATGAACAGAAAATGACAGACAACAGTTAAATTCAGTTTATAATAATTAGGAAGGGGAGTTTTTGCCTTGTGTCCGTTGTGTATGGAATAGAGGCTGCATTTTTCACTGGATCTTCATGGAACTTGGTCACAATGAATACCTTAAAGGTGGTCAATCAAGCAACATTTGATGACAATTTTTACTTTTTGTATATTCTGTTAGAGATTTATTCAAGGAAGAAAAAGACCCATTACATATCTAGTTAGATCCCTATTAGAAATTTACATTTTTAGTTCACCTGGCTACGCCAGGCTGAGCTTTTCTGATTGATGATTGTCCGTCGTCCGTCAACATTTTGATTCAAATGACATCTCCTCTGAAACCACTAGGCCAATGTTGATAAAACTATACAGGAATGTTCCTTGCATGAAGCTCTACCAAAATTGTTCCATTCCATGCAGAACTCTGGTTGCTATGGCAAAAAAATAGGAAAAACTTTAAAAATCTTCTTCTCTGAAACCACAAGGAGCTTAGATATTTGGCATGTAGCATTTTCTAGTGGACCTCTACCAAGATTGTTCAAATTATGACCCCCGGGTCAAAATTAACCCCGCGGGGGTGGTCATCTTAGTTTTGCAAAGGCTGATATAGGAAAAACTTTAAAAACATTCTTCTCTGAAACCACAAGGCCTAGAGCTAAGATATTTGGCATGTAGCATTGGCTAGTGGACCTCTACCAAGATTGTTCAAATTATGACCCCCGGATTAAAATTGACCCCACACGGGGGTCACTTAGTTTTACATCTTTATATAGGCTTATATAGGAAAAACTTTTAAAATCTTTTTCTCTGTAACCACATGGCCTAGGGCTTAGATATTTGGCAGGTAGCATTGCGGAGTAGACCTCTTCAAAGTTTGTTCAAATTATGCCCCTGGGGTCAAAATTGACCTTTCAGGGGGAGGGGGGGCTCACTTGTTTAACAAAGACGTATAAAGGAAAACCTATTTTGTATATAACATTATCTAGTGATCTTCCACCAGGCAAGTGGACTTGTACCAAGGTGAGCGATATAGGGCCATCTTGGCCCTCTTGTATTAATTTTTATAAAATTTTGTTATTACTCCCCTATAATATGAAAGTATTTAAACAGTTGAGTATTTTTATTTTAATATAATTTCTACTTTTACATTTGCATTGAATAAATATACAAATATTTTAACATTCTGAACCAAAACGCAAGTTTTAAAACTACGTGTAGCCTCTGAATTCATTTATTTCCAATCTATCTTGGTAGGTAAAGGGAGGTAATAATAATTTTTCAAACTTGCATTTCTAATGAATTCCATCTAAATATATAATTGTTAATGCAAATATTTTACAAATATAATACAATAGGTCTTATAGTTATACTTTCCTTAGGCAAAGTATGTGTATCAAATTTGAACTTATGATAAAATAACTCTATCTTGGTTGGGCAACCAGGATGGGAAAATCAAATTTTATTATAAAAACCTCCAGTGAAAATCTTACTTGAATTAAGTGCAAAGTGAACATAAATGAGTGTAAATGATCAGATGTTAAAGTTTCAAACAAATCTGTTACATGTCATAAATCTGATTATCCACCTTTAATACAATCTAGGTCATGTTTGAATATGGATCTTCTGGGGTCAAAAACTAGATCACAGGGTCAAATATAGGAAAACCTTGTGTACGAAATATTGGTTGCAGTTTTATATTGGATCTTGATGTAACTTTGTCAGTATTAGAGGCGTTATGATTCATCGCGGTTCACGATACACTGCGGTTTCTTTTACTTTTGCAGTTCACTTCAAAACATTACCAAAATTTGGTCTGTACAGTACGGCACAGTATTAATTTTACTGTTGGTTTTCAGTATAAAAGGAAGTTAACCCTCTGAAGAGCTCAAATAATTTTTTGTTGTTACCAGCCAGGGGTGTAAGTTGTAACTTGTTTAGGTAATTACTACAGTAAGTGATAATTGAAACATTTTGTCAATAAAATTGCTTCCCTTTGCTGAAAGAAATAACTCCCTTGAAAGTAGAGGTGACCAAAATAATGGGAATTTCTGAAAACTTGTACAGGTAACAATTCAACATTTCAGTTTTTCCTGAATTTCTTCATTATAAGCAGATTACCTCTGCAAATACCTTTAGATAAGAGAGAGAAATGCAAGTTCTTTCTTTATAGCTGACAGTAATGACTTTTCAGTTAGACATAATGGATTTATTGGCAAAATTGTCTTAGAGATGACCTGAAGAATGTCCTACTTCAGACGGTTTTGTCGTGGCAGAAGTTATTTTAGTGGATGATGAGTAAAAGATAAACATAACTTGTAGAAATTATTTTCAAAATAACTAAAACAAGTTACAACCCTGACTGGTTATGGTGATTTTCAGACAGGTGCTTCCCAACCTATATAAAAGGAAATTGACATTTCACTTTTTTGTATTACAAGTTTAGAACAGTAAATTGTCAATGTTACTTATATGAATTAAATTATATTACATAAATATAACAACTGTTATTTTCATTGACTATATTCAGTTGTAAGCACTAATTTACAATTTGACTCGTTTTCACGAAGCTATTCATAGACTTTGGTCCATGGCTCAAAAATATTTTGCATCCCACATACATGTACTTGTCGCAGTGATGAATAGAGGGGCTTTTGCAACATGTATGTCAATGCTCCTGAAGGAACTTTGAAAGGCACATTAAAAGTTTGGTCCACATCTTGATACTGTGAGACACCACTTTTGGGGCATTTGTTACTTTCCATTGACAGCTCTAACGACTTGTTTTCTAAATATTTTTATTAACATCGCACTAATGGATTTGAATATTTTCCACTGCAAAAACCTTAAGCCAGAGATAGGGCATATCCCCCCTGCACATCTTTTGAGGCTAGGCACTTGGAAAATATCCGCTGTATTATTCAATTCATTCCTCAGTTCACTGGTGCTTAGAGGTGGCAGTTTGTGATTAAATGGAGGTGGCGGTCCTTGCCAATTAATGTGTATTGTATGCCCTAATGGTTAAAAGAAAAGGAAAAAAGCCATGATCTTGTCTCTTATTAACTTTATGTAATAGACATTTTGTAAATTTGAAAGAAGACTACCATTTGCAATGAATGCACTGATAAATTTAATACAATGGACTGTACCAATATGTAATTTCTGTATAGATATTAAAGCCCCTGGATCACTTTAAATGTACTGATACAGTTACATAAATTTATTGATAGGATAATGATAGAATCATGTTCTATTCACTCTAAAACAATGACGTTGACATAATAATGCATTTCTTTTGTATTCAAGTAGTTTCTTTCAGAAAAAGAGTTGCCATTTGCAAAAGCATTGAAAAAAATACTGCACTATGTTTCTGATATGTACTTATAGATTTAAAAAGCAAAGTTAGGAATGGTTTTGGCACAAATAAAGGTCTTTTCTGTCAGCAAGATATCTTTCTTGATAAAATGAAAGCTACTTGTAAATGTGATCCTGGGACTTTAAACATGACTTATTCTTGAAAATGTGTCAACTTTTGTAGAGCAATTTCAAAGCTTGTACTACAGTTGTATTTTGAAATATGAAGTGTACACTCGATTAAATGAAGCATCAGTACTGATGGACTAAGAACATCATTTAGTTAAAACTTATTTAATTCACTCTGATTGTGGAACAAGTTCTTGCAATGTATATCATCTACTCATGATGACTGTTCCCGTGTGTTCTGACCAGCACTCACACCGATAGAATATTCTTTTCATCATCATTTTAATCATGAGATGTTTCATATTTCCTCACTCAAGTCAAACTAGAAAAATTTATTAGGCCACTTCTCTATTTCAGTAAGTTATATTCAATGCTCCAAAGCTGTAGTCTCTATCTAACTCCATCTTATTCATTGTCCGAGTCCGCCACGCAACTAATGCAAAATTTGCCTGAACATGACTAACTAGATTGATCTATGGTCTTCTGCCACCCAGTCGCACACAAATACTGCAGCACCAAAGACATCAAAATATATACTGTGATTGTTTTCTAGGAAAACTGCATGGCGAAACTCTTGTTGTATTCAGTGTCACTGTGTAGTTTTTCAGCTCATGGTCAGAATTATTGCTCTTTTGCTATAAGCAGGAAATGGTCAGCTCTTTCTAAACTCCTACCTGCTCTACCAGCCTCCTTTAAAAGGAATGTCTCAGGACTGGCAAGTGGCAACGTTAACAAAATGATTAAAAAATCAAGGTAGTATTCATTATATATACATGTACCAGTACTTATGATATACACTGCAGTTCATTCTGTACATCCTGCTTTCGATTACATTAAGTGAGCGAAAAACATGAGCATGCTGCAAAGTGCATATAAAATGAGTAGTCCATACTTCTGCACAGTTGTAAATTATTGAAGAAATATTTTGTGTATTGGAAGTTTTTGTTCTATGACCAAAGGATTTTTCAGCAACCACTCGAACATTACTTTCTCTTTCACAGTAGATTTCTAAATTTTAACACTGAACTTTCTAATCTTTATTTGATCAAGGCTTTTAATATAAAGTTATTCAGACAGTGCCTGACACAAATTTGATCACTTGTTTTCTTGACAAATCTGCTGACTGTGGCACTATGGACAATAGCTAGTACATCTGAGCACTGGGGAAGCGACTCGCAGTTTCCGATTGGATCAATCATCATGTTGGACTAATATCTTTCTTTCCTGAAATTAAGATAGGATGAAAATTAGCATGTTGTAAGAAGAGATTTATGCACTTGATCATACCGACATTGAATACCTTACGCTGGTTAATCTCTTAAAAAAATTGCATTTTAAAGTGTAAGCTATGACATAAACCGGCAAACTTTTGACGCATTTTACTAATAGCTATCACTGTACATTATGGAAACTAACAGCAATTAGTTCAGACAGTTTCCTTATTCTTTTATTGCACAGGTGACTTAGTATATAAAGCAATTTATATAAAATTACAAAATTGTTTTTATTACTATAAACACAATTCAAACGCTTTAATATAACCAGGCGGCATTTTTTTTATACACCAGACTGGCCGCCGACAAGACTTAGTGGCAGAGACCTTAATAAATAACAATTGTAATGTGGTATTTTTGTCGAGAGGTGTCAATCTAATTAACAATGTGTAAAATGAGTAGTTCATTTTACTCGCGGTACAGGTATTTTGAACTGCGGTACACATTAGCCAGGCCCTGTTTTACAAACTACCAGTATATTGTTGCAACACAATTGGAATCACTTTTATCCTGATAAGGCCGCATCTTACAACATTTGGCACCTTTGACATAGAAGAGGTTTGATTATATTTATATATAGCCAAGTGATGGGTATATCGCACATTTTACGAGTATATGTTGCCTTCAGGAGTAACCTGTCAGATGTGTAAACTGTGTTCTCAAAGAATTAAGACAATAAAATAGTCACAAGACGGACATAGCCCTTGAAAAAGTTTCAAAAGTTGGCCCTGTTAGTTCAATCGGTAGTGAATGAGACTTGTAATCTCAGGGTTGTGGGTTTGATTCCCGGGGCTGACCAACTAAAATTACTACCGAAACAGTCTTTCGGATGTGACTTAAAACTGAGGTTCCATTTGTAATACACCTGGCATGTAAAAGAACCTAGAGTGTCTCTGGAATTGGGACGCTTTCTGTATCTTGCACTATCCTCCGAAAACTTAAAATAACTAACCTCTTCTGGGGGCGTTGGTTGTATGGATTATCTAGTACCAACGATAAAACTCTAATTAAAAACGGTTCGGATCGTTACAGTTTAGTTAAGTTTATGCTAATTTATTTTAGCTTGATTGTGAAGAAAGCTTGCAGCTTATCGAGTCACTCTTGAGTCCACTTCCTGGAAAAACCAGTACTGGTGTCATATGAGGAGGTACGGTCGTGACCCCAATGGGGCTCGAACCCGCAACCTCTGGGATGAGTGGCCGACACTTTAACCTCTACACCACTGCTCCCCTTGTTACTGTGAAGTGTCCAAGGTTACTTCTTAGTGGTCCGACAGTGTTTCTCATCGGAATATAAAATATCAGTTTGCCAGTACTGAAGTCCTATTAAAGTATTGTGTGAAATAATTTAAAAATGTGAGCTCCTGCTGGAGTCAAGCCACTAAACAACAAATTGCAAAAGTAACATTAACTTCTTTTATTGATGTCATGCCCACCAATTAGTAACTCGTTACCGGGAGGGTATTACCAGTGGTCGTTCCCTCCAGTAAGTAGCTACTGGTAAAAGGCCAGTATTTTATTACTGTCATGTCAACCTGTAAAATCGGTCTGCCTTCGAAGTGGAAATAGTGAGATTTGGAAACGACATAAAAAAATAGAAGTGCAATTAAAAAAACAAAAAGAGTAGTGCATGTCACCTCTGTGCAACCGTAAATATCTCCTGTCACATATCATGTAACTTACCACTGAGTCTGAACAACAGTATCAGCTCGGCACAGAGGCTTTGTCTAGCGTATATAACTGGTGAATGGGCTGATGTTTTCATTTTAAAAAAATTGTCTATTTTCCATACTTCTTTGGATAAAATCTAAACATGCCGATTACCGACTTCCTTTTGCATCGGCGAGGTTGATTGGATGATAAGAAGACTATTGGCGAAAAATGCAGGTGATTGATTGAAATATGCTGGAATTGACCAGGTGTTATCCAGAGCAAGACATGTAGCCCAATGATATGCGCTTGCACGTTTCACGTTTAGCGACTACATGTTGGGCATGCGCACTAGCAATTGCACGGTTTCCTACGCGCTGCACGCTGGGCATGCGCACTAGCAATTGCACGGTTCTACACGCTACACGCTGCACGCTGGGCATGCGCAGTAACATACCGTGCAACACGATCGTGTCCGACACGCGTGCAACACGCTTTTACACGCAAACACGGGGAACCTACACGCAGGCGCCACTGTAGCTGGCAGCCTTGTAATTCATGTGTTTATGTTTGCTGAAAATAGAACAGGTATAACAATACCGCCAGTGTACTGTAGATAGCCGGACTGGTCCTGCAATTTTATGCTACACTGTTCTAAGCCCTGTGTATACACCATTAGTCTTTAACATAATGTATGCATGCAACGGGTGTTTCTTGCCTAATGTATTAAAGTAGACAGTCACTATGAACATCATGATATAAGATTGAAATTACCCACTTTTCACAGTGAATTAATAGATTATTCACTATTCTCTTGTTACGATAAACAAAAACAAAAAACAACGTAAAAACATATTTTCACACAATTTGACTTGGACAATAAAGTAATTACTGTGATTTCTAAATATCTGGTCAAGTGTTAAACGGACAGGACCCATTTTAAGGAAAATGAAAAAGCAGTGTTTTAAAAAATCAACCAACTATTTTAGAGAAATGTATTACTTGAACTTTCTTGGAAAAACTATTGATATATGTGAATTAAGAAATTACTTTAACCAGAGTTGTGTCATGAGGAAAATGTAAATGAAGTATAGATATGTAGGCAAACTTGAGTAACATGTAATAAGTATGTATTTTCAATGTTGTTTTACTGTTTTTACGCTAACTTTGACGAAGTGCTTAGATGAACTGTCTGTTATTCCTTGATAGCAAATTACTTACAGAATAAATAATGACCGTTTTCTAACTGGGTTGTTGGTTTGCACAACATCTGCTCCGTGTTTAGTTTTTTTTTCAGTTTGTTTACATACTTCAATACATACGATATTTTCCTCATTGGAATACATGTATGATGCTTTAGTAATTTTGTGGCATGATTTTATAAAAAAAATCGTGGAATTTCTTAAGAATAACTCTTTATTTCAAATAATTTGACAAGAATCCTCACAATAACAAACCATGTGTGACGCGCAAAAAGTAGCTCCTATTTATAAGGTGAATGTCACAGCGGATGATTGATTCTCTTTATAAGCATATAGACGATGAATGTACATGTAGTAATGTTTTTGTAACCGGTATGCCATAATCGACAATGTAGTAGACCCCCAATTCAAATCATTATAGGTTTAATATTTTCGTAATCTGTATCATTTCCTTGATTCAAAAACAAATTTTAAAAGAATTTTACCGTGCAAAAACTAAGTAATAGGAATTTGAATAACCCTACCCCCATTTTGGATTTTTTTATAAAATGGCATCAAACAAGAGATATGAAAATACATGTATTTCATTTATTATTCAATAATTTGGTACAGATTTGGTATCAGAGTAACAAGAACTATATTTTCTTTCAGAAATTATACACCATTTACAATATTATCAACAGTTTTTATAAAACTTTTATGAAATAATCAGGTAGTATTACAATTTTCATGTACTTGTTTGGCCATGTTCAATTTTGAACATCAAGGTTTTCCGAAAAATCAACATTTTCTAGATATGGGGCATGACTTTTTGTCATCAAAATTATCTATAACATTTTGGGAACAGCATGCCAAACATTCACAATGTTTTACCGTCTCTATTTAAAATAATTAGAGTTTGAAAATCTCCATCAGCGATTTTAGACGTGTCTGCAAGTAATAAAATCTTCAAATAAGCTAATAATTATTCGTTCGTTAAAAGATATTTCATTTATTTTTAGTCTAAAAACAATATAATTATATGAAGAAAAGTGCAAAATAATGTAAACAAAGAAGAAAAAGTAAAAAAAAAATTGGTTCAGGCTGTAATGTAAAAGAAGCTTAACCACCTGAGATAATGAAAGATGCAAAACAATCAAAGGGTTTACATGTAAAACAATAAAGCGTTTAATGTTTGCGTTTATAGATATATACATTGATAGAACAATATATCACAAAGTCATAGTTACCTGGAAAATGTATAAATTCCAAAAATAAATACAAAAATGCACAAAATATGTGAACGACTTAAAACATCAAACTAGACATTTTGAATATGACTCGAAAGTGACCAGTGTAGTGATTGGTTATAATATATCACGTGCATAATCAGTATATGTATATTTGTAGGATTTTAATGGACATAATATAAAAGTAACTTCCCTTAGACTAATAATAGATATGGAAGATCAGAACTGTCACACTTTCGGCATTGGAAAGGTTAAAACAACCAATTTCTTTTACAATAAGAAACATGATTTTATTTCACTCTGTGACACGCACATTAGACCCTGCATTTATACGCAATAATAGATAATGAAAATGTTGCCAAAATATATCCAACATATTTCTCTGACCTTTCGTTTAAAATGACATCATATCTAATATAAGTCCTGACCCGAAATACACTGAAGGCTGCCACATAAATTGTCAAATGAATCATATTTTATGCAGAACTCTGGTTACCATATAGGAAAACGCGGAAGTGAAACGCTGGCGGTACTGTAATTTATGATTTTTAAATTCTGCCTTTGAAAAATGCCAAAGTGCACTATATACCAGCTGCCTTAAATAGCCATTGTATATGACTACATTGAATAAAGTCGCCTATGGGTCTGACATATGATAGCAAGGATTTTGAGAAAGAATAAAGATGAATAGTGGATAAACATGTGTGAAAAGAACAATCAGAAACGACCAAGATCTGAAACTTCAAATATATCATTTCGGAGAAGGGAAACACTCTCAAAATAAAAAGAACAGAAAGAAAGGTACCCCTGTTAATTACTTTTTCATAGCTCTTATGGTCTCAATTTTTAATAAACACTATAATTTTTGACTCTCAAAAACTTTAACTCTAATTAAAAATGGTTGACATAGTTGAGACATACATTGTATCATTAAGCGCAGAAGCAGGAGACAGGTGATATACAAATTGCAATTTAACAAAAATAGCAATCAGTGACTCTGTATATTAAAAACAATCAATATCAGTAGTAGTAAATTGAGTGTGCCCCCCCACCGAAATTTGCCCATACCCGAAATTTGCCCATACTGATATTTTTGCTTATTACGATATGTTTACGCATGAACGATGTAGGGGAAGTAACTGTTACAGAAATTGGGTGTTTATTATCGCAAGAGTGATGCCCTTGAATGGAGACATATTGTTTTAAAAAGTGTTTCCACCAACCGCGATAGAGTAAAAACATCACGCATGAGTCCGGCCTGATGAAAAGGGTCACAACCGGTTAATACGTTCACTCGTGTCTCTGGTACTGGAAAGATCACCATGGATGATAAAGAGAATGAACAAATTCTGCAGCGATATTATTTCGAGGAGAAAAACCCCGCCGCTTACGCGGGTCCCCAGAAACTTTATAGTGTTTTGAATGAAAAGTATCCAGGGGTATTTACGATAACGGACATAAAACAATGGCTGAACAATGAAGATGCATACTCATTGCAGAAAACACGACGACACAAGTTCAAAACGGCTAATGTACGAGTGACGGGTATTGATGAACAACTGGACATAGACCTCTTGTCGATGGCCAACCTCGCTGAGGAAAATGACGGTGTGAGGCTTTTACTTTGCGCTATCGACATCCTATCCAGAAAACTGTGGGTGAAACTGTTAAAAAACAAGACGGCGAAGGTAGTTTTAAACGCTATGAAAGACATTCTCAGTGATATGTCTCTGGCCAATATCAAGAAAGTTCGCGCGGACAAAGGGAGCGAGTTTTCTATTCAGTGGTTTAAAAGGTACATGAAGGATATGAATATCTACTTTTTTACCACAAATAACCCTCCTAAAAGTAATTTCGTAGAGAGAGTTCAACGGACACTTAAAGAAAAATTGTATAGAATGATGAGACACAAAAGAACCTATCGATACGTCGACGAACTGCAAAACGTGGTAGCGAGTTACAATAGCACTCCACACCGGGGATTACACGGATTGGCTCCGAATGATGTGAATAAAAACAACGAAGCTGATGTGTGGGCGCGAATGTATTTGAAGAGGTCCAACAAACGAAGCGGTAAACCGGTATTTCAGTTCAAAAAGGACGATCTCGTGCGTATCAGCTTTACGAAACAACCCTTTCAACGCGCCTATCAAGAACAGTACACGACGGAAGTGTTTAAAGTGGCGGGAACACGTTTAAAGCAAGGAATTCCCATGTACAAGTTAAAAGATCTGCAGGGGGATAACATCAAGGGTTTGTTTTACACTGCCGAGCTGCAAAAGGTACACAAGGATGAGAACAGTTTGTGGTTCATCGAACGTATACTGAAGAGACGAAAAAAGAACAAGAAACTGCAATATTACGTGGCTTGGCAAGGCTTTCCGAAAACATTTAATAGTTGGATCGATGCAGATGACGTCAAAGACGTTTCGGAAAGCAAACAATAAACACTGATATTGATATGGAGCGATCGCGTGTCTTTCGAGAACTGAACTATTTGTTTCGATTGGGAAATGCCGGTGCTCATACTCGACGTCAGCTGATTCAACAAATAAACAGAGCGCAGCTAGATGCTATCGTTGAAATCATAAAGAAGTTAGCTGAACGATCTATTCATATCTATCAACGCGATATTCCTATCCTCGAAGATGACATACTCGTCATAAGAACTTTAGCGTCTGGCAGTGTGAGTAGACGAAGGAAGAAAAACCTGTTGTTAAGACATCATTCGCTTTTAACCAGAGTGTTGCGTCCCCACTACATTTATCAAACCATGGCAGCGGAGATAACACATTCGATACGCGCGGGAGAAGAATAAAATACATTTAATAATTGTATCCGTGCGGGGGACAAGATCAGACACGTTTGAGCAAGCACATCATAAACATCATGGATAGATATCTTTAAATTAAGAGTGATGAAAGTAATACCTACTTTTCAGACAATCAGGTGTGTCGGTTTAAAGTTCATCTAAGTTTACCACTGACGCTGAATGGTACATGGAGAGTCGCACTTACAGAGTTTTACGCTATAGACGTTTCGAAGTCTAGATCCAAAACGTCAAAAGCTCTTTACATTTATACGGATCTTTGTAAAGAAAGTATCGTACACGGAACTGAACAACCGCTTTTAAGACGGTTAGAAAAAAATACAAACAGCGGTTGGGATTATGCGATTGATGCACCTTATTACTTACCCATGAAAAGGAAGGAAGTGAGAGAATTTCAAATCTATATAAAACAGACTGACGGTAATTTCGCGTCAGAACTGAAGGAGCCTTTGCATCTGACACTTCACTTAAAACAGTATCCGTTTTTTTGAGTGTTAAAATAGAAAAAGAAATGAAGTCATACGTTCCAAACCGCAGAAGTGGGTCGACTTTTTTGATCGCGTGAGCAGTGGCAAAACGACATTAAACCAATCAGGAGGTGGGAGACGTCTATCTGTCATTCCTCTAGACGAATCAAAAGCTGCGGAAGAAAAAGTGTATTCTATCAAAGCGGTATTACCGGCGGAACAAACGGCTGCACAGGCCAAATCGGAGCTTGAGAGAGAGGATATAAATCCAGCTAACGTCGTCAATATGCTTCATTCTTCCAGCGCACAGCGACGAGGTGGGATTAAACGTAAGAGAAAGAGCAATCAATCTCGTAAAATTAGTAAGCAGCAACGTGGAACAGGCAAGAGGAAATATCAGATAAAGAAGAAAATAAAAAGAAAAGGACATAAGAAAGTGAAAGGTAACCGAAAAAGGGACATATTTGAAATCAACTAAAAATGTCTGTGTTTAATGAGGATAAATTTAAAGAAGGACTGGTGTCGGAGTTGGCTTTTTTCGATCTTCCAAGCACGCAGACCAGTGTCACGGATGTCTATTACGACGAAATTCGACCTTTATCGCAGGTGTCGGGCGACAGTCCGTTCGAGTTTAAGATCAGTGGACAAAACGCTATGGACTATTTGGACTTGAAAAATTCTCAGATCTACGTCAGGCTAAAACTTGAAAAAGCGGACGGTTCGGCTCTCACCGATTTGAAGGTAGAGAAAGTGGGACCCGCCAACTTGTTTCTCCAGGCGTTGTTTTCGACGACAGAAGTGACCTTGCAGAACAAAGCTACGATGACGTGTAACTACAACCCCTACAGAGCTTACATTCAGACCTTACTCAGCTACGGTCAAGATCGGTATCCAGTCAGCTGGATACGCAACTCTTTATCATGGACGACTTCGACAGTCCCGGAGTGACGGATCCTACCGGAAGCAACAACGGGTTATTTCTGAGAGCAAATAAAACCGCCTTATCTAAACGCATCGACTTACAAGGACCCATTTTTCACGACTTGTTCTCCATGTCGAGATATCTACTGAATCAGGTGGATGTAAAAGTGAAGATGTACAGAAGTTCTACTAGCTTTTGTTTGATGACCGGAGACGATAAAGATTACAAAGTGAACATCGAAGACATTTACATTCTCGCTAGAAAGGTTCGAGTCAATCCCGCCGTTATCTACGGTCACTCGAAAATCCTCGAGAAACAGAATGCTCTATACCCGTTCGATAAAGTAGAGGTGAGGTCCGTGAGCATGTCGACGGGTTCAACCGGCTACACCTGGGAAAACATGTTTCAGGGGAGACGTCCCAACAAAATCGTCTTAGGGTTCGTGAAAAGTAGAGCGCTGAACGGCGATTACAAAACCAATCCGTTCAATTTCGAGAACTGCTCGATTCAGCAAATCGCCGTGTACTGCGATGGTTTGCCCGTTGGTGGAAACCCACTGAAACTGGATTTCGATTCAGCCGGAGGTACGGCTATTATACGCGCGTACACGAACTTGCTCGTGTCAAGCGGGAAGTGGAGACAAGATGAAGGCAACCTACTCGATAGATCGCACTATGTTAAAGGGTCTACATTGTTCGTTTTCCAGTTGGAGCCCGACTTTTCCCAGCACGGGGAATTTCTCTCATTGGTGAAGACAGGGAATGTGCGACTGGATGTGGTTTTCAAGAGCGCATTAACAGGTATTATAATGACATTTTTTAAAAGATTACATCAGATCTATTTAATCCAATAAAAAAAATAGAAAATATTATATTCTTTTTATTAGGAATTCTATTTGTTATCATGATACTGTTTTTATATATTTGCTAAACTGTTTTAAATTCGATACTTTCTAATTTTACATCATTTATTTTGTTTAGAACCCATGAGTTGCATCGCCTACAGCGAGGGGCCAGGCTATTTTGAAATTAACAGAGAACGAGATATCATCCTATCGTAATGAATACGTCGCAACTCAAGTGCATGATAGAATGTGACTCTGTTTTGAACGGACGTGTGATTGACGTGTACGCCGCAGACAGACTTCCTTCGAAACTACCACAATCGCCTTTCGGATTTATCGCCAATACAGACATCCGCTCTAAATCAGGACGGCATTGGTGCGCCTTCTATAGTCACGCGAAAGGACATTTCGATTTCTTTGACTCTTACGGTAGAAGTCCGAATCAAAATAGTCATTATTTTCAACGTTGATTAGAAACCAAAGCAAACTCGATACAAATCAATCACATTCAAATTCAGAGTGATAACTCCACATTATGTGGAATGTATTGCATTTTGTTTCTTCGACAAAGACTCGCTGGATTTGCGTATCAGGACTTTTTAAATACATTTAATGCATCTACCTAACGTTCAAATGATAGATACGTGACTGATACGATGCTAGACGTCTACAGCCAGTGTATTGGAAACGAACTTGACGATCAACAGATTTGCACGTCTTTAAGCCAGTGCTTTAGATTTACACTTTTGTATATCTATATATATATACTTTCCTTCTGTAGTGTTAAGTCTTAAATAATAAAAACGATAAAACTCGAATTTTGTTGTTTGTTTGTATACCCCAGATAAAAGCAAAAAAAAACAATAAGACGTTTTAATCTAGTTTATTTTACAACACAAAAAATAGTATACATGTTACACAGTAGACACGGGGATTTTGTAATGTCCATACGCATAACTGCTGACTGCGTCGATCAGATATCGTTTGTCATCAAAAGCGGAGAGTCCCGTCTTCTGTATCGTTTCACCGAATAGTTCGTGTTTGTGGCTTCTAAGGGAAGACATGGACGAGACCATGCTCGTTTCATCGAAAAGGGTCTTTTTGTAATTCTCGTGCTTAAGATTTTTTTTCACTGTCACTTTTGCGATACCTTTGGCTCGTTTTTCTTCTTTTTCGTTACACAGAAAGCTATACATTTTAGATGTGAGACCGACGAATTCTGAAATAGGATTTCCGTTAGTTTCGTCTTTCATTTTCCCCAATACTTTTTTATTTGCATCACTCTGAAGGAAGTGTTCCTTCGGATAATCGGAGGTATCGAAATAGTCTAATGAAGCGTTCATGTCTTCGTATAGATCCTCCGTTTCGCACGAAAAAAGGAGACTATCCGTGTCCGTCATTTGCAGCTGCGCTTTGTCGCTGTATTTTTTCTTGATGTAGTGATACCAAAAGTCGTACATCAAGAATTTGCTTAAATCTGAAGTAGACAACGAAGGATAAGGCAACTCTTTCAAAACGAAATGTTGACTTAAAAACGCCACATGATTAAAAATATGTGCATACTGGTTAATGTTACAGCAACCTGAATTACTCGGATAGAGTAGTTTCATATTGTTTTAACAGATTTTATTTCAAAACATTTTAAATGATCAAATAGAATTTAAAATAAGTGAGAAAAGACTTTTACCTAATATACACATGCCGCAGAAGATGGGTTTGAATAAGTTGACCTTGCTCTTGAATAGCTCTACAGCGACCAGATCTTCGTTCAAGATGGTAGAGGTTTTGTAGGTGGGCTTTGCAGTGACTTTTTTAAGTTTGTTCTCCGTATGCACCAGTTCAATGTTTTTGTGTTTTCGTACGTTTTCCATGGTCTGTAAATAAACGAGAAATACATCAGTTTATATATATTAACTACATATACTCACAAGTCATTTTTATACAAATAATATTATGCGGAAACATGTTTTCGATACGCATAAGAAAAAGAAAACAAGACTTACTTTTCCAAACACGGAGACATTCATCAGTTTGTAGAAATTCTTCTCGAAGGTGGATTTGGCTTTCTTTCGCATCTCCGTGTTATGTTCGATGTAGGGTTTCATCCACGCTTCTTGTCTGAACTTTAGAATTCGATAAATGCCTTTGAGTTTCATGCCTATACGCAAATAGAGTTGCAGGTTTCTGTAATGGAGAACGTAATGGTCTTTGTCTCGCAACGTCGCCAACAGTTTATCTACTTGGCCCCGATTCGGTAGAGGGTCGTCCTCAGAGAGTCCGTGTAATTTTCTCAGTAAGTGCTTCGCGTATGGAGATAGCTCTTCGTTCGTAACCACTTTTCGTTCGGGCGCTAAAGGTAGACAGTTGTGACTATTGTGCAGATGTTGAGGATATTCTAAAGCCACTTCTAGAATGTAACCGGTGTCCCCGTCTTCCGGAACAGACATGACATCAAACGTCTATATGTCCTCTTCCTCCATAAATTCAAAGTCGCCTACGGGAAGCGCCTGAACCATAGCCCACCCGTAGAGATTGTTCGCATCCAGGTACTGCAGAAATGTGGTTTGTTGTGAAGGGTCGTAATCATGCGTGTAACGGTTGTTTGCTGATTTGTAACGGTTCGAAATTTGTGACAGACCACCCCGAATGCCGAGCTCCACCATCAATATTTTGTCGATGTCGGTCAGCAGCTCGAGTTTCACTCCCGTCATTTTCAAACAAGCGGACCAAGACAGACCGGGCGACGTATAAAAATGGCAGGGATCCAACTCGTATTGCTTCATACAGAGATTTCTGAATGATTCGAATACGTCGCTCAATAAAATCACGTCGGTTTTCAAATAGAGATCGTTGTATTCTCCTAAAGACGTCATCTTCATAGTCCGAAACACATTGCGAGCATGATCGTAATCGGCATCCGAGATAAACTCTTGCTTGATAGTCGAATAAAAATGCTCTTTATTCGGTAAAGTCTGCTCATCAAATCTATCGAAGGAGTCCATATCGAGGGTTTAACGCAACACTGTTGTAACTCAGTTCTCTTTTTATTTTCAGCAATCAACAAAAACTATTGCTTTTTTTCATGGTACAATGAAACTGACTAAAAACTGGTCTCAGTCACCATTTCAGAGAGAGATTAAAGCCAATTATTTTTATTTTTGGGTAACTTGAGTCAAAAATGTTATATTTATGATAATATGAGTTACAACAGTTTTCCACTTAAAACACTACATTTTTCTTGTAAAATCTTAATGCAACACTGTTGTAACTAAACAAAACACCATACTGCAAAGAATATATTACTCTTTCTTTATGCAGTATTACTGTACATTAGTACTGTTATAATATTTAATGCAATAGAGGTAACAGTAACAGTTTTTACATTGTGGAAGTTTGGGCAAAAATGTCAAGACAGCGAATGCTTATTCGTTTTATAATATTTGGAAAACTTTAGCCAATTTAAGCAAAGCTATTCAAATCAATGTCAGAGTGTTTTGAGACAATCTAAATATTGTGATCAACTGATCATGTTTGGATTGATATGATTGGATTAGAATTATTAACAGTAGAGTGGAATTTTGGACTGCAACTGTCTACCTACATCCACAGATTACAGATCCTATATAGTAACAAGAAATTAATAAGAACAATATCAAAAATGCTTTCTCAAAGTAATTAGCTCAATACTTCAGAGTACCAGTACTGGTGATTGCAGTTTTTTTATAATTTTACTCATGAACAATTTATGTTTAAAGAAGACTTTTACAGGATTTTCGGTGTCATTAGTGCTGCTAAGCTCTAATGTCGGAAGTACAAAATTCTATGAACTTTGTTTTAATTAAGTTGCAAGTTAGTGTCAGAGGATTAATTTTGGTGACATTATTTTTCTTTTAATAAATGTGTTATATTTAGATCTAAAATAAGAAACTGAAACAGTACAAGAATAGTTTACCAGTGATAAGCTTTAGTAATTACACTAGGAATACAGAATGCCAGTTTCTGCATGCTACTATCCATTTTCAAGCTAACTGACATCGCTGAGTGTACTTCAAAATCCCCACCGTTGAAATCCCCTTAGTCCAAAAATGGCATAGTAGTTATAATCCCCTCAATGGATTTTACAAGAGGAAAAGCATATATTGAATGAAAAAATAAATTTACTGTTTGTTTTGTCTCTAGTTTTACTTTACTATTGCGAATGACAGAACAAATCAAAACTAGAGCTATCACTAAATGTGATTAATACCCCCAAAAGGATTGCTTTATAAACTGAAGAAGTTCGTAGTAACATAATACCTTGCAAACAAACTAAAAAGAGATATTGTTCTTAGAAGTTCCTCTCATTGTGCTTGACCATTGTATGAAGTTGTATTGAATTCCAACTTGTAGTTTTCGAAAAATGCTCCAGACAGGGAAAAGTAACAAAGGGCAATAACACTGTAATTAGTCAAGATGGAGTTATGGTTCCTGTGCACTGCACTCCCTCTCACTGTGCTTGACCATTGTATGAAGTTGTATTCAATTCCAACCAGAAGTTTTCAAGTTATGATCTAAACAAGGAAAAGTAACAAAGGGTAATAACTCTGTAATGAGTCAAGATTGAGTTATGGTTCCTGTGCACTGCACTTCCTCTAAATGTACTTGACCATTGTATGAGGATGTACTGAATTCCAACTTGTAGTTTTCAAGTTATGCTTCGGACAAGGAAAAGTAACAAAGGGCAATAACTCAGTAAATATTCAAGATAGAGTTATAGTTATTGTACACTGCACTTCCTCTGAGTGTGCTTGATCATTGTATGAAGTTGTATTGAATTCCAACTTGTAGTTTTCAAGTTATGCTCCGGACAAGGAAAAGTAACAAAGGGCAATAACTCTGTAATAAGTCAAGATGGAGTTATAGTTCTTGTGCACTGCACTTCCTCTCAATGTGCTTGACCATTGTATGAAGTTGTATTGAATTCCAACTAGTAGTTTTCAAGTTATGCTCCGGACAAGGAAAAGTAACAAAGGGCAATAACTCTGTAATTAGTCAAGATGGAGTTATGGTTCTTGTGCACTGCACTTCCTCTTAATGTGCTTGACCATTGTATGAAGTTGTATTGAATTCCAACTAGTAGTTTTCAAGTTATGCTCCGGACAAGGAAAAGTAACAAAGGGCAATAACTCTGTAATTAGTCAAGATGGAGTTATAGTTCTTGTGCACTGCACTTCCTCTCAATGTGCTTGACCATTGTATGAAGTTGTATTGAATTCCAACTAGTAGTTTTCAAGTTATGCTCCGGACAAGGAAAATGCAACAGACCGACCGACCGACCGACCGACCGACCGACCACCGGGTGACTCCTATATACCCCCCTAAACTTCGTTTTGGGGGTATAATTATTGAAATTACAATGTAAAATTCATTGAGGGATTATGACTACTATGCCAATTTTAGACCAAGGGGATTTCGACGAAGGGGGTTTTGAGTGTCTCCCGGCATTGCCATGTACCAGTTGCTACTTGCCAGAGGTTTTTTTGCAACATTCCCTTGTAATTTTCAGTGTAAAATGTTGGTGTGATAATGAAATTATCAAACACAAGTGAATCATTGAGTGACCACTGTCTGATACCCGAGGGTGAAAAACAACAACTTTTCACACTTTGGAATTTTAAACTGACACCAGTCCTGCTTGGTCAAAATAATTGACTTAAAAACAAACATAAGTATTAAAAGCGAGTGTTTTACCCAACCGTATACTGATTAATGATTTCAGAAAATGTCTGTGAGAGGTAGAGAGCGAAACAACACCCCCCCCCCCCCCAACACATTCTGAATGCAACAAAACATGCATCTACGGGTATCATGAATCTTAAAGCCCCATGGTCACTTTGAATTTGCTTGGATTGCATATTTAATTACATGTAAAATAATGATAGTACTTCAAAAATAGTGATGCATGTAACCTTTTCTTCATGTTCATGTCATTTTTTCATGGAAAAGTATCGCAGATAGTCCTATCATTGAACAATTTTTGTACATATTATAACATGACTTTTTGTATAATTGATTCTTAAAAAAAGCAATGTCAGGACTTTTGTACAAAATACGCGGTCAATTTCACCAGATGTCTCTCTAGGTAATACAAATGCGTGGAGATATTGTTGTATCCAAAGTGATCCGGAGTAACCTTCAATTTTTATTGCATCGCGGAGACCTGAAAATCCTTATGACATAAGGGGATACCCATTCCTCCAACAAATTGTTTGTCATCTTTCCCTGCCAATTGCATCTAAAGAGGCCCTCTGATCTCTACTATTCAAGATTCTGAGATGGCCCCGTAACAGTAACTGTTGCTAATTGTATTGATATCTTAGTTTCAGATGTTTAAAATGGAACTACAAAATGTATGTGTTTCTTCAAGTTTTACATCCTTTACAGTACTACTGGTAAATTGTTAACTTTATACAATGTTCTCAGTACTGCACAGTGTACAATTAGAAATGTGCATATTCCAAAATTATAATGGAAATTTCAGTTTTGTAATTTCACTCACAATAACCTTAAGGTTTGTAGCAGTTAATGTGTAATATATAAGTTGAAAACAGTAGGGACGAAGGTTGCTTTTGTGTTATAATATAAACAAAAAGATATGGTAGGGATACAAAATATCTATATGACCTTAGAAATCCCAAATTACAGGAACATGATTTATATCTAAGACAGTCAAGTTATTGTACAACAGTCTGATTGGACTTTAGTAGGGCAATATAAATATGAACGTTTTTGGATCTACTCTTATGTGTCTGACATGGAAAAAGGCAAGATGCAAATAGCAAGCCACAAATTGTAAGTGGCATGTCCCAACTGGCTTTCCATACAAAAGTGTCATCTTCATATCTTTTCAAGATTAATTTCACAAATGAAGTACATTTTGTATTGTTTTCAAAAAATAAATTTTATAATTTTTATAATAAATTCATTAAATTAATGATTTCATAAACTATTCTAGGTTTACAAAGTCCACTGATCAATACTTAGAAAAAAAACTCTATATATTTTAGTACCAGAAAAAAAGTTACAACAGTGTTGCAAGTAAAACCACTGTAATGTTCTTACCTTCTTTAATGCAACACCGTTGTAACTCCAGTTACAACAGTGTTGCATTAAGGGACATGCTTATTTTGAGATACAACCTTTTGACAAATAATCAATTTTTAGCATAAGATAATGGAAATTAAACATAATTTTTTTACATGTTTTGTAACTCATTGATAGTATATCAAATATGATAAAAAGTCATTTTGTGAAAAAAGTTGAGTTACAACAGTGTTGCGTTAAACCCTCGATATATTCGTAGGGATACACGCCTCTTCGAAGAAGTAGCTGAGCTTCTTTTTCGCTGTTCGTTTCAGAAAGCAAATGCTTGAACGCTCGCAATCCATCTTGGGCTAAGTTTTCCACTAGGTTTTCTAACGAAGTAGGGAGAAACTGTAAACTGTCAATAAACCGAAGGTTGTCCAGAGAAAAACTCACATATTTTTCCGTATTTTGAGCGATGCATTTCAGTTCACAGTCTTTGAATGCGCCTATACTTTCGCAGAGTATGTGTGCGTCGAAGGATTTCAGATTATGGATTATAACGGGGGTAAACTTAGCCTGTTTGCAGCTTAAATTGCATCTGTTGCAGGCTGGTCCGAGGATCTTTCCCGTGAGATGGTTATGGTGTCTGACTATACTCCCGTTCGTCTTATCATCAGCCGTGAATTTCTTTTTACAGATACAGCACTGGATTGCGTTTTCAATGAGGTGATCATGCTCTTCAGTGAGATCCATGGGTTCCATCTCGGAGAGAATCTCCTCTATTTCTTCTTGTTCTCGTAACAAACTTTCGATTAATTTTATGCCGGCGTCTTCTCCTCTATAAATGACAGTGGGTTTGGTGTAGCTCTCGTCTTCGCATACTACTTTATACCCGAAACCGCATACTTCCAGTTTACTCGTAGGTGTAGTAGCTGATTGAGCGGGTTTCGGAGCGCAGCTATGCAGCTTCCTCACGACACACTCGTAGTCGCAGTATATCGCGAAAGGCGTTTTCATGGTTTTCTCGAAATCTTTAAACTGGAGAATGTTATTCAAATCAGGAATCGGAAGTTCTACTCTTTGCGCTTCATGATTTGAGCAGTACGGTCGATGTTCCAGTAGTGAAGCTTCTTTGCAAAAACCATGGAGGCAATAAGGACAGTAATATAGCTGACCTGTATGTCGACTGGTGCGAGACAAAAAGCGGTTCAACTTGGTAATTAAACAGTAATGGGAAAGTCCCTCGTTATTCGTCATCCATAACAAATCGACGTGGTGTAGCCGTTGGCGTTGCTCCGTAATTCTTAATGGCACGATGCATTCGTCGTCGTAAGTGAAGACATTAATTGAAATGTTGTCGTTTTGATTCTCAAACTTGCGAATTTGGGATAAGGTTACTGGATAAGTGATCCCGGACATGTTGACTTAGTAGAATCGAAAATGGTGGGCTAGTTTACAGAAGACTTGACTCATTGCCTGATCGTTGCTGCTTTTAATCATAAGGTCATCAGTCACGAGAACCTTGTGTCCAGATTCTTTCATATGCCAAGTTTCTAGTTGGGCTTTTGTGGGAAGACCTTCGAAAAAGGTGATGCGGGGTATGGCTTTTTTCATTTCGGTGTACAGAGGTTGGTCTACACTATAGCAATAATAAATGGCTTTTATGGGTTTAGCAAAAGCTCCATCTGCATGCTTTAATAGTTGAAACACGAAACTACTCTTTACAACGTTGCTAGGACCTACAAAATATAACAGGGTGTGGATTCATCACTTCATTACTCGCATTTCATACATCTGTTACGATGAATCGTATAACATGAATTCAGCATTTAAAATAGAAAAAACCCGACTAACCTATCACTTGCGCCGTAGAATCTACTTCGAGCTTCACAGCACTCTCCATCGTAAAGAGTTGTATCCAAATCACAATTAGAACAACATTCCACACCCTTATATACCTCAAGTTCTAATTGGGATCGGGGGAGTATGATGACTTACAATGTAAACACGTAATAAATAAAACACACACACAACTCGTTTATGATGTATATTGATTACATACCAAACACCAAACCAATATTTTTTTATACAATCCGTATACAAGGTTTAAATGAAGGATATAAAATGCAAGCAATAAGCAACACAATTACACGCAGTCATCCAACAATAACAAAAACATGTTATCTCTCTAACAAGTATTTAACAGCGAATTAAACCTTTTCTCTAGTTGCAACAGATCAATCGTCATGTCTATCATTTTGGTTTTCCAAGTGACACTTTTCATGTCTGTTTCGTGCCAATCTCGGCAATACAGTTTTAGTTTAAACATGTCGAGCACTTCACGAGACACATCGGGAACTCGAGTCGATTATCTCCATTTTCGTAAGACATCGGTTTCATCCACTTCGGATAAAACGTCTTCAAAGTATAACCGAAGTTTTTCTTCCTTCGTCATTGTTAAACAGATATGGTCCCGTTGAGACAAACAATACTGCTGACATCCAAAACACTTCTTTATAACTATAGAGTCCAACTTACTATATATTTCTTTCGCATATAGAAAGTCCCAATACGATTGTAGTAGAGTAACTGATGTATTATCCATTCTTTCACTGGTTAAGTACACGCTTTCCCGTTTTTCAAATGTCCATATTAGCGCTTATCGTTGGAAATGGACTTGCACCAAGATCTGAATTAACATGACATCCAGTTAGTTTGATGTACGTGCAGTCGTTTGACCATCTCTCGTGCTCAACTCCGGGATTGTCCATGCCTCCCCACTGAGAAACTCTAACTCCGCAAAACGCGCATTCTACAATGTCAGCTTCTTTTGTATAAAAAAATCCTGCTTTCACTAAATCGTGTTTGCTTTGCTTCATTTGCTTAGGCCATGTCTCAAACGTCGATAAACGATCTTCGTACTTAGAAAAACGAGCAGCTTTCACGATATGTCCAAATAAAACAGTATTCTCCATGATGTTTAATTTAATTAATTAGTTTTAGTAATCTTTAAATGTAACTGGATTACAAACGCGACACTTGTAAAATGACAGTTGATTGTTGTGGAATTCGGTACACACTGCGTTCGGTAGAATGACACCGCTGACTACTTCAATGAGGTTTGGCGCGCTCTTCATCGTTGCATTGGCGGGAAGATATCTAACCTCTTGATCGATAGGATTTACCGTAGACGTCAACGATGTATTGTTGTTAAAATATTCAGCTGATGGATGGACTGATATCCCACTGGTTGCTACATTCGCGCCATTTTCCACACTTTGCATGAGATCATCAAATCCCCAACCATCGTTCCAATCCAATATCGCCAACTGGTTTTGCGGCAGCTCCTGGTACGATTCGTGTTCGTTGTTTCGTTCATCTACAAAAAGTTCCCTTTTAACACTTTCCACGCTGTCGTGACACTCAAGTAACCTATTCTGACTACATTTCGTGAGCGTACTGCCTTCTATACGATACTCTTCGTATTGTTTTTCGAGCGTTTCGGTTTTCTCTCTTTTAATCTCGTACCTTCTTGCCTTTGATGATCGTTTTGTTCTGTTTTTAGCACGCGTTTGTGTAAAATGTTTCTTCGAGAGGTGAGACTTGCTTGTTACGTGACGACTTACATATATATCCGTCATCCATTTCTCACAGATTTTACAGTAAAGCGTTTTTAAAACTCCCGATTTTGTATCCATAATGATCCTTTCAACACATATTATGATACAATACAGTTTAATACGTCTTACTTTATATATGAAATGTTAGCTCCTCCCAACTATTAATGCCGTATTCGCATTGATTAAACTGCAAAGTGTCAGTTTTCAAGAAGTCGTACTTATTTGCATATCAGTTAGAAAAAATCTCTGTACAAAGAAATGCGTCACGTTCATTAGCGTTGCAAGACATACATTTCCTACTTACATTAACTCTGTTAAATAACGCTTCTTGAACAATGTATGTATTTTGTTTTTCTAAAACATACGAAGCAAAAACGATATCCGTTATCTTCGTAGAATGACATTTAGCTCATTTGATAAAGAATCGGTTTTGTCTAATATTTGCCAAACAAAACATGGTAAACATTGCTGAAACCAAGTAACTTGTTTAAAATCACTGCATAATATTTCATTAACGCCTTGCTGTACTTGGTTAAAACACGTATCACAAATTTTAACATTACACCCGCAAAATTTACACTCAAACATGATGTGTGCTTCAACAACCATTTTACAAAAGTTATGGCTACCTACTGTACAATACATTACGTTGTGCTATCGCATTCACTAATAATATTTTCACCCTGATCATTTAGTGTATATTCGTGAAAATAGTTTTCGCAATTGAATTCATTTGGACTTATAGCTCGAAAATGATAAAAACACTCATCTCTAGCCTCCTTTGAAAATAAAAATATACCGTATAAAAAAATTTCTGGAAGAATAATAACATCATGCATAATGAAATTTTCTTCTAACTGTCCTTTTAAACGATAGAAAATTGAAGCATCTGAAGTCACAAAAAGTGTCGTCGGGCATTTTCCAGTTTCAAAAACGTTACACATGTTTATTACATTAGGAATGTTTATCAAGCTCTAACGAGTCTGTAAAACCATCTGAGTCCCCGAATTCTATTCATGGAATGCATATGATAAACACAATCAACATTACCACGATGATTTAGTAAAGTAAAATAGAAGTCAATTGCTATGAAGTATTTCCTACAAGAAAAACATTTCCAAACTTTTACGGATTTCATACATTCAGAAATATAATCATGTTCTTTTTCAAGCTGTATATTACCGCTTTCACACATGATACAGTATATATCCATATTATTTTAGTTTTATCAATAGTGAAAAAGTTAATAAGGTTTAGAACGTTTCTTGTCAGTGGCAGTCGTGTTGCTTTTTTCAGCTTTGCAAGCGGTGGATGTGGTTCCTTTGTTCAAACCAGCTTTCTCCTGTGCATTTGCTGCCTAAAATTATTAAAAAAATATGATGCTGTAAACATAGAAATTTACTGCTGATAGAAATATTTCATCTTCGGTACAACACGGTTTCCATTATAACACGGTATTTGGTTTCGTTATAAGGCAGGGTTCAGATTCGTTATAACGCGGTTCAAATTAGTTGTTGTTTTTACCATCATAAAAATACATTTGTAAATGTAAACTTACCTCACTGCATAACATTTCCTCTTCTATGGTATTAATACTATCTCTAAGCTGAAGAGTTTCGTTCCATTTAAGCCACACAGATCTAGATTTGTCTTTTACTAGCTTTCCATCTTCGAACACGTTGTCGTTGATGTAGACATTGGTGTACTCGCCGTTTTGTTTTACCGTAATGTTTTTATTGAAACCAATGTTTATTCTGATGATAGGTTTGTCCATAGTCCTTTTTAAAACGTAAAAAATAACCAATAATTCCGAAAATTTCGAAAAAATGAAATGCTGCTTATGTCTATTTTTTACTCGTTCGAAAAGAATTCTGAAATGAATTCCGAAAATACAACGGTCTTCTTTTATAATATCTATTCTCCAGGTATCAAGCTGTTTGAAAAAAACATACGTTGAAAGATTCATCTAAAGTACTAGGTGTGGTTATTTACTTCACGCAGTTTTTTCAATTAAATGTATAATGTTCAGATGTTTTTAAAAGTACAACTGTATTCATAAGTAAATGAAATCACACGATAATGTATTCTAAAAGGAAGTCCTTTTTCTTAATTTTCAAAATCGGTTTCTTTCATATTATAAATCCCGGTGATGTTTACTTCACACACCCATAATTGAATGTAACAACCTGCTGCTTTTTATCCTCACACATCTATCATTCAACTGTAAATGAACTGTTTGGGTGTGTCGAAATGAGTATCATATAATATGTAAAGACTTAATTGATGAAAATTTTAACTTCACGCTGTCTTTTCAATATCAATGCAAATTTAATGTCACAACATTTTTATTCTGTATGACTACGGAAACGTATATTGACACCCTTTATATATGTTCTACATTTTCTTAACTTATCAAGATATGCGTGTATTATATATAAGTAATCAAATACTTGAGACTAAATAATGTGTTGAAGTATAACATAAGGGAATCTAGGAGATATTTGTGCTGGTTGTTATTTTTTTGTGGGTATAGGTTGTTTTTTTATGTGTTGCAGTTCGTGATATTTTTGTCAGCAAATATCATTTTTATAGAAATAAGCTACTTAATTAACTGGAAATAAACAAAATGAAAGTATATGGCATGTTGTACTAAACTAAGGAGTGTAATATATCCTGCAAAAATAAAAGTGACAGAAAAGACAAAGATATATATCTTCAATATTTTTAACTTTCTCCACCTTTAAGTTTATATTCCTTTCAGCGCAAATAAATCATAAATTTTTACTATGACAATCTAATACAATAAAATTGGTAAAAAGGATATGAATTGCTGATCAAAACTTATTTCTTAATTTAGATACAAAAGGGCAACTGTAAATCAGAACTTTGTATCTTCGTTCTTAGATAGACCAATAAATACGGCGAAATATATATAGGCTCAATATAGAAAATAATATTTTTATTAATTAAAATTTATATATATAAAGGAGGTCAATATACGTTTACGTAGAATGACTGATGATACTATATAAATGCAAATTGAATTTCTTTCAAAAACATGACCTTTTTAATCTATATGATGAGATTATTAATTTCACGTAGTATAAAACCTTATCGTGAGAAAAATCTTATTCTACCAGTTCATTATTTAAGACTTATATCTGTCTTAGTTCAAATTGTTAACCGTAGTTAATATACGGTATTAATACTTTCAAATTGTAGCTACTTAAAACAAATGAAAAAATATGTTTCAAGAATTCTGGTTGGACTTTTTTGTTTAAGTTTATTAATTTCATTCTGCATCATTGTCACACTCTGTTGTAATGTCTGCATCTGAATCTAAAGATAAAAACTATCATAGTATGAAGTCAGTTGGTTTTAATTTTTTTAAATACAGAAACAACCTTTCATCAATGTAATTTAAAAGCTTTTAACTGTCTTGATATGTTTAAAAACTATCATAGTATGAAGTTAGTTGGTTTTAATTTTTTTAAATACAGAAACAACCTTTCATCGATGTAATTTAAACGCTTTTAACTGTCTTGATATATTTTACAATTAAAACATTAATTAAATAGTTAATTGTATGTAAGATAAACTGCTAAACATACCTGTAATTCCAACTGTCAATTTCTTTCGATAATTGCTCGATTATTATTTCTTTCCTCAATCAAAATATTTACTAGTTGATTCACAGCCATTTTTATTCAATTTATTAAAATATCAACACTTCTGATTTAGACAAAATGAGAACTGAAAATACCGGTTTGGGTTATATTTGTTTTTGGGCGTTGGCGATGATCATATGTTCTTCAAACAGGATTACTGTTTAATTTAAATACTTAAACAGTATGTCCTTATATCCAGGAACGTTAAATTAGCATAATGTAATTGGTTTCCCGAGGTTATTGGCGTTAAAATATTATAACTTCGTTATAACATGAAATGTCCGCTGCTGTATCTCAGCGTGTATAAACTATACTCTCTTTAAATGTATCGTTTTAAATATATATTAAAAAAATAGTTTTTCAAGGTTATTAACATTCATGTTTCTTTTTCTATCACGATTGGTGGAAAATAGACTCTTTTAAAACAATGTGTCTCCATTCAAGGGCATCACTCTTGCGATAATAAACACCCAATTTCTGTAACAGTTACTTCCCCTACATCGTTCATGCGTAAACATATCGTAATAAGCAAAAATATCAGTATGGGCAAATTTCGGGTATGGGCAAATTTCGGTGAGGGGGGGGGGGGGGGTACACTCAATTTACTACTACTAATATCATGTCAAAAACGAATACATTTTCTTTTGATGAACAACTATTTTGCAGAGAGAATGAAGTTTAACATGCCAACAATATACTGGATATTGACCGAATTTACTAAACTTTAATTATATAAATATATATTTGGATGCCACATATATGTTGAGTTAAACCCTTTATTTGATTTAAGAATAGGAAAAGACATATAAATAAAGAAGCAATAAATCGTCCAGATTATAATGAGTTACATAATACAATACGGTGAATACAGTTATACATGATGGCATACATTGTATCAGTTATTTGGATGAAATCTTTCTGAATATTTTTTCACTCCAGACGTAGCTCATATTTTCAACTTCAGTATAGACAGTGCATAATTCCAGACTTATTAAAAGACGAATTTGTCATTTTCAGGTAGAGAGAAAACGTATTCTTACACTTTAAAACGTTACTATTTCAAATCTACCGACAATTTTGAAAATATTTAAATGACATATAACAAACCAGTTACATTTATTCTTTAAAGTAAATGACATTTTGCTAATTTAAAATATTCCATCTGGAATTAGAAAACGAACCCATGTCAAACTGCAACGACACTTAATTGATCCATGGTTGAAAAATATTGACTATTGTAAATTTCAACGGACAGTAGTTATTATTTTTCGGACATCACTGTTAAGTTACAGAACTGTTAAGAACTTCAAATCGTATCTAAGCAGTCGTAAACAAAGACTTAAAGTTATTAATCGTTTTTCCGAAACAAAAACACAAATCAGAGATTCTCTAAGGTTCTGTAATAGGCCCTCTCTTATCTCTGCTATACATCGATGACTTAGCTATAATATCAAAGTCAGTAAGTGTCGAAACGTTGGGCGGTGTTAATGATTAGTGTATCCTAAATAATATGTATCTGCACCCCATCAAACCAAACAAGAGCTGTTTGTAACACACGTATGCACCCTTGATGCAAAAGTTGAACTATTCAAGGAACAGTTTTGAAAGTAAAAGTCACTGTTAAATTGTAGAATTAAATAAATTGGAAAAAAAACACAGTCATCTTGACCCCCCCCCTCCCCCCCCCTCTAGAACAATTAAAGAATTTAACAGTGACTTTGACCCTAGTTAAAAAAACAGTCACCTTGACTGTTTCATGTGTGTCCTTGTTCATAGACACTTGCTTAAAACAATTTAAAATTTAAAAAAAAATATATAAAAAATGTATCTTTAGTAACAGTGACCATGACCTTAATTGGTTTTGCCTACAATTTTAAAATTTAAAAGAAAAAAATCGAAAGAAGATCTATTTTTAGTTCAAAAGAAACGTTTCAAAATGCTAGGCCCAAGCATTCTCGAGTTATCATCCGGAAACTGTTTTACAATTCCGGGTCACTGTGACATTGAGCTTTAATATACTGGCCTCAAAAACAATAGGGGTCCTCTGCTGATCACCGACCGACCGACCGACATACCTAAGAACCAACTGACCGACAATTGCAAACCAATATACCCCTCTTCTTCGAAGGGGACAGAATAAGTAATTGCCCAAAATTATAAAATGAAAAAAATGTACATGAACACTAATATATTAAAAGGTCAGTGGTAGAACATTAATTAATACAAAAATTCTTAGAATGGAATGACAACAATTTACCCTAGATACACCAAAGCATTAAAGCATGTAGTAAACTAAATTCCAAAATCTCATTATCGAGACATAACATATATATATTTTTAGTGGTACTTCAAAAAATTAATGTTTCATTATGCGTACATTTTGCTTCTGCTGTAGCATGTGGGGGGATTGAGTACATGCAAATAATTGAATCAACAAAATAACAAAATACAAGAAAGAAAGGGTATAGTTACATGTATACTGAACAAATTGACGAAGACAAGATGAGGCGAAGTGTTACAGGAATTTAAAAGGCTGTCATTTTAAAACTGGTGTTTATATCATTATTTGGTTTATGCATTTTAGATGCATTTTAGATGCAAAATTATGCTAGTACAAGTTTATAAATATTATGTCAGAACTTATAATGTACTTCAGGGCTACGTTTTATTTCGGGAAATCACCTGGTTCTTCTGAAACCTAAAACAAATTACTTAAAATATATTGTAAGTACGCCAGTAAAGACGTATAGAACACCATCCCATCAATTATTATTATTATTATATTGTTGTTGTTGTAGTTATTATTACAGAAATAGGGTATATCTGTTCTGTATGCTGTTGTAAGATGTGAAAGATAAAATTTAATGGTCGGGCATTTTCCCGTCTATTTGCCAAGTTATATAATTTTTGAAAATGTTCTATCAGGATACATGTTCAACCTTCACAAAAAGAGATATAGAACCAGTCGTTCTAAGCATTATTCGTCTGTTAACCTAACAGTCAATTAAAGAGCGTTCCATGAAACTGGTGTCAAACTAGATGACTTTAATAGCATAAGTAATAGATTATTTGCAAGAAGTATTGCTTCACCTAAAACGGTATGCTATACATTCCAGTTTTTATTGGTTAAATCAGTGTTTAAGCTATGTTTCAGTACCGGTAAACATCCAATAATTTAAGTAAAGTTGTTGTTGTACAATTAATTGGTGGATAGCGATTTAATACAGCAGGTATCTATGTCGATTATTTGTGCCACTTTGAGGCATTTTTCGAAAAAAGTTGTTATTTAAAATTGTATTTATTTGTCATTTTACGTTCATTTGACAAATTATTTATTTTTAGAGAATATAATCTGCTCGATGTAGGGAGTACCCCATTTACTTTAAGTATTGCATTTCAAGATATTAAAACAAACGGCTTATGTATTGAAGGAATTAGAAACCTTAAAGCTCTTTTCAGACAAATAAAGATATCGAAAACTGTACTGTATTATTGAAGGCACGGTCATAACAGTTTGTATTTGTAAATCTTTGTCAACTATTACCTACCTTCAAATTATTCCTTTATGTTTTCATATATCAGTTTGTCAATAGGTATATAGTTATCGATCTGGAAATACATTTACCTTTTATATGAGAGGTTTGAAAGGCAGTTAGGAATAGTATCTATTAATATCCGTTAAAATGCTGATAAGTCTAAGCAGCGTGTGTGCATGTTAGTTCATAAACTTAAATAATAACGCTTTCTAGTAAATCGTTTTCGTGCAGAAACGACATGAAACATGTTCAAAAGTTTTGACATTACTCTATCAGTCAATTTATGCATTGTTATTCAATATGAGTTAATTCAAACGTGATAATGGGGTCTAAGTGCTTTTTTGCTAGAGATGTGTTTACTATTCTTTCCGGTATTTGCAGGTTACTTTAGGTAAAAAGCGAATACTGACAGATTGTTTTCGTCATATGGATATTTATGGAGTGAATGAGTGGTATAATGTTACTATTTAGTTTGTTTTTTTGTTTTTGAAAATTATAATAAATTTACTCATTGTATGAATCAGTTGTAAACGAGGTCCTTTTGTGTATACAAAGAATGTTTTATGGACAATTTATTGTATGTAAAAGACATACTTCGCTCGTCACTTTTAAATCTTAATGTGTTATATACAAATGTATTTGAATTAAACAGTCACACAATTTATTGTTAATACGTCATTTATTGGGTAAACGTCTGATGTGGAAAATTGTAAAAATTTGATGAAGTTACTAAGTCAAAAATTGTGTATGCGGATTTCAAAGTTCCTGTTTCTTTCAGTTCCTTCAGGCATTCTTCCAAATTTCCGTGATTATTGCCAGTGATTTGTCATACGTTAGATACTTTTCAAAAAAGAATTGCACTAGTCTAGTGTTATTCTAAGAGTTGTCTCTATTTTCCAGATTGAGTCAAAAACGTAGTACCTGAACTAGTGCTCTCTATGATGGTACGAATGGAGATGTGGATGTTTCTCGTAACATTATGCTTGCTTCAAGGTATCTTTTATGTATCTGGTTTCAGAGTTGATGATTAGAATGAAGAAATATCGTCGACAGGGTAGGAATGTTATAAGATATATTATTTTACTCCTGTTAAACTGCCGAATGAACGGAAGAGAAAGGAAAACGTTGTATTGTATCACAATAGGTGTTCTCTTTAACAAAACTGGTGTTGGTAAAGTGTTTACACAAAGTGCATTCCATTTACTTCAAGGTCACGTGAAGATGAGTGGCTCAATTACAATACGCTAAAGTGCAGTAACTAGATGTTTGGGTATAAGATGCAGGGGAGCGGTTGTGTAGAGGTTAAGGTGTCGGCCGCTCATCCCGGAGGTTGCGGGTTCGAGCCCCACTGGGGTCACGACCGTACTTCCTCATAAGGCACCAGTACTGGTTTTTTCAGGAAGCGGACTCGAGAGTGACTCGATAAGCTACAAGCTTTCTTCACAATCGAGCTAAAATAAATTAGTATAAACTAAGATGCATTTGTTATCAGTATTGGTCCTTGAGTGGCTAACTTTTTCTGGGGTTTACAGATTATAGAGCAAGAGGGTACATGTATCACGGTGACTGACGTAATAGAGTTTTAAACATTTGCGTAAACATTAGGTACCTGCCAATATTGTATTTCATTAGCGATGATTCAAAACCGATAGAGAAGTAATAGGGTATTTTTTGAATAAATCAGATACCCTTGTTTTTTTATTCCCTTTCTATAACATGAAGTATACGTCAAATGGGGGTAAAATAAAAAACTGACATTATCCACGCTCAAAGCAAAAGATTGTGTTAATGTTGATATATATTGTCATATAATAATATCAGAACTGTATTTTTCAAAGTGAAATTCAAATAAACGAGGAGCAAGTCAGGCACTTATAAAAAGTGATGGAATGTAGAGATAATACCAAAGAGTATGTCTCTTAACAGATGCTTAGTACTTCTTTAAAAGGCCTATGGTCATATCGGCTTTGCTGATACATGTAGAGTAGCTTATTTGTAATAACCTAACATAGTACGAATGTACACAATTATGATTTAATACTGATTTGGTGAGTTTCTTTAGAAAAAGTTCTATTCAGAAGATGTTCGTATCTAAATTTGTATTACAATATCACTGGTAAATATTTATTCGAAGTTTTTAGTTCACGGAATAACTTTTTGTCAACCGTATGACTCGGGTATTTATATATTATAATTATAAATCAGGATGTACATGTATAGCTTACAATCAAGCTGTATTCAGTAGGTACATGACTAGGCCATGTATTAATCTGATGCAACTGACCTATACATGGATAGTACTTTTGATTTAAAAGATGTTTAAAGGAAATAGAGCAAATAAGCCAACGAGCCAATGTTCTAGTAGGAAAGCTTGTCATTTCGCCGAAAAGTACTATTTATTGAACTTACGAATATAAATGACAAGACAGAAAATAAATGTGAAACAGATCAGATAACACATTAAAAGCCAATGTACATAAATACAAAAGTAGACAAGTGCTTCGATCTAGACGTAATGCGACTGGCCCTTAATCCGGAAATTTTCAAAATACTCTTGTATTTCGTAGCAAGTATTTGACAGAACTCCTGAACACAATATAATTGCTTGACATTGTAGTGCAAATGCAGTTACCGATTAAAATGGTATTTATATACGAAACACAAATGTTGTACATTATACTTGAGTTCAAAGCCTTTTTTACCTGCAAGGTATATGAATAAGTAGCATATCTTTTTTTTTCCAGTTGTTATGTTATATACGCTAAAAGTAACTATTTATTCCATCGATCATAGATTTTAGTTAACAGGATAAACTTGGTAAAAGAACAAAAAGTATATAAATACAATTGACTGTGTACATTTATTTTATGTGAATACGAAACAAACAAAACCATTTCATTATAGCTTATAACGCCCGAGTGTGGTATTAGGTCGAATAAACCTTTTAAAATGTTTCGACTAAGGGAAATCTCATCTCAGTCAAAACATTATTATACAAGCACAATGATTCTGCGTTTCGAGATATTTTCCTGTCTTATTGTAACGCAGAAAGACCAAGCTTGATAAAGTATTGAGTTGCTTCTGAACACGATAACACTAATGCTGGTACATGAACATAGCATTTGATAATGACAAGAACGTATTATTCTGCTATTCTAGCCGAAACTAAATTGTTCTTATTCTAAATGTTAGATTACCATGCAAAAACTCGATATAAAAGATATGAAGTTGTGTAGACACCTGGTGATGTATTATCTGTACCTTCCGTTATGCCTTACGTGCATCTGTGGGCTTATGGCTATCGTCAAAATGATACATGAATTTTTATTTACTTTCATTCCGGTCACAAGCTGAAGAAAATCGTTTACGTCCTCCTGAAGCCGTAACACTTCTTTGCAAGAGTAATAGAGAGTGGTTGCACACTATTCTTGACTGTTACATGCAGTAACGTAGACCAAACTGAATTATGTGTCCTTTTAGTGTTTTAACAAAACACAAGTTCTTGCAACTTCTATCAACTCCTCTCGATGACTGCTTCCTACAAGTTCTCGTGTCGAAAGAAGGATCGTGGAGGTTACGGTCAAATGCCACTGTCGGGATTCAAACGCACGACCTCCAGGCTATGAGTCCAACCATCTACCTCCACAACAGAGCGCCTCTCCTAAGTGTTCTGTTGTTTGACTTTAAGACGACAGGAAAATTTTAAATTGAGAAAGTACAAGCATTAATATTGATGGGCTCCTAGCAAAGCCTGAGCAAATGACTTGTTAGATTTTGCCAAGTATGTGGTAGTAATCCTTTTGTGCCTTAGCTCTGAAACAGGTCTCAATCACAACACGCTCTTCTTCATAGGTGCCCCCTTTAGGTGGTGTGTTGCCTGTAGCTCAATATTGGTTACTCTTTCCGTCAGCTCATTGCCAAGAACATCATATGTGGGTATCGACTGCATGTACATTTATCGCTACGTCTGTTAAATTATGTATCAATGATTGGTAGGGCATGTGTCAGAATGGAAATATTTCGACCGTCCTGTAGCTCTGTAATGATTCTTTTATATATGATGGCTCTTACTTCTGCACTGTATTTGGTAGAGTACCTGCCTACTGATGTGTTCACTATCTCGGATCAATCGATGGTGTGTATGATGACGGCGTTTTATAAACCACCGTTTCCGAGCCCTCTGTATATACTCGAGACTCGGATTGATTGTATTCCGAGATCCAGTCTTGTGCCAAACATGTTTTTTGTATATGTTCATATGCCTCATTCAATTCTACCATAGTGCTGGTTATACTGGTGGTACCAGACTTCTTCTTATGCGACAACATGAATAGAGTTGTAAAGTTATTTTTACTTTTGCTTTTAGCTGTACGCGCAAGTCGTTTGCATCCAGTGCGTGCATTGAAACACAATGTCATCATCACAGATAGTAGCCTTGACTCCTCTGAAAAGACCGGACACCAAGTCTTATATGAAATATGAAAGAAATTAAGTGTCAACACACCTCCAAAACATCTCTTTTAAGGACTCCATTTCGTTTTGAAAACTTACGACGTCAGCTCTGCGAACTGATGTCTTTCTGTTAAACAGGGAGGACTTAATCTATATGTACTTTTACAACGTGTCTCAGATCCCATTTCGAAGTAGCTCCACAAAGAGACTTTGTCAAACGCTCTTATGAGATCGATCCAAGTTAGACGTGTAATTTTCTTCTATTGGCACATATTTCATCTCCTGGTCCATGTACTAATATGTAGTATGACCTTTTTTGGGACGGAATTCTCTGAAGCTAGCCTATTGGTCAACCACAATTTAGTTGGTCTCAAAATACAATATACCAATTCTTTCGTTGGTTTACGCTGTTCTCTGTGAATTTTAAAGTACGCTGGTGAAACTGAAAAACGTGTTGGATTGATTTTTTATTTTGACCTTTTTCTTGTTTGGGGACTGGACTCATAGTAACTGCTTTGGTACTCTCATCAACTGAGACTTTGACTCTTAAAAATAAACTGTACAAAACCGTATTTATTTTAAAAAGCCAAGGCTTGTCAGCATAGCCGTTTGTTGCCGCCTGGACCAGTCGATGTCCTGGATTTAAACTATGGCAGGGCTATGTGAACTTTATTCGAATGTGACTCTTGTCTATTACCTTTTCCTCAGAGCTATTTTTTTCTTCTCTCTTTCCTAGCTGAAAGTATAACTATAATATATGCATCACGTTTATCCTCGTTGTCTTTCAAATCAAGGAAATAACTCCTTCTGGCATTTCTACTACCCTACGACATACTGACGTACCCGATACAACAGGTTGCTATCTACAGAGTAAAATTATTATCTTGGCTCCATGTGACAATATCGTCTCTTGTGGGTGCATGTCTTCTGGTCTGAAGCACTCTCTGCCGTCTCTTGAAGCCGGTGGCTTCTTGCACTGGCAGTCGATTAAAATGTCCAAAAGTACGTGGAAATAAAATTATGTTGAATTGTCTGATCTGGAATAGTGTGTTGGCAACTTCCATTCACTAGTCGTTATAAATGAGTCGTCTATTTGACATTTCAGTGATATCGCTAATAACCTTGAACAGTGTAGAGACTTTGGCTATGTGAAATCGATTCTTAAGCAATTTCCCGCAACATATCTATTCGCATGTAGATTGAACAGGCATTTCCAAGGTGTGATTGTCTGCTGCAGTTGCCAGATCCCAGACACTGGACGTAAACTAGAGCGTTTGCCTGAGTATAGTAGTAGCAGTGTTTTTACCGATCATACTGGTGTGCTGTACAGAACGTCTGGTAAAGAACTACTTCTAAAACGATGGTCAGCACTATGAAGATAATGAGTAGCTACATTTCATAGTTTTAATTCCTGCCAAATTTTACGATTATGAAGTTACGGCTTAGAAGATGAAGCGAAGCCAACATTTTCTATAAACAGGTCCCTGTGACCTTGACATTTGATCTATTGAATACCATTGAAATGTCTCAGACGTTGGGTTGACAGGATGTATAGGTAATACATACTTCACATTGACGTCAGATACTGTACATCTTGATGCATTTCAAACCACATGCCTTAGATGCTAACAATTACCCGGGCCAAACGTTAGTGCGCTGTATGTTAAAGACGCGTTTAAAATACTATGTGTACATTTAACATGCTGGCAGCAAATGACTATAACCTTGAAAACAGTGCAGACCATGATCAGTCTGTACATGCGTGCATCTTATCATGATCTGAACCAGCTTTTCAGTCAATACTTTTTCACTAAACACAAAATCAAACAATATCTTAACAGATGAACACGTCCACATTAGCAATTTAGCAGGATAAATTTTTATAATAAGTATAGGAATAAAATCACTTGAATTAGTCTTATGTTACAAACCAATTTCAATTCTATTATAAACAGAAACAAAAAAGACAGCAACACAACGCCATTATCATTAGACACGGACGATGTTGAGGTTTACGAAATAAATTATATATGAGTGTAATTTCAGAAGTGCTCTTTCATTCGAAAACATTTATGAAAAGTGATAATTATTTCATTTTCAGATCAAACCAAAGGTACATGCATTTTCTTTTATAGTAAAACAGTAGAGGTCGTATTTTGTACGTTGGTACGATAAGACGCAGTTAAACCATTTCAATACTTGCCAATGACTCCTAAATAGCTTTCCTTAAACTTCAGAGCCATATCAATCAGGTGGACACTATATCTTTCCTAAGGATAAGAACTTTATAAAAATGCAATTGGTAGAATCTAGATATACACTCGAAGAATCAATATTCTTAAATTTAGATAAACTCATAATGTTCCACGATAAATTATTTTTAATTGATATAAAAAGTAAACTTAAGGATATTTACACACTGTATTTCTTTAAAAGTCATATCTTTGATCATTAGCGATAAAAAGGCGGAGCTTAGGGCGTGCCTCCTTCATTGCTAAATAATGTAAAGCTTTCCTTTGAGTTGCAATATCTTGTCTTTAAGAGTACGATACTTACATGTATATATTTCGCAATAACTGAAAATAATGCAGGTAAAGGTATGTAATATATTCATTTAAACGATTTGAGAACTTATAATAATCAGAAAAGCATTCATTGCAGGGAAAATATTTCTTCAGACTGTGACCCTACACCTATCTAAACAGACTGTACTGGAACACAGTAAGGTTACTCTTACATGTGCATTCACTGGATTTAGAGATGAACAAACCATCAGTTCATGGAAGATAGCAAATGTATCAAGTTTTGTATCGCTATATGGTTATATATGTGCAGGCTTAACCCCTCTCAACAATCGGACATTATATCAAGTGAGATGTCTTCCGGCAAACACCTTTTCTGTGACTATTTTAAACGTAATGCGACAAAATCACAATACAGTTTGGCAGTGTGGATCAGCGGATGGTAAATATAAAAGCAAAGGAGTCCCCCTCAATGTAACAGGTACGATTTTCACCTATTGACGTCATCCTACCCTCACAGACAATTGCGCCTTTTAAGCGTTGAAGAGGTCCACGACATCCAAATTTCCTTTTTTTTGACATCCTTATCTTCAATGGCATTGAAACTTATATCAATCAGACCCGTTGGCGAAACGTTTAGGGATGAGTTAACGAACGTCTTTTGACGAATATATTTCCAACGTAAATCACAACGTGCCAAAGAAGTTTCGTCACCTACATATATATATGTATAAATACAGTTTATGTGACATGTATAAACATTTTCGGTGTACATATTATGTAGTTGAACAATCTACAAATTTAAACAGAACTACCGCAATATCGTGTAAGTTAAAACTTTCAGACGTCCTTAACTGAGCATTCATTTAAATATTAGAATATTCATTACCAAACCTGATATTGAACTTCAGCATGCTGCATGTACAAATTAGAGCAAATTACATTAATACTTTCAGCAGAAACGTTTATAAACCATTTTTCTCTACTTCATCATGTGATGCTGCAAATCATAAATGTGAAAATTCCAAATGATTCTTATATTTCAGTTCCCGTAGAAAAAGTATCTCTGGTTGGTATAAATAAAGTGAAAGAAAACGCAACGGCGCTATTTCATTGCAGCACGTCATTCAGTCTGCCACCGCCTCATATATCATGGTTCAAAAAGAATAATGTTACCTTAACAGAAATAAAAAGCAGTTCCTTTGCAATTATTACACATAGTGAGCGTAAGAACAGTAGTAATTTGGTTAAAGAAACGGAGACATTACAATACACTGTTGATAGATCAATAAATGGATGGAGTGTCTACTGTAATGCAAGCAACTGGGTGAAAAATCAAGTCCAATCGAACATCATGACGTTGAATATTTTATGTAAGTACACGACTTTTGAAGAGTTGCACGTTATGATTCTGCCACACAGGTACTTGGCAAAATCAGCCATTGTTTTGAATAGATAAAACGACTTTTTCTGATATGTTCACCTCATCAGTCTCTGACAATCCTTCAACTGCTGTGATATACATCTTGAAATGTCCTTGCTAGATCCAAGTTATGTATGTAAAAAGAATGTGAACTCATGTTTTGGCATTGCAAATGTTATCACAAACCTCACTTACAAGTTTAGATCAACTTATCTTAATACAAACTATTAAAATACCTCTAAGACAGCTAAACACCTTGCATCAAATCACATTTATTTGTTTCTGTAACTATAACAAAGCTATATCGGCCCAAATAACGTAGTTTTAATCTTGATTGACAAAAACAGAGTTCATCTATTCATTGTTCTGCTCAATTTAAAAGCGGGAAAACAGCAATCCGAAAGAAATGACGGAAGTGTAAATGTACATGTAGATATGATTTTTAACAAGAGGGCCATGGTAGCCCTATATCGCTCAACTAAGTACAAGTACACTTGCATGGTGGGCGTAATCAATTTTGACCCAAGAGGCATGATTTGAACAAAGTAGTTGGGAGACCACTAGACAATGTTACATACCAAATATTTAAGCTCTAGTCCTAGTGGTTTTAGAAAAGTAGATTATTTTTTTCCTATACCAAACGACCCCCTGGCAGGGTAAATTTTGACCCTTGGGGCATGATTTGAACATTCTTTGAACATGTCCGCTAGACACTGTTACATACTAAATATCAAGGCTCTAAACCTTGTGGTTTTTCGTGAAGAAGATTTTTAAATGTTTTCCTTGTATGTATATGCAAAACAAGTGACCCCCTGGGCGGGGCCAATATCGACCCCAGGGGCATATTTGAACACACTTTGAAGAGGTCCACTAGACAATATTACACAACAAATATCTAAGCTCTAGACCTTGTGGTTTTAAAGAAGACGATTTTAAAAGGTTTTCCTAAATATGTCTATGTAAAACAAGTGACCCTCAGGCGGGGCCAATATTGACCCCAGAGGCATGACTTGAACAAACTTGGTAGAACTCCATTTGACAATGCTATATACTAAATATCTTAGCTCTAGGCCTTGTACTTTCGGAGGACAGGATTTTCAAAGTTTATCCTTTAGAAACTTATGTAAAATCAAATGACACCCCCGGGCGGAGTCAATTTTAACCCAGGGGTCATGATTTGAGCAATTTTGGTAGAGGTCTATTAGCCAATACTACATGCCAAATATCTAAGCTTTAGGCCTTGTGGTTTCAGAGAAGAAAACTTTTTAAAGTTTTGCCCATGTGTTACCATAGCAACCAGAGTTCTACATGGATGGAATTCTTTGAACAATTTTGGTATAGCTTCATGCAAGGAACATCCCTGCTAGGTTTCATCAACATTAGCCCAGTGGTTTCAGAGGAGATGTTGTTTTAAGCAAAATGGTGACGGACAACGGACAATCATCCATCGTTAATAAAAATAAAAACAAAGCCTTCCACCTATCATCAGCGACAAATCTAAATGCATCTTGTTCGTGAAAGAAAGTGTTGTATGTGGACCTTATCTATGCTGGAAACGGTCACATATAATGTGTGCAGCTACTTATTGTTCTGGTTCTTTATTTTCTAAAACCTGTGACATACGAACAAGATTTCTTCTATATCTAGCACATGTATAAGTAGTACAGCAGTGTGCAGATTGAAAAAACGTATCTTACTGAAAGCAGGTTAAAAGAGTTATTTTTCTGCTTGAAATTTCGTTTTGTTGCTACTGATTTTTAAATTGAACCCATTCCGTTCTAGGAGCCATAAAGGAAAGACAAAAATTTCAGACTGTAGGGTTTTTAAGCAGATATCGGGGATAATGTATCCTGTTTTATTAACCAACGAAAACAGCTTCAACACTACAAAAATCTTCTTTTACAGTGCTTGTTACAAAATGTACTTAAGATTAAACGAAATGTCAAAATATAGGCGTCTTCAAAAGCATTCGTTATTTTCAATTTACCGTCGAACGTTACCTTCATTTTTTTTGTCGTAACTGCACAGATAAAACCGCGAGCGAGCTAGGTAAATTCGGGAACGGAGTAGTGGTGCGTTGGCCTCATGCATATCAATATCGGATGGTCCGGCGTTCGATCACCACCAGAGCCATGTACTGATAGTGTTCTTAGGAGAGGCACAGTGATTCCACATCGATTTGCCTTTTTCTCTCTACGAGGCTGATTCCATTTGTAGTTAATCTCGAGGGTGAGCATTAATCATAAGTTGTAAAAACTCGTGTCGAGAATAAATAAATTAATAGGTTATGGCAACATCGAACGGATTAGTTTTGTAAAACCGCGGATACGATTCATTTTATTTTTTGTGACCTGCTTGTCAATTTTAACGTTAGTAATACAACCTGTTATTAACTGATACCTACTTCTTCTATGTTATGTTTTATAAAGGATATATCATATGTACCCTGAACTGGTAAATACTTTTGAAGCCGTAAGGGACTTGGAAACATAATAAATGTTGTTGTTTTTAAATTTTATTCATATTGGTGGAGTAAATAGACAACTGCGATGTGAGAAAATAAAACTCATTTGTGATTAGAGAAACATGACCGAAGATAAAAGCTATTCTGTTTAGCCGATTTTTTTGTTCGCATTTTCATTTTCAATTTAAAGGGATGATGAGGCTTTTGATAGTCATACGCATTTTGAACGTAACTTTCTGTTCCTGCAAATTACCCACATACCTTAGGTCCATTAGGTTCGTGTACTACTAAGACATAATGAGGTTTGCTTAGATTCATCTAAGTTGCAAACATGATTAAATAATAAACTGCATAAGCTGACAGGTTTATCTTGATTACAAAGATGTGGTTTTTATTTGAAGGTGGTGTATATAGCATCGTTTAATTCAAGACGCACTCCCTAAAAGGTGTCAAATTAAATAATTTCAGAAGCATAAACAATATAATATTTGCAAGTCTTTGCAAATATGTTGCAGTACCGTGAAACATAAAATAATCTATGTAAATTTGTTGTACAATTCATGGGCGGATACAGAATGTCTCCATATTTATTATTTGTTCTAAAATGAGGCATTTTTCGATATATGTTGTTATTTAAAATTGTATCATTTTATGTTCATTTTACACATTATTTAGTTTCGGGTAATATAATATGCTAGATGTAGGGAGTGCCCCTTTAAAAACACCATGATGATTTAAATTTCAGATCCCCCTGATGGACCTCCAGTGATAAAAGATTTTACCAATGGGAGTACTTACAAAGTAATTGAAACTAAATTAGCTAGCTTATCTTGCTCAGTGGAAGGTGGCAACCCTCTGGGGAACCTGACTTTGTTTTGCCGTGATATCATCTACAATACGTCGACGGTAATTAGCATAAACCATAGAAAAGTGACCACTTTTCTGTCTTGGAAGGCGGACCGTAACCATGGGAGAACTTGTATATGTCGGACAAACCATGTGCTTTCAACAGATCTCGCCCTTGTTAACATTGACGTTTTATGTAAGTAATCTGAGGCGATTGTAAAACAATAAAAAGGTTTTTACTATTGTAGATATTTTTCAAAAACAAAGATCATTGTATTTGAAATTAAAATCTATGTAATGCTTGGCAAACAGTTTTGAAGAACTGACGTAGTAATACCATAATCACTTGTAAGTTAAAAAAACCTTTAGTTATCAAGACTTGTATTGGCACAATAAATTGTGACAATGTTACACGAAACTCCATCCATTCCGCCAGTATAGTGCAGCTAGCGAATCTTGCATTTAACCTATACGAAAGTGCAGCCGATTAATATCTGAAGTAAGAATGCATTTTATTCAGGATTCAATACTTGAATTGTTTCGGCATATTCTTTTCAGATCCACCCGGTTTCCCAACTATACAGTTACAGTTTGGGAATTACAAGAAGAATCTTACATTAGGTGCTAAATTGATCGAAAATAAATCATACCTGTTTTCGTGTAGCGCTATTGGAAATCCTCTGCCTTCAACATACATTTGGATGGGACCACAGGAGATGCAAATGTCAATGAATAACTCAATATATTTGCCGAAGGTGCAAAGGACGCAGAATGGGATATACTCCTGTCACGCACAAAATATCATGAAACCGACAAACGAAGAAGACACCATGAAAGAGAGCAACAACAGCATTAATGTTGATATTTTATGTAAGTGCCTCTTATGTCTTTTCTTAAATTCAGTAACTATTTCGTACATTTGACATGTTTTATTAACTATTAAAGCATTATCTACATTGAACTCGACTTATATCGGACACAATTTTTTATTAGCTATTGCAAAATCTACATGTAATGTAAAATTAGAATTTCAGCGTACCAAAGCTGTATGCACTCGTTGAAAACACATAAGAAGACGATTTGCTCAAATATATACAACACTAACTTAGAGTTACATGTAATTTTAAATAAACGTTTTGAGTGGTTTAAAATTACTTCCATCAGTTGTCATAAAGAAACTAAATTAAAGCACAAGAGACGATAAAATAATCTAAGCACTAAATCTAATGTTCCCTAATTTAAGCGCACATTGGATCACTGCATGCAAGACCGTGCATCTGTCAGTTGTATAGGAGGGCAATTACATTTGTGGCAGTAATCTAAAAATATTTAATATGAAAAATAGTGCTTTCTTGTATTATTCTATCAGAATTAACTCGCACTGATCTGTTATAAAACGACAATTGTCTTAAGGTAGTGAGGATGTAATGAGTACGTCCTGTTTAAAGACCATTTTGAATACTTTAGATTATATTGCTGTACTGTGGCGCAGTGGTTACAGCGTCTGCTCTGAGATCAAGAGGTCCTGGGTTCAATCCCATAGGAGCCAATTTTCTTTTCGTTAATCTTTCTTTTTTAGTAATTTACTTGAATTACATGAAAATCATGCCATTTTACAAGATTTATAAACTGTACATGTATCTTAATTTGCCTTAATTTTATCTAGCTGTACAAATATAAAAATTGACAGTGCTCATTTTTAAAAGTTCAATATATCAAAAAGTAGACAGTAAAACATTTTCATTTTTTTCATTAAATTATATTGTAGTTCATATACTACTTATAAAAGTTTTATAATCATTAGTGACGCCCCTACTCCGAATCTTTTAGTACCTTCTTGTATATTTACATGTGTGATATGTCTCGGGGCAAAATTAGGTAAATTGTATACCCGATATTTTGGCATTATTGCATATTTTTGTTACACATGTTAAGTTTGTAGAATTATGATAAATGTTTTGTAATTCTACATCGCTTGTAATATTTTTTGGAACATAGAACAAAAATAAATGTAAATAAATACTTGCGAACAAACATATTTTAACTGTTAGGGTACTTTAAAATAAGGCCAGTATTTCTTTAGTGGGAATAGTGCAATAAAGAAAAAATGTGTTTTATTTAAACGGTGAAATTTCTTTAAATTTTGCACACTAGTCAGATGTAGATTATAAAAATATTAAGTTTAATGTGTTTGGAAATATCGTCCATTAGACCCCCCACCCCCACCCCCTTCTACCTTAATGCATAAATGACGAAGTATGAGCATACATAATGGTGCCCGAGAATGAATTCTTTGGGAACAGACAACCAACAAAGTGAAGTGAAAACATTCGTCCTAAATGCTGGTGTCGCTCACTTTTACATGCTGGACTATAAATCGTTCACAATATGCGCATATTTAAAGGTCAGAGGCAAGTTACTGTTTTTCTTATTTTATAGATCCTTTTATTTAAGCTGCTCGCTTTCAGTTGCCGTTGAAAAAAATATTTTTTTTGAAAATGACAAAAAAATAAAATTTAAGGCTAGAATCAACAATAGAAGTAAAAATCTAGGTAGAAATTTGCAAAAATCGATTAAAAATGCTGGTTTTACGGCAACGCTACACTATATGTTTATATTGGAATTTCTAATGCGTTTGCAACGCTTTATTATTTGGTAGCGTATTCTTTCAAATCTACAAATATACGCGACAGGCATTTATACTGCAACCTTTTTATATGACTATATGTTCTAAAATATGTTATTTCATGCAGTTTAAAGAACTTTATTTTTCACCAAAATCTGAGAGCGAGCAGATTTAAATTGATGAAAAACGAAGACAATCCATTTTCTTTTTACTTAATATTTGGTGTCCAGTCACATGTTATACACAACTATAAAACGTTTTTCATGCCCCAAAAGATCGCACTGTCTGTACGACTGTCTGTCCTTCCGTCTGTCCGTCCGCCTGTCCGTGCGTCCGTCCTTACACTTGTTTGTGTCCGGGCTGTAACTTTGTCATACATTGAAGGATTACAAAAAAGCTGGCACAAATGTTCAGCACATCAAGGCGACGTGTCGCGTTCAAGACCCACGTCCCTACCTCAAAGGTCAAGGTCACACTAAGAGTTTAAAAGTCATGGAATCCTGTATATATGCACACTTTCGTGTCCGGACTGTAACTTTATCATGCATTGAAATATTTATAATAGCTTGGCACAAATGTTCAGCACATCAAGATGATGTGTCGCGTCCAACAGCCACGTCCCTGACTCAAAGGTACATTGTTGTTATGGAATCCTGAATAAAAGGTCATGGTATCCTGTTTACATAGTAACTTTGTCATGATTGGAAGGATTTTAAAATTACATTGCACAATTGTTGAGCACATTGAGCTGACAAGTCCGCATCCTTACCTTGAATGTCAAGGTCATACTTAGAGGTAAGACATTTTAGAATACTGTATATATGCACATGTTCATGTCCGGATTGTTACTCTGTTATACAGTGAAGAATTTTAAAATGAACCTGACAAAATGTTGAGAACGTGGAGATAAAGTGCTTTGCGCAAGTACTTGGTCCACACCTTGAAGGTCAATGTCACAGACTGTGAGACACCACATTGAGGGCACTTGTAAATTACGAGGGACAGCTCTTGTTTTATCCAAAAACATTTTTGAAATATATGAGAATCACGTTAAATGATAGCGATTGAATCAACAGCCAGTAATTGATAATATATACACACACTGACGTACATGAACATGAACGTAATACCTAATGAAGTACAATTTGTCCGATAACAACAAAGCTCAAACTGCAGACAGTGTTAGGCATATGTTGGTAATAAATTAGAAACATGTATACAAATACAGTTTGTATATAATGTATGTTAACATAACATGGAAAAGCCTATATGGCTGCTATAACTAGAATTCGCTATTTTGGACCTTGACGTGACCATACCATTATTGAATTTGGGGGAATCGATATAAAACCATAAACCGTGACAATAATAACATTCGGTATGTTGATATAAACCATACAGTTATCTTCAAAATTAAAGTTTCAACAGTGCAACATACAGAAATGATTACTAGCCTAGTGGTATGAAGGATGAAGTCGAGATCGGTGGGTTTGGAGACCGAATCTCAGTCGATATTTTTAGCTCACCAGGCTTTGCCAGGGTGAGCTTTTAGGATGGATGATTGTCCGTCGTCCGTCGTACGTCGTACGTCGTCCGTCAACATTTTGTTACAAACGACATCTCCTCTGAAACCACAGGGCCAATGTTGATGAAGCTTAGCAGGGATTTTCCTTGCATGAAGCAATGAACTCTGGTTGCTATGGCAGCAAATAGGCAATACTTTAAAAATCTTCTTCTCTGAAACCAAAATGCCTAAAGCTTAGATATTTGACATCTAGCATTGCCTAGTGGACTTCTACAAAAATTGCTCAAATCATGACCCTTGGGTTAAAATTGACCCCGCTTGGGGGTGTCGATTGGTTTTACATATTTTTCTATAGGATAAACTTTTAAAATCTTCTTCTCCAAAACCACAAGGCCTAGAGCTAAGATATTTTGTATATAGCATTGTCTAGTAGATTTCTACCAAGTTTGTTAAAGTCATGCCCCTGGGGTCAAAAATGCCCGGACTTATGGGGTCACTTGTTTTACATAGACATAATAAAGGAAAGGTGTGTAATAGTGTCTAGTGGACCTCTTCACAAACATTTCAAAATTTTGCCCCTCGGGTCAACATTGGCCCCGCCAAGTGTGTCACTTGTTTTACATAGACATATATAGGAAAACCTTCAAAAATATTCTCCTCCAAAACCACAAGGTTTTAAAGTGTGTTAAAATTATACCCACGGGGTCAAAATTTACCCTATAGGGCCATCATGGCCCTCCCGTTTAACTTGTTTTGTTTTGTATTTTGTGGAAAAAATCGGTAATATCTTGCCCAATTTTCATGTCAGTTTAGGTAAGTGGAATTTATAATTATGAAGCCTTTACACATTTGTCTTCGGTCATGAACATATGCAACACGCATAGTTAAAATTATAGCAGAACAGCTTACTTACAAATCATAAAAATGCTTAATAAAAAGTTAATACAATGGCAAAACAGCCTAGAAAACACATTGGTGCTAAAATATAATTAAAATATCTATTAGATATACTTGGTTTAAAAAGAAAAAAAAGAAGGTTCAAGGAAGATTCGAACTCATGCCCCTTTGGTGACCATAAAATGCAAATCCCCCAACGCCAATCAAAATACCACTGAGCAATTGCTCATTTTCTTCTAACATAGTCACATTCAGCAGTCATAAACATTGAATAAAACTGATACAGTAGTCGGAACGTAACAGTTGTCAAAATTTGCGTATATCGTGCGTATAACGTGCGTGCAACGTGCGTATAACGTGCGTGCACTCATCGTGTATTTTGTCAATCGTATACCGTGTATCATATCGTATCATTCATCGTGCAACGTGCACCATATACTATACACGATACACGATATACGATTCGCGATGCACGATAATCCATACGGTATACGTACGATTCGATGGTGTATTTCGTAGTTAATCGTTTTACTTAGCGTGCACATCTCCCCCAAAAAGTGCTGATTTCAGTTTATATTATTTGGTGTAGTTGCGAGCGAGAAAGACTTCCGGGACAGGTCGAAGACATTTTCACCTCATATCCGAAATTTAGGTCTATCTTTGCAACGGAAAGGACATCTTTTTTATCTAAACTGCTGTTGTCAATGCATTCCTTAAAGTGCAGCAGACAAGGTACGCCTGTATCGAAGCAACATATCGTGGGTATGATGTTAACAAGTGTTTTATTGGCTATATGCAAATAATACGCCGAATCAACTACACTTTTACGAAAATATTTAAAGTCCGAAGCAATCCAAAACGTCCCCAAAACAAAACGTCCCCAGACCAAAACGTCCCCCCATATGACCAAACTGTCCCCTATACTGCCTGATTGGAATAATATATCCGTTAGCTGACATAAAGAGAAAGGTAATTAGGTATTGTCTTTGACTGAATAATTAGTTTGAGTCTCATCAAATGCCTCATTGCCATTCAAAACAGGGTCCGTATATTGTCCAAAATTAATTCAGGCCTCCAGCTGGCCCTTTGTGCGTTGTCCTCTACTCCTGCCTACCTGTTTGAACTTGAGGCTGGGGTTCGCCCCTTAGACTGGGGCGCCAGGAATAGATTCTCAAATATTGAGCGAAAGTCAAGGTTTTGGTCAGTGAGATCATAAAGCACGGCTATTTTGCAAAATCCTCCTACAAGTGCCCGAAGAAAACAAAATGATCAAATCTGACATACCGCATCTCGCAAAGTTAGAAACTCAAATGATAGATCAGATATTTTTATTCTGGACATCTACATATATATACACAGATGGGTCTAAAAATCCAGGCTCTGGTATATTAGCTTCAGCTGTTGTAATCCATCTAAACATGTATGTTGCCATCATAGGAAGATTGACAAATTATTGTTCCATTTATCAGGAATACTCTATAACCTGTTCCTGCATTTATACCAGAAATGATAACAATAGACACTGCATTGAGCTGTCTCTTACATCATCAACCTAAAAAACTTGCTATATTGTATATATTTTCAGATTCACTATCATCTCTGTTCTCAATGAAATAAAAAAACAGTCATTCTAGACCAGAGTTATTGAATACATTATTATTATTCATAAATTTTATCAATGCCTAAAAACAGGCTTACCAGTTACCATGTTATAGTGCCCAGCTCATGTAGGTTTATGATAATATCTGGTAATGAGAGCAGATGATGCAGACAAAAGGGGCCTGGTTTAGGGGCCATGATCCAGGACATACCATACTCACCCACAGAAATATATGCCGGGATTCGAACCACTATCCTGGATGGATGGTGTAGAGAATTGAAACTTAAAACAAACACATTTCGCCGCAAAACAGTGCGACCTGGCCGTCCTATGGGATACTTGACAAATTACAAAATGGACAAATCAATCACACGTCTTTCTGTGTTCCTTTAATTGTTCGTTTTGTCCTCGTGTGTTTGCTTTGTATGCTAAGGTGTGTTGGTAGTGTATGTGTGTGTGTACATGATTGTGTGTGTGTGTGTCGTGTGTGTGTGCGTGTGTGTGTGTTGGTGGTGTGCACTTCTGGGTGCTGTGGGGCTCGTTTTGGGGAGGCTGCGTTTTTGGTACGTGGCATTCCCTGTTTGATATTATTTTTGTTTTTAGGCTGGGCGCAAACTTACTACCAACCAGCTCGGGTTGGTACATACTTTGGGTTGACCAGGTTTGCATCTAGTGCATTGTAAAATGTAACACCCCTCACTGGCTATTTGACTGCATAGCTTTCACCACACAGAGACTAAAATTCAAGCCAGAAATGGATAAGCTTGGACTTGCATGGTTTCACTATTAATAATTATTCTCAGTCTAAGAAAAGCCCTAAGTTAATGTGTATAAAAGGTTGTTGGAGAATAACATAGTAGACTGTCAAATGACTGATAAAATTAGTTATCTAATTTACTCCAGTTGCTATCAGACCCCATCCTGTAGGTCACTAGTCAAAATCCTAAACAATTTTTGTATAAATGCAATTTTTTATATTTAGTAAGTACTTAGTATTTTAATTGTAGTAGTAAACATGCTGTTTCACTGGTTAGTGGGTGTTGATTTAAATTGGCAACCCAAAACATAAAAATTCAATCTTGTTATTATTTAGCAAATCATAGTCTGCACATAACAGAAATTAGCAGGGAGTGACGGGTGACATGTTGGTAGGGGTTGCCCAACCACTGTACCTGTTACATGCCTGTTTCAGTTATAAAATACTGTAACTGTAATTTATATCTTATATATAATTTAATACTGTATGGTAGTTTGCACTGTCTGTATGGCACCATATAATATTATAATAAAACAAAATTTCACTGGCTATTATCTGTAATATGTTGGGGACGGAGGGGCTAGGGGGGCGGGTTCAGGATAAATGTAAGCCGGTTTCTACTTACAAACCTACTTGTACTACCTCCAATTAAATGAAACATCAACCCTTTTATCATGATCAGTAAGTAGATCCTTGCAGGTTTGGACTGGCCACTGGCCATACAGATGCTACATCTGATCACCTGCATCTTTCTTACCAGTTTAACTATAACAGACTCTTACTCTCTTACTTCAGAATGAGGCACATAGAAAAAATTGATTTTAATCAAGTTGTATACCTTGAAATAGGTTTTATTAGATTTGTAATATATATCAGTCTTGTGAGAACCCTCACACTTGATTAATAATTGTATTTTAGTATTACAAGTAGTTCTTTTACTGAAGATCCTAATTAAATTAAGTAGTAAGTTCTGCAAAGAGCTCATTATTTAAGTATACAATAGTATAATATCACTAAAAGAGTACCATAATCATGTTGTATAAAATGAATAAAACATTTTAAAAAATAAGATTTCTTTTAAGGCTAAGATGGCAAAATTGTGCTTGTGTGGACTTCCCGTAAAGCCAGTGATACCGGCTAACACCTATTTTTTTGTAGTTTTATTTTTGAACACCTCTATATTAATTGTGTGTAGTTTGTAATCTTAATAGCTTAATAAAGAAAATAATATGAAAATCACATCTATTACTAAGTCACAATTTACTCTGGTCTCAGTAGACCGGTTGTATAGTTATTTAGTCATATAGTACTTCTGACACTGATCTCCTCTGGTTAGTTTCATAAATTGAAACCATTTTAGAAATCTTTCAAAGGGCCTTTTTTCCTGTAAGTGTGGCAGAGGTGGTGCTTGAACTCTGTCCGGTTTATTAAATTTGTTCCTCATCTCTGATAGTTTCCTTGAAATGCCTAAGCTTACATCAATTTGAACAAATATAGATCTTTTAAGTTCTTTCTACATATCTAAATTCCAAAATAACTAAAACAAAACATGAGTACCATCATTGCTGAGCTCTATTCTGCAGTCTCATAGTTATTGAGGTTTTTGAAACATGTGAGGTTACACCCCCTTTATAAATATAGAGTGTTGCTTAGCTCTTTCATATTGTTGTCAGTCTTCCATCAAATTATTTGCTAATGCTACATGTGTATTCCAAGAACAATTTTTCCAAATGAGCTACTACATGTATAGTATAAAAGTAAAAGGTAAAGTGCTTTTTTATTATAGTGTCACCCCTATTTAAAGGGCCAGCCATTTCTGACTTATGAGAGACTTTTTGAGCACATGTACCTCCTGAATCCTACCATTTAATGCCAGGCACCAGGCAGGTAGGCATACGGTAACCATTATTTAACTAGCTGGCGGCTCACCAACCAGCTATATCAGAACGGACCCCTGGTGGGCTTCGAACCTTCGACCTCCCACTCCAAAGGCGGATGCCTAAACCACTAGACCAAGGGAGACGGTATATGTACATGTGTTATCACCTCATAATATCATCAGACTTATGTACATAGGATATGCAAACAAAATGTAAATGCTATTATCTCATAGCCTTTATACTGATGAAACTACATATGTAAAAATGCCATCAGATAAATTAGATATTGGAATGTACATCATTTTTCTGCCCAGTAATTAACCATCCATTGATGTTCATTGTATCTTCTTCATCATCAGTATATCAAATAAACATATAATTCCATATAAGATTATATGTTTCATGTACATACATGTATATGTTAACACCATATATGGTGGCATTTTGAGACTGTATAATCTAGGCTGTGAGATGTGTCTTCTCCAGGGTTCTAATTGAATCTGCTATCCACCACTGGATGCAGAGTTGTGTCATGCAATTGGACCATTCCATTATTCTACAGAGGGTCCAAAATAATTTTGCAAATTATTTTTAATCTGTTTTTTGGTTCATTTCCTAGAAAGTTTTATAAATTTTATCCCAAAATGGGTGAGAAAATTTATAATACATAACAGTCTGTTTAATTTTACTTTAAATTTATTACTACCCCAATAAAGTATTACTCAAACCACCTCAACAGGGGTTCTGAATCTAAAAGAATGGTAGCAGTGACATAAAGTATATGAAACTGCGTGCCAAGAATTAAACTACATTGAAATAAAGATTAACTTTAATAACCCTCTTCACTCTAGAAAATATCACTGTTTCCTAGAGGTTCATTTTTTCTATGTGTTTTTATATACCCCACCTATAGAATAGGCCCACTAAAACACAATATAAAGTAACATGATATAAAACTTTACATAGAATTAATCACCATAGTCCACAGTACATAAATACTGCATTGCGCTTTAATTATCTTCTCTCCTCTAAGAATAATCTTAGATTTCTAGAGGGACATTTTTCACTTTCGGGCTACCGGAAAAAACATAAATATTGTTCAAAACTTGTTTCTATTAAAACATTGGTCAAAATTAGGGGCTGTATAATCATCACAACTATAAATACTACAAAATAACATTAAAAACCCCGTTTTAAATGCTTGATTTATTCGAAAACGCCATTTCAAGCTTTCAGTTTCTTCAATGTCAATTTACCCCACCCACTTGACACCCATCAACATATCAATTCAAAGTTCCAGTATAAAATTATTATACTTGAACACGTTCCTAAAAAGTGTTTTTAATGTAGAATTTATTTAACGAAAAGTGTAGATGGCAATTAACATTAATTACGCCCGTTTTCTCGCACATCGGGATCAATTTCCTGCCAAAGTCACTCCGACAGGTGTTCAAATTTGACACATACTGTGATATGAAAACTGTGGATCTTTGACACTTATCGATGTCATTTTTTATTGTTAAGGTATGAAACTTCTAATTGATCTTATTCTTTCGGTCTGATTAAAAGGTTTAAGTCTAGATAAAATGTGAAATCTCAAAGTGATCGTATAACGTGTATAATCCGTTTATCGTGTAGCGTGTAGCGTGCGCTTCGTACATCGTGTATATCGTGTATCGTTCTGAATCGCTCATCGTGTATTTACCGAACGTGCAACGTGCGTCTAACGTGCGTGTATCGTGCGTACATCGTGCGTGTATCGTGCACTCCGTGTGACAACTGTTACGTTCCGACTACTGTAACATACCTGTTTTACCTTAAATTCCAATATAGAATTTCCCGATAACAATTACATCTATCGTGCGATATTTATACATGCTTCCTGCGTAGTTCCAATGAATATTTATATTTTTATTTTCTTTACAAAATAAAGAACCAAAGTAAAAAGGCATGACTTGCAAAATAATCATAATTAAACATTGCCAGACATGTTTACATTTTCATAAATCACCTGTAAAATTAGAATTAAATGCGTCTGATCATAAATTTTATTTTTAATTAACGTAGGGAATTTAGACGCAAATATGTCTTGTGAGATCATAAATCCTCTAAATGTTAAAACGTACAATGGAGAATAATAGTGTCTTACTTCTCACAGGGAAAACTGAAAGAATTAAACGCTTATCTTTTAAAATTAAGTATTCTTTATTTTCTAGTACATTGTAATAAATGACAAAAACTAGTATGATTAAATATAAGGAAGGAAAATAGATAGACCGAAAGACGAAATGTATTTCATAATAATAGAACATAGCTAAGTTGGCTAACTGTGTCACTCTGAAAGTTGCAATAGTCTGCGTGCATATCTTTGACCAAACAGATTGCCATAGTTTTGCTTCTAGTTTTTCTTTTCTATTTTAATTATAGTAATATAATTTACGCGCAACTTTCTAACTCTATAGCGTTATCAGTAAGTAAAACCTATTTGTTTTACAAACAACTGTTAAGAAACTTACCTTTATGTAAAGAAATTAATATGAGCGCAGATATATAACTAAAGAGCGCCAAGCTTCTTTGTAAGTCTTCTATAAATGTAAGCAAACTTTCGCTTCGAACATTTTGGCTGATTCCCAAGTCTCTGAAATAAGACGTCGAAATCAAGCACAAATGTCATGTGTATGCAAAATACAAATTCATTTGTTTATCAGTAATTTTATTGTAAATACTTTTACACACAGTTATTTCAAACTAATGTTATGGTTGCGAAGCTAGTGCACCAGGAAAACTTTATCTGGGATGACTAACGATAAAAAGAAATTAAGAGAGACAGTACTGTCGGTCATATAATCGGTTCGGGGGCTATAGGTTTGCGCTGCTCCGTCCGTCTGTCCATAATTTAGTTTCTGGATCGCCTATGAATGAAAATTGGTAATATGTCATAAGTCAATTTTGGTCAAGCGAACAGTATAAATAGTTAACAATACACTCGTTATAAATATAACACATCTCACTGATTTAGGATTTATATAAGTAATCAAACCGCAATATTTACCGACCACCAAAACATTATTCAACTCTACGGCAGTATTATAGTTTCAGACTTAAATAAATTACTCGTACATGTACCTGCAGCCTTTCTAAATGTTTTACAAAAATTATTTGAATTGTTGTCGTAAAAAGTTAATACATTCCAGGAATATTTCTGCAATGTGCTTCTTTTAGCATCTAGAAATTATAGTAAAACTACATTGTATATTGCTATCATACAAAAGCGATAATTACTAGTATAATACTGACAAAAAGTGGTCTATTTCAAAGTATACAGAGGTCCATACGTATAACAATTAATACTCTCGTTTTATACATATTGTTATTGACATATACAATTGATATTGGGTATTATTCCCACACCTGCTTTAGCTACTTTCACAGGAAATTAAGAGGTAATTATATTTTATATTCATACTTTTCTAGTTTTGTAAGTTCGTTAATACTATAGATAATTTTTAAAAAAAATACTTACAATAAAATGTATGTTATCTACACAGCACTCAAGTACAATGTACAGTTCTTGAATATTATCATTAATTGATTACGATCTACAAGAATGACTAAGGAAACTGAAATATTAAAACATAAGCAGATTAACTCGTCAGCTTCATAAATATGTACTGGATGATTTCTACATAGTGTCCTTTACTTGGAATCCTTATACCACTATCAAGTTATGTGAATTCGTTTTTGGATAAGTACTTTTTTGTTTGACTGTCTTTTTGTGTGTGCATTCTCGCTAATGCTGGACTCTGTGCCTGGTCCTGCTCCAGATACGATTCGATGCCCTGTCTTCTTCGGATCAAATGTTTTTCTTTTCCCTAATGGGTAATAATTTATCTTCATGGAGACAGGCTATCGGGCTATACAATTTAAAGGGACACTTTTTAACCAAAACAGCTTTAACAGTAAACGTTCGTATTACTGAATATGTTAAGATTTTCTTAATGTTAAGCAGTTATATATGCCGGTGTATATTATATATATATAGCAAGATAATTAATGTGGAGCTCACACTTACAATTTGTTTATTAGTGTGTAATACATCATGTAGAAATGATCAGCCACGTGGTGTCGCGGAGTGTTCGCTTCCTGTATAATATTGAATTCCTGCTTTTGCTGTGGGGTGACGTCGAGTTAGATCCTTGCGCAGTGATGTTGGACTGTGTTACAGTATTTCATCTTAATATACGTAGCATAAGAAATAAAATGCGGTACAAATAGATGGTTTCGATTTTATGTTTCGTAAAGACAAAACAGCTCATTCAGGCGGCATCCTGATATATACAATGTAAAATCTTCGACCGAAATGAATCGTTGATCTTGACAATTACCTTCCAGAATCTATATGGATCCAAATTTAAGATCAAAGTAAGACGTACCTCATTTGTACAGTATACAGAAAACCAAATTCACCAGTAAGTTTTTCGGATAGAATGAACTTGTGCCTTGAAAAAGCTTATGAAAATGAATAATAATTTAATAATAACAGGTGATATAAATGAAGACCAACTTAACTTATAAAATGATTATTTCTGCAATATACTTACTTTAAATAATCTGCAAAATATCATACAGAAACCAACTCGAGTGACAGTCTCTTCTCAAACTTTAATCGATCCAGTTGCTGTTTCACACAATGTTGCATATTTTGATTCGGGAATTTTTCACACTGATAGAAATATAAGTGACCATTTCGGAACATACGTACATATTCAAATTGATATTCATTCTGACAAAACCTTATAAACGAAAAGTTTGGAACTATAAAAGAGCGAATTTTGAGTTTTTAAATGAACTTATAAGATATATGGATTGACTTCCTTACAAACTGGCAGTATTCATAATGCCACCGACTTAGTTGTCAATACATTTGTTGAGTTTTCAGAGATGTGCATTTCGACAAGTCTAGTTACTATCAGACCGAACGATAAACCTTGGTATACAACTGACATTAGGAGAGCTTCTCGTAAACGTGACCATCAACGACGTATAGCCATTAACTCTGCAGACTATGTGATTGGAACAAATTAAAATGTCTCAGAAAAAAAGTAACTAACATGATTAAACATGCTAGGGAGCAATTTTACAACTCCGTTGAGTTTTCGTTACACTATTTAAGCTCTTCAAACCCTCGTCAATATTGAAAATTAGTAAAGACTCTAAGAAAGAAAATTCAGTAAAAGGCGAATTTATTCCGCCGTTGCGTAACAATGACAATTCGCATTCAGTTAGTGAATATGAAACGGCCAATACATTTAACGACTATTTATATCAGTATCCTCCATTGACGACTCTACCACTGAACTCCCAAATTTTATACCCAAAACTGACTCGTGTCTATCAGATATGCCTGTGACTGAACAAGATATAACAGATGTTCTATCAAACTTAAATGCGCATAAAGCAAGTGGTCCAGATGAAATAAGTCATCGCATGTTAAAAGAAACATCGGAGTCTGTATGTAAACCATTAAGTATATTGTTTAATAGATCAATTCAAGAAAATTCGTATCCTACCTTGTGGGAAAAAGCAAAGTAATGCCTCTTTTTAAAAAAGGAGATAAAGACATACCTTCTAACTATAGACCCATTTCACTTATTAGTTGTGTCGGGAAAGTAATGGAACGTGTAGTATTTAAATATTTGTACAAGTATTTGAATGTTGATATTAAGTTATTTTACCACAATCAATCGGGAGTTCTTCCGGGTCACTCGACAGTATACCAGCTTATTGATATTTACAATCAAATCTGTAAATCATTTGACGATAAAATGTAAACATGTATGGTATTTTGCGATATCTCCAAAGCCTTCGACAGAGTGTGGCATTAAGGGCTCTTATTCAAACTTCCTCAGTACGGGGTGTCTGGTAACGTCTTTAAGTGGGTTTCTAGTTATCTTTCTGAACGGAGTCAACGAGTGTTTGTAGGCTCAACTCTCTCGCAAGACAAGCGGCTCCAATCAGGTGTTCCACAAGGCTCGGTCCTTAGTCCTCTCCTCTTTCTAGTCTATGTGAACGATATATCAGAATCTCTTCTAAGCATGAACCGGCTATTTGCAGATGATACATGTAGTTCATTATCCGTGTCTTCAAATGATTCAACTTATATGGAGATAATTCATAACAATGACCTTACTTCAATCTCTAAATGGGCAAAGCAATGGTTAGTCAAATTTAACCCGTTGAAAACAGATGTAATGTTCTTTGCACTTTCAAATATGCCTAGGCCAACAATTTATTTTGAGAATACTCCACTGACATCTTGGTTTAACTTTCAGGCATGATGGTTCTTGGCATACACATATATCTAACATTGTTTCGGAAGCTTCAAAGGTTTAAGGGTCAATGCGAATGCTTGAATTCAACGTCAGTCGTAAAAAACTTAACCAAATATACATAACATACTTACGTCCCCAACTAGAGAATGCATCCCTAGTTTGGGATAACTGCACCATTTGTGAAAAAAATATTATTGAAAAGTGCAATACGATGCTGCCCGAATCGTTACCGGGTTAACAAGATCTGTCTCTATTGAGAAACTTGTAAAAGAAATAGGATGGGTGTCTCTTACAAACAAACGTGAATTTTCAAAAGCTCACCCTTTTTCATAAATTCAAATATGGCAATCTTCCCGATTGCTTGAGAGAGCTTTTCCCACCCACCGTTGAACAAACTAGTGATTACCCTCTCAGGAATAGAAATAATTTCATATCTATACGAAGATTGGAAATCAATTCCAAATCAGTATTACCTTCAGCCGTCAAACTCTTAGACGAACAAGATGAAGAAACTCGTAACATTGATACCCTATCAACCTTTAAATATCATCTCAAAAATCGATATCAACTTCCGGCAGTTCCTCAGTATTTTGTTTTTGGTAATAGAACGGAACAGATATATCATAGCCGCATAACTGTAGCAATCTAAATTCTGACTTACACAATAACCACATAAATGTATTAGATGTACATCAGTCTGGGGTGTCAGGTGCGGGGTTCCCACTGAGCGAGTTGCTTGTTCGATCACGGAAGGCAGTCAAACTTTTTCAGCGTTTTGTTTTTCTTTCAGCAAATTGTTTATGTATATTTTTTCTTCAATTTGTTTCTCTATCTCTTTTTTTCCCACTCGATTATTCTAATAATTCATTTGATTAATTCAATGCTTTCTTGTAAAGATGTATAAGCAATACAGCTATCTTGTCATTTACTTAAAATCTGACGTCTTTTGGAGAGGGCCGTTTCTGATGTTGTGATAACACGTGGCCCGATCCATTTGTTATAGTTAACATACATATTTTGCATGCCTTTATACATATGTATATGTAACTTGTACAATAAAATAATATTAAATATAAAAATCTAAAAAAATAATCTAGTTTCTGGTCTGTATCTTCTACATTCATGGACCGATTTTATTATAACTTCACACAATGGTTACCCATACAATACGGGTGTGTCATGTACAACAACCAATCACCTACTCTAAAGGTCAATGTCACACTTACGGCTCAAACACAGCTAAATGCAATTTCGTTTCCGGTATTAATCTTTCACATGCATACACCGATTTTGATATAACTTCTCACAATTGTTACCTATATCCCACTAATTTGTCATGCGCAATAACCAGCCACCTACTCCCAGGGTCACACTTAATGCTAAAACACTACTACATGCAATTTCAGGTCTGTATCTTCCACATGTATGGACCGATTTTAATATACCTTTGCACGATTGTTACCCATGTGATACTTCTGTATCTGTTTAAGGCTTGGACCAATGTCGATATACCTTCACAGGATTGTTACCCACGTGATGAGAGTGTGTCATGCACAACATCAGTCACCTACTACCGAGGTCAAGTTCAAACTTAGGGTTCAAACCCTTTCGCATAGTGTAATATAGCACTATTTCCTGTCCTCTTTGTAGCTTGTACATGCATGGACTGTAGTTCCACAATTATTACCCGTACCATAAGGGTGTGTTGCAAACAACACCCGGCCACCTACTCCCAAGTTCAAGGTCACACTTGGGTCTTATACCTTAGTTTTATATAGCTGTATCTATATTGCCACCTGTACACATGTGAAATACACGTTCTCCTCGGCATTTTTGTTGTATTACCTTTACCATATGTTGTTCGCAATTCGGGAGTTTTTTATGCCCACGCCATAAAAATGGCGGAAGGGCATATACTGTAAAATATGTCCGTGTGTGTGTCTGTGCGTGCGCGTGTTTGTGTGTGAGTGTATGTCTGTCCATGCGTTGAGAAATGTTAACCACAACAAGGCGATGTGTTATGCGAAAAACCCACGTCCTTAGATCAAAGGTCAAGCTCTCATCATATGATTGTTTGAAAATCGTTTCCGGTCCGTAACTTTGTTCTACGTACATGATGGTATTTTGAAATAATTTGGCACGTGTGTTTACAATAACAAGTCGATGTGTCATGCGCAAGAGCCGTCACCATAGATCAAAGGTCAAGGTCATAGAAATGATTGTTTGGAAATCGTTTCCGGCCCATAACTTTGTTATACATGATAGTATTTTGAATAAAAATGGCACAAGTGTTAACCATAATAAGGCGATGTGTCATGGCCAAGAACCACGACCCTAGCCAAAAATCAATGTTCTTTTTTCAGTATTCAATATATAACTATATATTGATAATAAGGTGTATGTATGTATGAATGTTTATGTATATATATATATGAGGATCGACGTGAGAAAAACGGACTTACGGACAAAATACAGCGTTTTTGACTTTTAAAATCCTCGGAACTTCATGATTTTTTATGGTCTTATTTGGTGAAGAACTGGTTTTTAACAGACACCTCTATCACATGCATGTATGTCTCAGACTTTGGCGAAAATAATTGAAATATCTTAGGCATATTGTCATGGCAACCTGTTCTTTGAAGCTACTCAAAATCTTGAAATCTGAAGGTAAGTGACTTATCCGTCTCATATTGCCTAAGAAACAATTATATTCAGCAAACTTCAGAAGTCCGACCTACAAAAAATCAAATAAACAAAGATTACAGTATGCACCTTAGCAACCATAATTATTCAGAGATTGTATGCTCAAGATGTTTCATCTCTTTTAGTTGCAAGTATCCACTAAATGAATCAATATGTGATTTACAAAATCCTATCAGCAAACAACACATTCCTGTGTCGAAAACACATAGAGGGTGTATCTGTGTTCTGTGTCCCATCTGTGTCCCATTTGTGTCCTGCGGACACGTTTTTAGTGTTTTTGTATTTCGTTTCATTATTTGCATTTCTAGTCCAACCTATTATCTGCTACTGCTCGAATAAGCCTATGGAGACACCCCGGTGCAGACGAATCAATCCTCAAAACTGAAAAAAAATCATCCTTTATTTTGCTGTCTGATAATAAGGAGATAAAACTAAACGTCTTTCAAAAGTGCGAACATGTAACGTACAGAGAGCAGTTTCATTTTGTAACACTTTTCGGCCAGAACAAATCTTGGTATATGTACCTAAATACACACACATTTCTTTCGCGGGAGTTAACCAAATGCGAACGCATCGCCACCTCCATCCACTATTTGCACGGCTTTTTTATTTTAGTTGTTGCTTTTGTGTTTGTTATATTGTTCGATATCATTACCTGGAACACATTAATACATGTTTTCCGTATAAATCCGTAAAATTAATTTTAGATTTTCGAATACATGCGAGTACTTAGTACTATAACAAAATATAAGCTATAGAAGTAGCAATGATTAGTCCAGCCGGGTAGGGCATTTATGTTCAACGGTGTAGCTAGTTCAAATTTTGTTTTCATTCAAGCTTCAATAATAAAAGGAAATGAAAAATATGTTTTGATTTGTTTTCTGTGTAGTACACAGATAGGTTAATACTGTCGACCAATTATGTTTGGAACACATATCATCTTAAGATAATTTTCTTAGCGTTCTGATTGAAATTTTTTTACAGTGAAAGTTAAAATGTTTCTTGTCGGTAAACTACCAGGCTTTTCATTACGTGTGTTTTCAGGATTTTTTTCTGTTGTTCATTTTTGCTAGTCAAGAGTACATGTAATGACTCAAAATACAAGGTGTCTTGAAATGATCTATTTTTAATTCACTTATACTTTTGTGTTTGAAACTACTGTCACTGTGATGCAATTTGCACCGTAAGTAAAGTTTTCAAATAGATTTCAGTAGTTACCTGTGATGACGTTGACCTTTTGGCCTACTTTCTTGATATTGAAGCCGCAGCAACAAAATGAGGACAACCCCATGTGTACAGTTTTGCAAACAAATTGCAGTATTCAATACCTATATCACCTTAAATGTGACCTTTTGATCTACTGTCTTGTTTTATGAAGCTTCATTTGTGAAATATGCATGCAGTTTTGTAAGACAATTTCGATGTTACCTTTTTATTCCTTTTTGGTACTTTGTACATTGTACTTGATGAGTTTTATCTCTATTATTTTATCTCTAATAAGTAGTCTTTGCATAAACTTGAAAACTATGCAGTTATTGTAACTTTACCGTGTTGCTTTTAAACCCTCTTCTTGGCCTGGTATAATGACCAATGGTATCGAGGTGAGCGATATAGGGCAATCATAGCCTTATTGTTGGTTGCAACTCTGGTATATGAACGTGCGGGAAGCCATAGTCCCTTTAAGCCTTTTAATGTAATGACTTTAAAATTAGGTAATTAGGTCGTGCCTTAGTAAACAAAAAGCTCAGTTATAGACTGTGCCCCACTGTGTTCCTTTAATTGTTCGTTTTGTCCTCGTGTGTTTGCTTTGTATGCTAGTGTGTGTTGGTAGTGTATATGTGTGTGTGTACATGATTGTGTGTGTGTATCGTGTGTGTGTGCGTATGTGTGTGTGTGTGTGTGTGTGTGTGTGTTGGTGGTGTGCACTTCTGGGTGCTGTGGGGCTCGTTTTGGGGAGGCTGCGTTTTTGGTACGTGGCATTCCCTGTTTGATATTATTTTTGTTTTTATGGAAAGACCAATCTGCATTATTACATTCAAATGCATACATATGGAGCTACATTCCCGGCACGAATTATTAATATTTGAAGGGAGCTATATTTAATGCATATTGTCGGCAGCTCCGTTTGATGCATAACATCTACTTAATTACCAGCATTTTTCAACATTTTAATGTACATAATTTTGGCTATTGTAATCGTAAAGTTTTTTGCCAAACGTTTTGAAATCATTCAAATAAAGTTTATGTAAGATTTATTTCGCTTGATATTCATACGAAGCACGTCAAAATACGTTTTACTTCGAAAATAGTGTGCGAGTTCTACCGGACTTTTCTTCTTGTTTTAATTTCGTTATTGACCTTACGAATAGCCAACAAATTAAAAAATATGGCAATCACTTGTATGTTATAATAAGCGTTCATTCGCCATAATGAGGCTTAGCGCTAAATTTGTTACCCGCCGTTCGAAGTCGATTCATCGAAACAGCGGTTGAGTTGTGTTGTACAAACGACGCCCTAGTAAATTTAGATTAATAAAGCGGCGAACTGTTTAAATGATATCATTGAGATAAAAACCAATTCATGTATCTGCTATGAGCATATTTCTGCAATGTAATGCAGACATTTGTGTCATATTTAATCATCACACTACCTTTGTTGTAATGTTTGCGCATTAGGTATCAGACAGATCACAATGTACAATGATAATATACTTCTAAATTTACGTGAATTTAAACGTCCTACTTCCATGTGCTGAAATAGTTTTAGGTAACGATTTTTTTTGCTAATGCATTTTGGTCACTTTCGAATGACGCACGTTCGTTGACGTCATTAACGACGTCTTAAATGACGTTTTACGTTGCGACATGACATCGACGGCATAAAGTATAGCTTATTTACTAGTCATAGTTTAAAACATTGTCAACTATGATTTTCTATGAACAAATTGGCATACATACTGATAAATCGTACTGTGTCATGAAGTACTCAGATAACGATTTAAGCTCAACAATTTGGCGTCCCTCCTCCCTTTTAAAAACATTTAAGAAAGCCAAAATTTTAGTGCTTTCATTTTATAAATTTTACGTTATTTCTATAATACCACTGGTGAGCAATTTTTAATTTATTAAATTTAAATATCAAACGGCGTGTGCTGAACACATATGCACAATTATGCAAACAAACACACATTTATTTGCCTATCTTAGATCAGGTAGAAACATATACTACTTTTGTCTGAATAATCATTATACTTTTTCAGATGAACCTGTTATTGTTCTACTGGACAGTCAGAATGTTGTTGAAGGTTCTTCACTAAATATCACATGTAACGCAGAATCAGCAAATCCAAACAAAACTGACGTTATTTGGACACGGGATAAACACGACTGGAACAAAACTTCGCACGATTTGAAATTGCAGAATATATCAAGATATGATTCGATGAGTTATACTTGTACGATGAAAAACTATATGACACCTACAGTTGGACCAAAAGAGGAAGGATTCGACAGTGAAACTTTCTACCTCAATGTATGGTGTATGTATTACTTTGAAACGTTGTCACAGTATAAGATAAGTTACAATCATATGTATTGGAATAATGGGTCTGAATGATGACTGAAGATTGTCATTTTAATTTTATAACGCATGCTATAGCTTATATATCATGAATAGTTCTTACCATTTCCTGTGTGAATTTAAAGATACATTCCCGTACATCTTTTTTATTAAAGCTGTGAGAGGTTTACTATAATGACGAAACTAACATTCAATTCAAATCTGTGATCGCCACATTTTTATAATATTCATCAGAAATTCGTTTTGGTAATGTGTAGGTCCAGTTCGAACCTTTGTTAAAGTCGGATTAACTAAATTACTCAGTATGGATATAGTAAAACAAAACCTTCAAAATACTTTAGAAAATAGTCATGAAAAGTGGTTTGAGTATTTGGTCTCATGGACAGATTCATGTCTGACTTGTCTGCAAAAAATATCACCCGGCAAAATGAAATAAAGCTTCACTTTATTGGAGCTCTATGATAATGCAAATTGGTCAGAATATTTGTCTTGGTGATACATGTAATTAGATTTTATGTCCAGTTTGAAACTGGGGTATAAAAAGTCACAAGGTCTAATTATATTACAGTACTAGGCTTATTAACTCAACAACGTGATATATTTATCAGTATATCACTAAAATTAAAACTAGATTCCGAGGTGACACAGCTCTCTGTGTTTTAAAATGATTCAAGTCTGTTATATTGTGTAATTTCAAAATCGGAACGGGAGATACCGGGTTCGAATCCCAGCCAAAACATGGGGTGTAGCCTTTGACAAAAGAAAAACTGATTCAACACGTGCTTCAGTCCATCTAGCGGTATATTGGTGTAAGCGATAAAAAACCGATGCTTCTCTCTCAGCAGTGTGATGACATATGGGCTGAAAGTTTGAGAGCGATTCAATAAGCTGTGGAGCTTTCTTTGTATCAACTCAATCCGTTGTGATTTTGTCTTTCAGATAAGGCAGTTGTAAAGGAGTTTGTAGTTAAAGGGCATGAAAAGGAAAATCCCGTGATTGCAAATCAGTCAACTTGGATACAGTTTACCTGTGAAATGGACAGTAATCCGAATTCAACCGGATCTATAAACTTACCGAATGGCACAACACTTGGTGTTACCAACACAAGTTACCTTCTGTCGTCTTGTCTAGATAGTGGAAACTATTCATGTTCAGGAAGCAATGAATACAATTACGGACAACAAGCAAGTGCTGATATCAATCTGCTTGTAAATTGTAAGTTTTGGACCGGAACATAACTGTTATATCGGGTACACAATAATATGAATATAATACATAGCTATGCGTACATTTTAAAGCTGCTCGTTCACAGTTTCCGGTGAAAAACAGCAATTTCTCCAAAATTATTTACTTTTTCACCAAAATCTGATCCCGAACAGCTTTACACTCACCTCGGCACAACGTGCTCAAAATGAGCTTACAGGATCACCCTGTGTCCGTCTTCCGTAATCGTGGCTCGTTGTAAAAGATTTCTTCAAGCGATATGTCCTTTTAAACCTCTTGACAGAAGTTGATGAAACTTAGCAGTTATTTTCCTTTTGTTGTTCTCTACCAAAATTGTTCCACAAATTTTAACTCATGTAGAACTCTGGTTGCTATTGCAACAAATAGGAAATACTTTTAAAATCTTCTTCTCAAAAACCACGAAGCCAAGAGCTTAGATGCTTGGCATATAACATTGTCTACTGATCCTGTACCAAGATGTTCAAATCATGATCCCTGGATCAAAATTGATCCTGCCCTGAGGGTCATTTGATTTTACATAGGGTTCTATAGGAAAAACATTTAAATTAATTGTCTCTAAAACCACAAGGCCTAGAGTTCAGATAAATGGCATGTAACATTGCCTTATGGATCACTATCAAGATTGTTCAAATCATTATTCCCCGGTTCAAAATTGACCCGGCCACGGGGGTCAGTTGATTTAACATAGATTTTTATAGGAATGTTTTTTACAGTTTTCTTCTCCGAAATCCAAATCTACAAGACACACAGCTTAGATATTCGTTGATCAGTATTGTCGAGTGGTAGGAATTGCTAGACAGATAATTATTTACAATTCGAGTGTATACATCTTAAACAGAAACTTTATTCAAACAAATCTACGAACTTCAAACAACTATGAAAGTTTATTATTTAAAATAACGAAATAATGCACTGTTTTGTCTACCTTGTTTCCAGGTGAATGGAAATTCACTGAAAGTTTACAAGTTTCCTAATTATCATTACTGACTCCGGGATTTCTGCGGATGCAAAGTATATTTGGAATCTTATTGGAATTTACTTGCTTAAATTCGAATGCAAATGTTCATGCGAATGTCAATGTATAACGGTAGATATCGAGGTGTCATTTCAGGAGTACAGATTATATGATACATCTGTCTCTTCAACGTCAGACATTTGTATATACACATAGCATATACCCATGATCATTATAGTCAGCTACGACTGATTGCCATTATCAGAAATAAATAAGAGAAAATACCGTACCGTACGGCACAGCATTTTGAAAGAGATCGATACAAATAGTTTCACTAATTTCTTTATTACTTTACTGGTATTAAAGCTGGTCTCCCACATTTTCAGGTGAAAAACATAATTTTTTCTAAAATGATATATTCAAGCATAAAATGTAAAAGTAAATGCTAAAATCAACAACGAAAGTAAAATTCTAGGTAGCAATTTGCGAAGATCCACTAAAAATGTTGGTGGGATTTCGTTGAACGGTACTGCTACTCTATTTGATCATATGGAGGTGTTCAAAAGCGTTTGTAACGCTTTATTATTTGGCAGCGTATTATTTCAAATATACAGATAAACTCGACAGGAGTTTATACTGGAACGTCTTTATTTGACTTTACGTTCTAAAATATGTTATTTTCAGAGAGTTTAGAGAACTTTATTTTTTTACTAAAATCTGAGAGCGAGCAGCTTTAACGAAGAAGAGGTAATTTCAAGAAAAGCGTTGGAGCCATGAATAAAACGTAATCCCCACCACTGCTGTCACCTGCCACTTGAAACGTAGCTAAGATCTTAGGCATTGTATTGTCATAAATATCTATACAACGTTTGGTTATATCGGACCAAGGCCGCCAAAAGATATTATAGCATGGTTTCTTTGACGAGTTTGTGCAGTAGTTACAGAAGGCAAATCTGCAATCCAACCAGCGGCCATATCGTCGCCATCTTGTCAATTTAAAATTCATTTAATTAATTGAAATTAATAAAAATTTAGCAGTCGCTGTGGTATAACATGATGTTACTTAAGTTATGTAAAGACTAGAATTACGATCAACTGATCATTAAACGATAAATAACTACACTGGCGCTTGCGTATTTCATATTTAGAGTCCAGTATTCGTTTGGTATATAGTAACATTTCAGCTTTGATATTGAGTCATGCATCGCGTTTTAGAATTTTCGTTTGGTCGCTAATGAACTATTTTGAATGGCTTATTTGGTTTCTGGCCGGGTGTTGCTAAATATTCGGTTTCATTCTCTGCGCCGACAACAGGTCTATGTTCGTTCCCATGATTAACGCTGGCAACACGTGCTGGACCTTGGACCGATGGTCGCGATCCATGTCCCAGGGGATCACTTGGTATGAAAACTTTACAAATCTTCTTATGTAAAACAACAACGTCTAGAGCTAGGATATTTAGTATATAACATTGTCTAGCGGACCTCAAGTTTGCCCAAGGGGTCAATATTGGCCCCACCAGGGGCCACATGTTTTTTCATAGATTTTTATGAGAACACTTTTAAATATCTTCTTCTCAAAAACAACATGGCCCAGAGCTTATAAATTTGGTATGTAGCATTGTTTAGTAAACCTCCATCAAGTTTGCTCATACCACTGTGTTCAAAATTGACCACGCCCTTTGGGTCCCTTGTCAGTATTTGCAGTTATAGGAAATACTTTGCTTCAAATGAGTTCCTTTTGCAACCAGTGATTTACCTAGCAACTGCAGACGTCCTTAGCAACCATTGACTTTCTTAATAACCACTAACTTGGATAAGTGACATCAAGCAACGTCTTAGTTCTCTTGCATCCAGTGACTTCCTTGGGAACTAGTGATTTCTAGGGACAAGTTACTTCCTTAGAAACCATTGACTTCCTTAGAAACAACTAAGTCCACTAGCAACAAGTAAGTTCCCGTAGCACACAATGAGTTACTACGCATCCAGTTACTTTCCTTAGGAAAAAGTGACTTTCATATAAACCATTTGACTTTCTTAGCAACAACTTAAACTCTTGTAACCGGTGAGGTATCCTAGTAAACAGTGACCTCATTAAAAACTTGTTTAGCAACCACTGACGTCCATAACAACTAGCAACAGTTCTTTGGCAACTACTGACTTCTCCTTGTGACCAGTGATTTCCTTTGCAATCACTGACTGCCCCTTGTAGCTGTTGAACTTTAGCGAACATTTACCTCTTTAGCAGCCAGTGACTTCATTTGCAACTACTGACTCCTTTTAGCAACAAATGACTTCCGTAGATAAGTGCACTGCTACACAAGTTAGCGATATAGGGCCACCAGGACCTTCTTGTATCTAGAGTGGTAAAACCCCTTTCCTTTATTTTCTTTACATTGTTTATTTCGTAAATGCACTAAGTATGGAATATATAAGTAAACTGTTAAAAGCCTAAAGACTCAACTAAACATAGTAGCAGCTACAAATGTATACTGATACTAGTTAACAATACTTTCTACGTAACCTTTTTCTGATGTTTATTTATGTTGCAATTTTATTTACTTTTCAAACAGGTAAACCTATGTCGAAATATCGTGTAAAGGAAGACATTAGAAGTAAATTGTATGTTCCAGTAACGTTACAATTTACTGCAATTGCATATCCAGATCCCGAATTTACTTGGGAAATGTTGACAAAATCATCATGGGAAGAAGTTACAAACGACGACATGATTTCTATTTCTTCTTTGGGAATGCATGCTAACTTGACAGTCAACAATTTTACTTCTACAAAAGTTATTTACTTTCGTCTGATTATAAAGAATTTTATGGGAGATCTGACGCAAAATTATACACTTCAACCTTTTGGTATGAATTCATGTTTTAGTTTGCTTGTATAAATTTTTATACCTACATGTACAAGGTCCTCATTTGGGCATTGTATAACATGTAATATATTATTGAATTTAGTAAAAAATCAAATCAAATATCTTTTGTGCATGTAAGAATACATATATACCGTTTTCAAATTATATGACATTACAATACAATTATGTGCAAATAATGTGCAAATATAGCTAAACTTCTGAATATCACCAGACTTAGGGAACGGGTGTCTGTAATTGTAAATAGTGAAATACTGAATTTGCTTTGCCTATGATAAAAAAAAAATATTTTCAATGATTCGAGTCAAAACTTTATACATTTTTGTAACAGTATATGAATAAATTAATTGCAAGGAACTGTTATATAAATTTCATTTGGTTGTTGACGTGATAAATTTAGATATATTACATGTCACGACATAATATCCTTACTAGCCTTACAGCTAGGGTAATATTAATATAGGCGGGTAATAAACCGTTATCTACATAGACCTGTCAAAAACAATTTAATCTGTTTGTTATAACTCATGTCTGTATCTCTTCACAAACATCATAAAATCGCACGAGAAAGGTATTATGTGGAAATTTAATTGTAACTGAGTACATGTATAATATATGTCGATCAAAGAGTTACTTATTATCAGAAAGTTAGGAAAAATGTAAATGTACTAACACGCAAATTCGATAACATTGTGCCATAATTGGTTATAATGAGGTTTCAGTCAGGATTAGAAGTACGACTGTGATATGCGTAAGGGAGGGATCGTGGTCAAATTGTGTTTATTTCTTTCGTATTATAGCTGCTGTCGAAACAACTGAAGATGCTATTGGCGGCTTGGTAGCTGGCAGTATTTCTGGCGCAATTGCATTTGCAGGATTGGTAGTGTTTGGTATACTGTTATACTGGAAAAGGTATGAATATCCTACTTTTTCTTAACGACAGCAAATATACTACATTGTATATACGCGACATACAGTTACTTTCTTAATTAGTACACCAACTCTAACATCATTTTTGGTTAGCCACCTTTCGCACCTAGGCAGTTTTCGACATAAACAAGTGCTAAATTAATTGTTTGAGGGAGCATAAAGTATTGGCTTTGTCCGTCCGTTTTGCAGTCCGAATATTTCTTGTCCAGAGCATAAATTAACAATAATTAAAGGAAGTGAGTTGATACTTCATACAGGACGTGCAGGGAAAAAGAACCATAATATTAGCTTATTTTATGCTTAATTTCCATACCCCTTTATGTAAAAATATTTTCCTCTATAAATGGGTACAGTTCGGGTGATTAGTACCAGACAATTTATTGGGCACAGAGCAAGTGACGCCGAGATAATTTGCCATAGACAAAACGTTGTTTAAGCACATGCAAACGCACTTGGTACGAGTCAGAGTTATAGCCTTTTTCATTTTTTAAACATAGAGTGAACATTTTTATGTTTGTTTAGGTGCACTATTTCTCACCTAACACGCCTACGTTTAAGGTAACTTACAGGCGTGATTAGTACGAAGTACATTGGCATGTTGTGCTTAAAATTTTGGCCGAAATGTATCGTTAGCTTATAGAAACGGTAAACAATGTGTATGAAACCTGTGTCAATGATGCATTTAGGAGTATTTCTCACATTCAGTGGTAGTTCTACTTTAATTTTTCATATTTTAAAAGTTCACTAAACTGTTTGTCGGCCGTTTGTTTAAAATAAGGTTGCTATTTCGAAATTCTGTAGAAAGTGTAATACAAATAAAATGCCAGAGATATGGTTGTTGTTTAATTTAAAAAGAAAAGAATGACTTAAGTCCACATGTCACTTTACTTTGATAGAAAAAAAAACATATACAAATGTAGATAAAACACTTTGAAATCTAAATTGATAGCACAAAAATAACAAGTTAACATTCTCATTGGAATTTTCTTGCGTATCCAAAACACGGTATTAAAAACAAAACAAAACAAAATCAGCAATTACATCATTTACATCATTTAAAATAATATGTTGAAACGGAAAAACACAGCATAAGTACTTTTTCTCAGATGTCATCTTGAATGTCATTCAATGCTATTTACATGTGAAAAAATATTGTTTGCAAATTCTTGCATGAGGCAAAATGCGCATGTTTGAAACGACAGATCCCATATCAACAACATACATTTACATTTCTCTGTATGACATAGTTTCACGTTGATTATTTATGTATTCTTAGACAAACAGGAAAAAAAGGCGGAAATAATGAAAGCACAAGATCACATGAAGGAGTTTCCCAAATGAAGACTATGGCTGGTAATAAAGATTTTTTTTTTAATCAAGCATTGGAAATTAAGCGATCAAATTTCAATTTTTTTTAAGTTAATGACCTGTAAAATTTTTCATATTTAGACATGTACAGTTTGTGTTTCATTGTAAACTGTTCAAACCACCAGTTACTGACCTTCCATAGTGGTTTTTATATCTTTACAGAGGAGCATATTCCTTACACAACAGGACTGGTCTATGAAGATTTAAGACAAAATAGAGGTAAATCAAACTAAGACGTATTTTTCAGTTTTAACTCTGTTGAACAACAACAATGTCTTGAAAACTAAATGTGTATCTCTGCTTTCACTTTGCATTATAAATATCATCCGTTGAAACAGTAAAGTAACATACACATACTTCTGAAAAAGTTTATGTTGTTATCTATTTATAATATTTCAATTATTTAAATTTTAGAAAAGCTTGACAAGCATTTTGTACAAGCACTTGTGGTTATATATGCCTGTTTAAAATGAAATGGACGCAATCCTATCTTTACAAATTGTAGATAAGAGTAGTTCTGAAGAATTATTCATGTATGAAATGAGAAAATTGCCTCTGAAATGTTACAATAGGTTATTTTAATGTTAAATGTAAAATGTAACTGTTACATGTGAACCCATATTTCTCCTTTTTAGCGAGTATCGAATGCTTGTACTATGTAACTTATATGTTTTACAGACAGAGGACTAATTGAGATAATGGAAAACACATATCAACAATTAAGACGAGAGAAAGGTAACAAGAAAACGCCTATGATAAGGCACCTACTATTGCTTGCATTATATGGCCGTTTTGAAATGCAGTAATTTCATTTTTTATGTGTTGGTGTGAGAAACACACACACAAACAATCCTTAAAATAAAAGATGAATAATAACTGAAAGAAAAACAAAAGTAATACACAGCTTGCGACTTTTCATGTATAAAATCAGTTTTTAAAATAAGCTAGTATCAGAATTAGTACTGTGTACATAAATTGACATTTTCGCCAATAGTATTTGGCTTAATCTTTCCTTTTCCTGTAATTTTACATGTTTTATTGTTGAATAAATACCTCACAGGAACGACTTCTGAGGAAATGGAAACGGAAATTGAAGAAGTGAAAGAAGAAAATGGTAACTATGTTCAGAAAATAGCGCATGATCAAAATACTATGTACCACTGTTTTTCATTTCAAAATAGCCTAAATTGCATCACTTAAGCATTATTTTATACACATGGTTTGAGATTGTTTCAATGAAGTTGTTAGTGCTGTCAAAATTTACGAGTTAACATTCTAAACCAGGAACCGATAACGCAGTAACAATATGACGTCACACACATCCTATTTCGTATAGAAATAGGGCTTATAATATTTGTCACATTTAACAGTAAAAATGACATCTGCCAATTTTGATTTACGTCAATTTACTTTCAGATGGCGTTGGCTCTTCGAATCCTATATATACGAATTTGAAACTTGATGTTGTGTGAATAGCCAGGGACACAGCTAATACATGTACAATGATAACATATTGAGAAACACGCTTGCCAAAAGTATTTCAAATGAAACAAAACATATATTTTAAACAAGTACATGAACACATTACTTATGAATTACGGTCCTTGATCATATAGAAGTAAACCAATCGATACCGATATTAACTTGGTTTGATATGGTCAATGTTTTGTCAAAGATAACTCTTTCAAAGGGTGTCGTCGTACAACAACGAATCGTGAGTTAGTTAAGGCAAATATCATTAATGCTTGGACGTTATAAGATAGCACAACATAGACTGTTGCATTTGTATTGTTAAAATGTCTTTTGTATTATTTTTCACTTTCTTATCCTTTCGTTTCGAGCAAGCGAGTATCTATATTGAAATGACTGCTTAACATTTGCATTGTGTATTTACAGTACCTGCTTGGATATGAACTGATATGCTCTTATTGAGCATGGCTAAACATGTTCTACTTGTACATTTTTCACGGTCGAATAGATATGGTGTTTCACGACCCTGATACTGCCAACTGACAAGAAATATAAAGGGGAACTCTTCTAAAGGGGGCCTTAAAAGACACAAACAGACATAGACAATGTGTTTTCCTATATTTGGTGGCAACTATTTTATTATTGTTGACACGTTGAAATCGGTTAAAAGTAGTTGCAATGTTAATACCATTTTCATCAATTGTATATAACAAGCATATTCGCATAGATACAAATTACACACTTTTCATGCTGATTCTACACGGTCAAGTCCTATAATCACAGGCAAAAAGTGAAGTTTATAAGGCTCCCGGATGAATTTCAATTTTTTACCATAAAGAGATGACGATGACATGCAACGTGTTTCTTTCAACTATCATCAACTGCCAATGTCACACTTTGGGATCAAACTTTACGTGGTTTGATGGTTGTGTCCCCTTTGTAACTCTCGAACTGCATACAGTATATCAAATAAAAATGTGACGAATGTTAATCGTAAAATGTTTATACTATGTGTAACGGAAGAAGCTATGTCTAGTGACAAGGCGCGTGTGCAGGGAATATTAATCATATTTCTAGTATCTACTATCGCTTAATCTTTGATGTTTGGAAGTATTTCCTTATATTATGTACGTCTATATTATGCAACTGACCGAATGAGAGGGCATGAACTCTGGGTTTCATGGCCATCTATAGCGTAAATCCTTGTAGAAGTCTATGTAAGACAAGATATAGTGATATAGGTTGCACAATACAGTCTGCCCGATCACATTTGACTTCCATGCCTATAGATCGCTCGGCAACGTTTCTTTTTAAAGCCTTGGCTACCAAAAACTCGGACTCCTAGGACTCAAATGGTATAAACTGACTTATTTCAAGTAGATCAAATAAACAGTGATTTTTTGTCGTCATATCTACAGTCCCAATTGACGATCGGAAATTTTACCGGGAAGTATATGCTTAAACTAGGGATGTCAACGATTAACCGGTTAACCGGTTAACCGACCGAACGAACGATTAACCGGTTACGAAATTGGTAACCGGTTATCAAAAGAAAAAAAATTGTATATGACAAAAAGGGAGAAAATTGAAATAAAAAGAATATATGTATCGAAAAAATATTGCTTGTTTATTTCTATCACCGACCTTTAACACGTCGCGGTGCATAAAGATATCAAGGTGTGATAAGTGTCAATATGTTAATTGGACACGGTCATGACAACAGAGTTTATTTTGACAAAGCACAGCTGTGTTGACTTTAGAATAAGTGTTAACATGTGATACGAAAGAAAAGTGCGAATATTTGAAGCAAGTCGCTGTTACGCTAATTAACCCATTAAACTAAAATTTATCGAGGAGTTACAATTTTGATCAATCATGAAGAGCCATTACATTGGTGGAAAGAGCATGAAAGTAAATATCTCAGGATTGCCAGAGTTGCGAATATTCTCCAGTGCTGGACTACTAGTTTCTAAACTACGAACTCGGCTCGCCAGTGTGAAATAGTACTAGTATATAACATAATTTTCTTAAACTAGGATAAATTCTAGTTGTGAAATGTCAGAGGAATGACTGTTGACGCTAATCTAATGAACTAGCATAAGTTACTTGTCATGTGTAACACTCGTCAAAGAAATATTATTCCGTAAATAATTCATAATTCAGTAATAAAATAAGTTTGTTACAATTATTTCGTTTTAGGCTTATTGTGCAAGTTATATCACTGCTTTATGTCTTTGTAAATAATATTGATATGCATTACACAGATGTATTTGATTTAGTTTCGTTGTTTTTTGTTCAAATCCAGGTGTTTTCAATATCAAAAAGGTTGTAAACGGTCGAGTAGTCGTTTGGTTCCATGACAGTTTTCAACTTTATTTCAGTTATATTTAGGCAAACAGTTTACTAGAGACGTTTTTAACACTATTTCAGTTATATACAAATAGTTCATGATGCTTTTAATCCCCTGATTTCAAAAAAGGCGGATTAAGTCGTTCATGCATTATACTTTACCGTAGTACTGGTGTCACGATAAATAATACCCAAGAAAAAAGTCCCTATATCAACTTCCGACGATTTTGTTCTTGTAAACGGTTAACCGGTTAACCGGTCGAAAGATTTTTCGATTAACCGGTTAGTGAAATAACCGGTTATTGACATCCCTAGCTTAAACTTGAAAATAGTATCGGAACATTTGAGTAAACATATACATGTAGCCTGCTTAAAACTCAAGGTGAATGCATTGACGTTTATTTCTTATTTAAATATGTGTTTCCCATTTATATGTTTTGTCCACCGACGCATATCTGTATTTGTCTCTGTCACAAATGTTGTTTGTTCTACCTTTAAAATGAGTTTGTTTAATTATTAAGGAGTCTACAGTGGTAGTGTTTGTTCAATAAAACGTTTGATGTAGTTTTTATTTTTGTTTTATTGAAGTATATGCTTCTTTAACCTGATGCGATAATTCCGAGGTATTGTGGTACATCCTGTAACAGTTACATACTATCAAAGTTATCTAAAGGCAGATGTAAATGTTGTTGGTTGCTATAATGTGTTATTGTTTCGGTTGGCGAGGTATGTACTATTAAATGTACACAATAATCTTAGACTTTTCGAATGTTTTCGAATTTTGAATGTTGTTTAGGTGGGGAAGTAGAAATAAGTGTTTAACTGTTGTTCTATCAAATAATAATTCTGCCGTGAATGCATCGGTGTGGTATACTCGGTAAATTCGGGTCATGGATGTTTACGAGTTTTAACCTTTATGTAATTTCATCACCACATATCTCCGAAGGAAACGATTGCTAATTAACTTTTAACTGATTCAAGTACATTACTGATATATCATAACTTAGTTACGCAAACTCTGCATTGAAAGTAAATAAGGCTAAATTTACCCAATCCGCTACTATATACAGCAGGCAATGTCAATGTGACATGACCTTCAATTGTCAAAGATCGAACAAGAAGTTCTGTAGTGTATGATTATTTCTATTCACTTGGAAAACATTGAAACAATTTTTTAACTTGTAAACAAATTAAACAAATCTGTTCGAATTGCGGGTGTAGACCGCAAACCTTTTTATTCTAGGGGTTCAATAGATACAAAGTTACACATGATAACACAGGTTAACCAAATGACAATTTATTTCGGGCATTTTAGATTTTCATTTTCTCTGGTATTTTCAGCTCATTAAAAAAAACAAATGTTTACGACATTGACTACAATGTGATAATTTCTTTCGAAAATTATAGCTTAAAAATTAAAAAAAAAAAAAGATTTTGTTTGCTTTTAAAAAATCATCGTATTGCATTCTATCTCCTTCATTTTGGGTCATTTTTTTTAAATAGTCGCTTGTAAAAAAGTAACAGATAACGCAACAAATAAATATGCTTACAACTTAATGTTCATCATGTGAATTTGTCAATGTAAATCTTATTACCTTTGCTGTTAATATTGCTACATTTTTCAGTGTCTTAAAATATTTCAATTTTCTCTTAAATTATTGCGTCACGACAATGGTATTCCCAGACGTTTTTACCATGCATTCTGAAGTAACATAGTATTATGAGATTGAAATAAAATAGACTTCTAGTTCTAATTTATTTACTTTTGAATATTGTAGGAGCTGAAAAAAGTTCTGTCTGTCAGAACATTTTAGGAGGACACCTCTGAATTTGGTTGATCAGGTATAACTTAGCCTTTACTTTAATTACAAGTTTATATATATTAGTTTTACCTTCTAAGTGAAAACGTGTGCATATCGATACATATGTGACGGATTATTTCAGTATACGAGTGACTAGTTTTAAAAATGCCGCCTTTGACTTCAAGTAGTCGAACATTCGCTGAATAGTCGGAATTTAGCATATTACGGTATGACATTTAATCCAATGGACAAAACTAAATGGATTGATATATTGAGTTTTTTTTAACACTTTCACTGCCAGGTACGTCCTTAACCGAGAAACCAAGTGCTCCTGGGACATTCTTTTAAATGAACTCGGTCGCTACATCCTAAAAGGATAAACTCTGAACATAGCCAAATATCACTGAGAGCAGATAGCTGCGAATATAATGGAGGTTTCGAGGTGCCTAACAGTGAAAGTGTTAAAATACTCAACATTGTTTTATTAAGAATGATAATGTCTCATATTATACAAAAAAGTATGATGTAGTTTCGAGAAACTATTGAAACAAGTCTTATTTGTTTCAAAGTATAGGAGAGAATTGGCTGACAATTCCGTTATCACCTCTATGCCTCGGTGCTTTGAGTCACCAATTTCAAGGGGCTTATATCAGGGCTGTTTGGATCTCAGCAAGCCAAACATATTCAATCACCTTTTATCTATATTTATAAGCTGATTTTCAACAAATAAAGCTATTTTGATTCATACCAAAAAACTTCATTATCCGAGATATTTATTTCAATGCATTATTTTTTTCAGGACACGCTCTATGTTTGATTGATGCAAGATTTGGACTTTTAAAAAGGTTGTACTGCAGATCAGACCGTGGGACCATTGAGTAGATGGAAGTGTTGGTAAACTGCTCATCAAGCAGAAATGTGGCAGTTGGATTACCGAAATTGGAAAGCTTTTCTTTCACAGCACTTCACATCGCTTATTGGAATAAGGTACTGTTAGTCTGTTACCCAATTTGCGATGAACGAATTTCACCCACAAGCAAAACGATGCCTTTTTCAAGAATAAGTATTGAAAAGTGCATTATTTTTTAAAGAAACAAAGCATGCAAGTAAAGTGATATGTGGTGTAGAGGTTAAGGTGTCTGCCGTTCATCCCGGAGGCTGCAGGTTCGAGCCCACTAGGGTCACGACCGTTCCTCATATGACACAAGTACTTTTTTTTGCAGGAATCGAACTCGAGAGTGACTCGATATGCTACAAGTTCTTTTCACAATCGAGCTAAAATAAATTTGAATAAACTAAGTAAGTACGACAACGCATTCACTGCACACTACAGTGCTTTTAAAAGACAGTATTTGGGCCAGATCGTTAGAAGTACGATACTCCTTTCAGGTTACAACACCTTGCTCAGTTTAAATGACAAAAATAGTACTTTTTCGAGTAACTGTTTGACAGGTATAAATGAAATTAAAGAACTGATTCCATCTTTAAAGACGATGGATCGCTACAGTTTAATTATTAGTTATATATCAAATAATTTTATTCTTTAATGTTGTTTAATTTAATGTAACAAACAATTACTTTTTAATAAATCATAAAAAGGAGTATATTAAGCAGTTATTCGCTGTAACATATTTTATACATATAACTATAGCAACAAAATCAGTTTATTAAGAAAATTAATTACATCCCTTTTAAAGCACCAAACATGTCAGTGATTAACAACGATTGACATTTAAACTCTGTTAAATACTTTCAGAAGGATACATTTTGCTACATATTATTTGTATGTGTTTTCCAATGCACAATTTGTTTAGTTAAAGTTTCACTGAGCTATACACACATACACACTGCCTTTCTCCACCACTACCACCCTCCCCACCCCAAACCCGAGACAAAATGCTCATTTTTCTAACTAATTAGGCTAGTGACCTATCATGTTTAATTCAGTAATTAAAAAAGTGATGTTTAAACACTTCTTCTGCAAAAAACATAAGAACTTCTCAATGCTTGAACATTACGAAAAAAGCCTTTGAGAAATGACTTCAATCTTATGTATTTTCAGAAACTAGTTTATCTGTATGGTATTTATTCAGGGTGAACACATTTTGAAATCTCAGTTCATATCGTTTCGTGAAATAAGATCAAAATTTTAACATTTGAATTAAAACACAATGGTGAATTGCGAAATTTAGAGTTTTATTATTGATAAACATGGGATAAGGGTCATTTCCACTGCTTTCGAGGGTACACTTCAGAAAGTGTCCTATAGTTTCAGCATCTGGATTCCTCCATTTCACTAACGGTCAATCTGGAGCAAAGTCTGTGTGTTCTGCCACCAACATATTTAACTTTATACTCACAAGTACATCTGAAATTTAAAACATTCCCAAGTCACATGCATTAAGATTACATACACATTTATAATAAATGGTTTTGTTTAATTGCATTAGAGATTTGAGCTTTTCTGCAGTGCTGTATGGACTGGCTGATTATCTTATTGAAGACTTACAATTTCTTAATGTTATTAAGAAATACATTTCTATGTAAGGAAGCTAACTGGTAAACTTATACTGTTGAGTCTGTTTGACAAAACTATATCTTGTCTAAAACTAAAACGGTTCAGGCTCATTACATCTAGGTAATGAGTAGTTATGTGAGCAAGTTTGAACTAAAAATGATTACTCTGAATACCCATGACGTTTTATCACATTAAACACTCTTTTATTTAATAATCTTTCCATTTTTGTCACAAACATATATGATACTAGTTTGTATAGCCAGAACAAAAGATAATTGTTTAATGCAAATATGTATGGTTTCACATTAGGTGTGTGCAGAGATGTGTTAGTTATAAAATGAGTGAACATTAATTGAACAAACTACTTAGCCTAGTATGTTTTGTTTGTGTAATAATACATACAATCTCACCTATTAAAGTCTGATATATGGCATACAAAACGAACAAATCATTTATTTGTCCAGCTGCATTGTCAATATGTATCTAAAAACCAATGTATAAACAAAAGTAATTAAAATCACTTAATTTTGAAAAAAATAACTCTTTGTGAGTAGCAGATACTGACATAGCAAAAGTAAGTATCAATTTGTATTCATAAATTATAAATCTATTTTTTCATTTTTTTATAACGAATAAGCAAAAATGGCTTATACCCGTATTAGCTCTGCCAATAGTACCTGGCCTTCAGCATTTACACCAAACACATGATGGTGTCTTAATCAATATTGGCCTAGCTTGTTGAAAGTGATGCGGATAATGCACCTACTGAAAATCGTTGTATTCAGCATCAGGTCTGCATGGTGGGTTTTCTAAATCAAAGAAATATAAAGATAATTTGATAATAGTTCATGAAGCATGCAAGCACACGGAGCTATTGACCAAGATTTATGGCAAATTATTGTACTAGACATACTGTACAATGTGCATGCTGACATTTTCTTTTTCAAGTTTGTTTCATAACAAATAATGTCCCCGACATATATTTTCATGCATCTTTGATGCATTTGAAGGTCCTATGCAGTATGTTTACTAAAATCTACAACATTTGAACAAGCAGTATTTATACCATGCTATGATCACCGCTCAGCAAGTATAATCATATTATATATACACATAACATATTTATAATCCTCATAATCTGTACCATCTAGGCCTACAGCATCATAAAAATAAAATCTTGATTGTATTTAGCTGCAAAACGGGTTTCATCACTTTCATCTTTTGGCCATTGTATCAAGTAGCTAAGTTAGGTTTGTTGCAGTGAGCCGATGCCATTACAGGGGGTCATCAATTAAGGCACTGTCCGCACTATGCATTGCTTGACTACATGCATTTTCCATTGAATCTAGTCATGACGCTAAAGAGCTAGCCGAACAGCAATCATGTTTAAATTTCTTATCTACCAGGCATCCACTACGGTTTAAACCCTTCATCTAATAATCATAGGTCCTTTTTCTTGTTAGTAAAACTTCAGCCTGGCTCATTTTGCAGGCTACACTAAATTATATCTACAGTGTTTTTTTAATTATTTTATCAACAGAACTTGGTTGCTAACAACAAACCGTATCTAAATGATTCCTCGGTGTCGCTTACTTCCGGGTCTAATCATATTGACAAAATGCTCTTGATCTCTAAAAATAGAGAAATACTTATTTCTTGCATATCGGACAGGCATTTCCGCCGATTTCACCCGTGCTGGAAAACTCTGTCTGGCACCCCACCCATGCCAGACGAGTCACGCGCTGTGACATGACGTCATATGAACTGCTTTCGGGACTACTTTTACCATTAAGCGCATGACCTGGATAAAGTACGGAATATACCTGAATAAAACATGAAAAGCATCTCTTGTTTGAATTTTATTTCAGATAAACGGTTTTCCTCACATATAAACCAAAACAAACACATAAATCTTCTATCAAACACAAAATAAAACGTTGTAATACACAATAATTATGTACATTACACTTACTTCCGGTAGCACTGGGAATAAATAAATAAACAACAAAACGTAAACAAAACTGAAATGTCAACAAATGATTAATTAAATGTTATTTACGTCAAATTTTGAAATTAAACAGTACAAAAAAGAGTAATCAATGTCTAGAACTGATTTCAAAGTAGGAGATGTGGTACAAATAGGTAACATGGGTGAAAAAGGAAAACTAATTGACATTGTAAAACCTCTAGGCACGTACTGCATGTATAAAGTACACACATACAATACTGCAGAAATAAAAACTGCAGCAAAACATTTTCTTGTTAAAGGCCTGCCAGATGAGCATTTTGCTGACTTGTTTAACTGTTTTTCATCTAGTGAAATTGAGCAGGTTCTGTGTGATTTTCCTTTCCATGACGACTTTGATCAGAGCGTTTTAAATGGAGATTTACAGGAGTCAGTCTTTTGTCCCGAAAAAGAAAATCCTGAAATGGCTTCTGTCAGCATAGCTGAAGATAAAAAGCCTTCACTATATTTCCATTTCCCAATCACAAAGAAGGATGCAATTCCATCTAAGCGTTTTGCCGCAGTTCCTTACATAGCATCTGAATTCAAACAAATGCAAAAATATTAAAAAAAACACCGACAGTAAAACACAGTCCCATAATTATACGACTGGTCAGTGATTTCTTTGAATTTCCTAACAAGAATGAGCTCCGTCCTATCCACTTGATCCTTCACTATGAGCTGAACCCACTTCTTCAAGAGTTTATCATGTGTGTTTGCCAGAAGGATGGATCAGAACACGAGCCCAGCACTTTGAGAGGAATGATCTCTAGTCTAGATAGGTATTTTGCTTCTTACTTTTAATTCGAGTATGCATGCCGAGCAGTGCTTGGACATCACCTTTTGCTGAAAATATACAATAAAAGATACCCTATGTGTAAAATTTTCTAACACATTTTGTTTGAAACTTAAATAAAGACGGAAAACAATTGTAATAAAATCTGCAATTATTTATTCTTTTGAAGTGCAAGCCGTATGACATCACAAATGACGTGAAATCAACTAATTACGCACAAATATGTGTAAAATACGACTTGTTGCATGTTCATCTTTCTGGGAATATTTAAAGATGCTGGAGCATTTGTAATCAATATTATTTTAGTTTAGTTTATACTTAATTATTTTAGCTCGATTGTGAAGAAAGCTTGTAACTTATCGAGTCACTCTCGAGTCCGCTTCCTGGAAGAACCAGTACTGGTGTCATATGAGGAAGTACGGTCGTGACCCTGGTGGGGTTTGAACCCGCAACCTCCGGAATGAGCGGCAGGCATCTTAACCTCTACACTACCGCTCCCCTTCCTTTAAGCCATGTTGATAAGAATTCTTAAACCTTAATTTGTAATTGTTTGTAAGGAAAATGTGTTGTACTTAGTATTAAATAAATGAAGGAATGTGTATGTAATGAATATTTTTTGTCAGTTTTGAACAGTTCCCGTGTCGTATCTATTACAAAATCTAGATTGCTTGATTTGTAATACAATATTTACAAATTTCTTTATTTAAAAATAAAGTTGTTTTCAGTCTTCATAAACTGTTTTTCAGTCATTTCGGTCAAAACGTTCAGCTGAATGAATTGGGCAACTAACAGGTCTTTACAAATAAAATGATCTAAAATTACAAGTAATAATGATACCATACCATTTATATTGGGCTTTTCAATCCAAATATTTTGCAGGTGATGAAGATCCTTTTTACTTGGCCGTTGTAACACACACCAAGTTTCCACGTGATGATGTAAGGTGGTTTTTAGCACAACCAATAGGATTGAACAAGCTGAAGGATCTCATGAAAATCATGGCAAAAAATGCAAATCTCCCTGATTTGGCAAACGGGACACGTCTGACAAACACAAGTGTCCGAAAACGTCTTTGCCAGAAACTATTGCAAAGCAAAGTACCTGACACACAGGTCGTGCTTATAACTGGCCACAAAAATCCTGCTTCCCTCAATAATAACAGGGTTCTGTCAAATCAGCAGCAAAAAGAGATCTCTGATATATTGTCCGGTCCGAACCAGCTGCATCTGTTAATTCTGTTGTTGAACATGTTGAATGTTATTCGCAATCCGTGTCGAATAAGCAAACCTGCAACTCTTTTGTTGTTCATAACGTCCCTTCGCTGAGCTTGTTCGCAATGCAAACATCACTGATGGTACTTTCCATATCACTATTCAAAGTAACGACAGGAATTGAAGTGTTACTACAGAAAATATCGACATTTCGTATTTTATTTTTCAGGTTTCTTCGCATTGACAAGTGTGTTTCAATACTGCTGCCGCCGTGCATGTGTACTGAGCCAGTACACATAAATCCGAATCTATAATACTTTGTTGTTTTTGTCAATATTACTGAACCTGATGTGTTGTTGAATAGAACTGTTACAGAAAATGTTGAAAAATGTTCAAATATACACTGTTTCAGAAATGTTCTTATTCTTCTTTGAAACTACTTCTTCGTTTGCGCATTGAACTGCCTCATTCAGACATATCACTCCGCTATTCATTGAATGAGTAGTAAATCACTTCGCTACTATAAAAACATAGTTACGCATTGTTGACTCTTAAAACAATAGGAAAAACAGGTATGCGGATACGACATGCAAGAAAAGCCTCGTTACCGCCCTATGGGCAGGTACCCTCGGGACGGATACTCCTATCCCAAACATGACAGATATTATCAGTCAAAAATAAATATATAAATGCGTATCTTATATTTCAATTTACTTTAAAAAGTAAAAGTATTTAGCACTTTGACCTTCACGGAAATACACGGCAATTCGTATATTAATCATTAGCTTGTGACATTTGAAATGTCATAGATTGTATACCACGGAATGCGACTTCTTGTTGATGACTACATGTTAAACAGTGATTTAACGTACCGACCTACAATTCTTTGAAAGTGTTACAGATCAGTTTTTGCAAGCATACGTGTCAAAATTCATGTGAAAAAAGATCACTCATAGACCTCAGTTTTCCACAAAGTAGAACATTGACCTAACAATCATAACACACGTACATTTTATTACTGGTTGACAAGGTTAGGCAAATATACTCTGGCAGGGATTTTGTCAAAATGCGTAATGTTCTTTGTCAAATAGCGCATTATATTTTGTACTACAGTGACAGTAGAAATAATCAACGAGTATTATTATATATATATGAGTTGAGAAATATAATTCTAATAGGCATATGATTGAAATGACGAAATTATTTAATTGTCCCTAAAGTTTGAAAGTATCCCTCCAAGTATAAACTGCGTTTATACGTATAAAGTTAGGGGAATCGATCTCAATGTTTATCGTCTTCAACATGTCAAGAGCAGTGCAACTATTCAAAAGGTTTGTTTATTTCACCTGTGCATACAAACTGTAATATATAACAGATTACAAATACTTCCTTGTCAGGAAAAAGTACGAACGATATCAGAAAAACACTTTGTACTAGATTAAGGTCATTCATTCCAAACAAGATTTAAAATGTGATTACTAAAGGAGTGCTTGACAGATTATATCTGAACAAGTGTGCCTAGCTTTTAACAAATGTCACGCAAAAGATTGATTTCAGTTATTGCAGTAACTGTTATAAACTAATAGTATCAATGTAAAGATAATTCGGAATTTTACATATTTCCGCAATCTGCAAAAATATCTTTCTTTTGTTTCGTATTGCAATGTATATAAAGTAGCGATACTATTTGTGGACAGGTGGAGTGCAGGTCGATTTGTAGAAATCACAACCTTGTAACATTCAAGAAACGTTTAAGCTGGTCAGTTTCTTAAATATTTATTTTCTTGATATTTAGCGATTTTGAAAAAAAAAAAAAAACAGAAACTTTGTAATGCAGTAAATGGGGACATTTCAAAACATACTAACAATATATAAACATATTTGTTTTTAGGATTCATATCTAACTACTGATTAACATATGATAAAACAACTTTGAGAAACGTTTTACGGAAAGAAAAAGAAAATAAGAAAGTTCATCGTCCTCTTATACAACCATTCAGCAATACCGTTTATCAATGCGTTTACAGAGTTAGGCGTAATATTTGTAACTCCGCGTGTTTTTTTCCTATGAATGCCTGCCAACATTGAATATGTTCAAGGTTATTCGCCAGTCAGCTGTTTCGATCCATTCATTCTTCTGTTATCAACGCAATGACATAATCTTCATTTTTGTAACATACAAATATTACACATTTAAATTGTGGGGAAATCAATATGACTCATGCTACTTTAATGTATGGAAATCTAATGGTATACGTGTTTAACTTACTCATATATTAAAGAACGCGGAAGGATTTTTTCTACTGATTACTGTTGATAAAAGAAAATATTGATTGTTGATGGTTGGGTGTTGAATATATAGTCAAACATAGCACGTATTCTGTTCACATCAAAACTTTAATTTAACTGTTGTCTTAATAACCGAAAGTAACATAAATGAATTGAATTTAAATTGAATATTGTTTGACAAGAACTACGTTCAACGTTATTGACCGAACATCTAGACTATAATTTCAACAAGAATTCCACTTTTCGTGACGATTTAAACACGAAATTAGCTCTGGTTAAAACCACGCAGAAAGTATTCATCTCACTGTTACCATGACATCAACTAATGTTATATACAGTAGTCGGAACGTAACAGTTGTCAAAATTTGCGTATATCGTGCGTATAACGTGCGTCTAACGCGCGTATAACGTGCATGCACTCATCGTGTATTTTGTCAATCGTATATCGTGTATCATATCGTATCATTCATCGTGCAACGTGCACCATATACTATACACGATACACGATATACGATTCCCGATGCACGATAATCCATACGGTATACGTACGATTCGATGGTGTATTCCGTAGTTAATCGTTTTACTTAGCGTGCACATCTCCCCCAAAAAAGTGCTAGTTTCAGTTTACATTATTTAGTGTAGTTGCGGGCGAGAAAGACTTTCGGGACAGGTCGAAGACATTTTCACCTAATATCCGAAATTTAGGTCTATTTTTGCAAAGGAAAGGACATCTTTTTTTATCTAAACTGCTGTTGTCAATGCATTCCTTTAAGTGCAGCAGACAAGGTACACCTGCACCGAAGCAACATATCGTGGGTATGATGTTAACAAGTTTTTTATTGGCTAGATGCAAATAATACGCCGAATCAACTACACTTTACGAAATTATTTAAAGTCCGAAGCAATCCAAAACGTCCCCAAACCAAAACGTCCCAAGACCAAAACGTCCAAAAATGACCAAAACGTCCCCCCATATGACCAAATCGTCCCCTATACTGTCTGATTGGAATAATATATCCTTCAGCTGACATAAAGAGAAAGGAAATTAGGTAATGTCTTTGACTGATTAATTAGTTTGAGTCTCATCTAAAACTGCAATGTCATTCAACAGTGTTCAAAACAGGGTCCGTATATTGTCCAAAATAAAGGTCTGCAGCTGGCCCTTAGTGCGTTGTCCTCTACTCCTGCCTACCTGTTTGAACTTGAGGCTGGGGTTCTGCCCCTTAGACTGGGGTGCAAGGAATAAATTCTCAAATATTGAGCGAAAGTCCAGGTTTTGGTCAGTGAGATCATAAAGCACGGCTATTTTGTAAGATCCTCCTACAAGTGCCCTATGAAAACAAAATGAAGACATCTGACCTACCGCATCTCGCAAAGTTAAAAACTCAAATGAATATCAGATCTTTTTACTCTGACATCTACATATATACACAGATGGGTCTAAAAATCCAGGCTCTGGTACAGTAGCTTCAGCTGTTGTAATCCATCTAAACAGGTATGTTGCCATCATAGGAAGATTGGCAAATTATTGTTCCATTTATCAGGAATACTCTATAACCTGTTCCTGCATTTATACAACAGAAATGATAACAACAGACACTGCATTGAGCTGTCTTTTACATCATCAACCTTAAAAACATACTATATTGTATATATTTTCAGATTCACTATCATCTTTGGTCTCAATGAAATAAAAAAAACAGTCTGTCTAGACCAGAGTTATTGAAAACATTATTATTATTCATAAATTTTATCAATGCCTAAAAACAGGCTTACCAGTTACCATATCATAGTGCCCAACTCATGCAGGTTTATAATAATATCTGGTAATGAGAGCAGATGATGCAGACAAAAGGGGCCTGGTTTAGGGGCCATGATCCAGGACATACCATACTCACCCACAGAAATATATACCAGTATTCAAACCACTATTCTGGATGGATGGTGTAGAGAATTGAAACTTAAAAAAATATGGCTGGTTCGTGGAAAAATATCCATTCGTGTAAGTACTGTATTTGAATACTTAATAGTAAGGGATATTTTCAGTACTTCCTTTATTTGGCTTACTCAGTTTCCAGACTATTTAATGATGTTAGGCATATTGCAAAGCGAAACACAAATTTGTTTAGACTACCTTTAGACAACAAATACTTTCTTGTCCACTGAGATTGCTCGATAAAAAAGAAAACAATGTCAAGTAATTTGATATAGACTAAATACAAATGTAGTCAACAAGTTATAAAGACAAACTTGTTGTTTGTAATAGTTATATCAACACAATAGACACAGAATAGGCAGTATCGCTCTACTGGACTGATCTGATTGTTCTGAGTAAGTTTTTTTTGAAAATCTTGTGGAAAATTTGATCTTTTCTTAAAATTTTATAACAATTGGCTTTAATACAATTGGTTTTCTCACACCACAGTGTTGCTCAATTTATAAACAGCTCATCTATAGGTTGCAGTCAATCGTCTGCGCAAGTTTTGTAAAACTTCATCAGAAAATGTGAACTGTATAGTGTTATCAAGGTTCTATAATAATCGACTGAAGCACCGTTGGTTGTTGCATAGCGTGGCTCAACTCATAGGCAAATCATCTACAGGTTGCAGGCAATCTTCGGAGAAAGTTTTGTGAAAATCCATAGGAAACTATGACCTATATTGTGTTATCAAGATTTTACAATAAATGGCTGTAGCACGGTTGTTTCTGCAAAGCATGGCGCAATTTCAATAAGCTCATCTACAGGTTGCAGGCAACCCTTTAAGAATGTATCGTGAAAGACAATTGTGACCTGTAAAATGTTATTATATTGCTAAGATTCAATCAATGGGACATACGTAATGGGTCGTTACCGCCAGCTTCAGTTCATGCCCTGATACGAACTATTCTAACTCTAGTTTAAATCGGGTATTACACAGTTCACACCTTCATCATTGAAACACTGAAGTCTATTACTCGAAAAGGCAGGGAACATATCTTTCGTGGATATATCAATGTTTTACGTAATGATTCGGGTAACAGCAATCTATATATTTCACGGGAAAATTATTATTTGGTAATCATTATATAGTTTGAGTATAGATTATTACACGGGTAAGACGCACGGTGGGCATATATGCTCTTTTTCACATACTCAACAACCCGCTACCGAATGTCGAACTAGCACGAGCTTCAATTAACACCATTAAAGTAAAACTGATAAATATGTGTAAATACTTTCGAAAGTTAGATTAAATTTTAGTCAAATAATACATAATTCTATAAAATATATTCGTGGTACAAAATGTTTTACTTTTTACTTTTTAATGGGGTCTGTAGGGGCAACAAGCATTTGAACTAAATACATTTGTAGCGAAGACAAACAGAAATTAAGGCAGTTAATATACATTCTCGACAAATTCTCAGTCAGTGATGCAGCGTACCACGAGTTGTCTATGACAGACGAAAATCTTCCTAGAAAATACTTAATAATTCAAGAAAGATCAAACCTTAACAACATATTCCATATACAACGTACGCCAGGAGGAAAACCAGGAGCTTTCGTCAGTATTGAAAATGAAATCGCCAATTTTATTCGAGACAACAATTTGCAAAACAATTCTTCGGTTAAAGTAAAATTGGCCGGTGACGGTTCAAAAGTCAGCCGAATTTCAAGTTTTGTAACATTTACATTATCATTCCTAGATCAGGAAAACTGTGCATCTGTTAACATCATTAAAACCGTCGCCGTGATAAAATGTCAAGAAACCTACGAAGATCTTAGAATTTGTGCATGTCCGATTTTCAGGGAGTTCAATAATCTAGTCAGCACGCCAGAAATTGTTGTAGATGGACAGACATTTAGCCTTGACATTTACTTCAATGGGGATATGAAATTAATTCAGCTATGTTTAGGTCTCAGTGGCTCGACAGCAAATTACGCCTGTCCGTGGTGCATCGTGAGCAAAGAAGACAGGAAAGACATCTCGAAGGAATCCTCCTATTATCAAACGGTTGATATGAAAAGAACATTAGCACAATTAAATGCAAACGCCGAGAAAAAAATCCTGGATAGCAAACATAAACCAATTGTTGAAATTGAAATGTGCAAAATCGTTCCAGACGAACTTCACTTGTTTATGCGAATTTCTGATGTTTTACTACAGAATATCGTTGATGATTGCCGACAACTGGACAGTAGAGCGCAAGTACTGAAACACATCGCCGACCACGTTGAGAGATTAGTTATAGCGATTAACGACTGTGGTGTAACGTTCCATACATGGACAGATGCGGCTGGATCACCTCAGTTCACATCTTTAACTGGCTCTGATTACAAGAAATTATTCAAACATCTTCCAGAAAAACTTGTTTTCGTCATTAACAGTGACACGTATGACGACACCGTTTTTCTTATCAGAGAGCTGGACGCTATTCATGATTTGGTTAGTAAGAAATCCTTAGCTCTGAACAGAATCGAAGTTTTTGAAAAGGTGAAATCATGGATGGGGCGATTTCTCGGACTCAATGAAAAGGGGCGGATTGGCTATAGCCGGGTCACTCCATATATGCATACATTGATGTATCATGTTCCTACATTATGTGAAATACACGGCGGAATAGGGAAATTTAGCGGACAAGGAGTGGAAAAAATAAATGATCAAATGAAACAAATTCATCAAAAAAGAAGCAACAAATCCGACCAAACAATGGATGACTTGAGGACAAGAAAACGAATGGAGTTCTTGATTAGTCAAAAGTGCGAAAGAGATAAGCTCTCCTACACCAAATTAAACCAGGAATATTGGTCAAGTGTCAAACGGGAAAAACAAATGAGTAAAAAGCGGAAAATATGCTTTGAAATTGAGTCTGTGCATCAACAATATGAAAAAGAAAATGAAAAACCGGTAGAAGAAATGTCAACGGAAGAAATTAAACAAAAATTAAAGGCATTGGGTATTGTGACAAACGTGAGGAAACACGAAAAACTGATGAGTATGCTTCATAATAAAATGAACTGATAAACTTATTCCTCGCGCACGTGTATGTACACTGTGACTAAACAGGTTCTGTTATTATAGAAAACAATGTGTCACGTTAAGCCGTGCAAAGCAATGACTTCAACTTAAATATCAGATATGAATTTGTAATTTACTAATACACCACAAAATGACTTTATGTCAGTGTTGAAGGATATAATATTTGACTTGCATATTACATCATGAAATGTATTTACAATGCTTATTGTCTACACGTAATTTGGGCTGAGTTCTATGTTTTAATACACGGTATACTTTCAGCTTCCGTCATACATCAATAAATTTAACTAAAAACTTCAGAAAAATAAATATGTGTAAATAGAAACTGCTCGTTGTTGTAACTGTATAAAGTACATTTGTACATAGAATATGGGTTATTTTAAAACCCGTGCGCTAAAAGAAAATTAACCCTTTTTCTAATTTAATGACTTTTATTATGTATAGAACTTTGTAATAAAATATTGTAAAATTAGAAAAAAGGAATTAATTGTCTTTTAGAGAATGGATTGAAATATAATGAAGACATAATAATACAATGTATATCATTCCAGCTTTCTGGTCCATGTAAAACTATGTTTCTTACTTATCCATTTATTAATGATACCAGCTGCTGATAGCACATAAACAATCTCATTATACACACCACATGTGTCCTCCCCAGGTGTCCGTAACCAGCAATGATAGATTTGAGATAAAATTTGTTTCTGCATTATGGTCGGTAAGGGAGATGAAACCTATAGCTGAGAAGGCTTATCAGTATGATAAATGCAGAGTTTCGCCACTTGATAAATGAAGTGTATAGTCTAGTATGGTCAGTAACTTTATATAATGTGTTTGGAGTATGATCGTAAAAATGGCGGACTGAACGTTGAATTTGATATCCGTATCTGCATATGGCAAGTAGTATTAAATGAATATTTGTGACAAATGATTACGCCGTTTGAAGCTTGGTTAAAGAATAAAAAAGTTATTGAAAACAAAACTTTGACAGATCGTTTGTTTACACATGTCAAACAGCTAATGTTCTTGCTTGTAGTGTGATTTTCTCCTGCTGTCCTTCACTCTTCTAATACAGATTCTTTAAGACCCACGAATTCAACTTTAACCCCCATTTTGGTGTGAAACACTCAATCATTTGTCAACCTGAATAATATTTACCATAATGCGCATTTTTAAGACATGTACAACACCAATGAAAGCAGAAATACTTGAGAAAGGGGCCTACTATATTCCGGTCTTCGAGATCCGGGACCCATGACAAGAAACAGTAAACGTTAAGAATGCCTACAACATCACGTTGTTGTTATTGTTTTCTAGTCAGGCTACTAGTTTATTGTCTACATATTAATATAACATAGATACATAAACAATTCGGCAATATTCACATTATGACACCTTGTCGCAGAGACCATGTTTGATTTACATTAAAGTAGCTACAATGTATGTATATTACAGCAATATCGGATAATACAGCTATCTAAAGAAGATCAAGTAGACGCAATGCCTGCGGAAAGTTTTGATAATTTATGTTCACAGGAAATTTTTTCTGCAATAGGGTTGCTCTCAAAACATTTATTTTTAGTAAAATATAAAATACTTCATTCGACATAAAGAACACAAATTTAAATGCAAACCGAAAATCTGTGTGTAACATTAAGTCAAGTGTACAGTGAATTCCATAAATCGGACCAAAAATATATCAAATAAAAGTAATAGGTTTACTTACTTTGAATAATTCCCTAAATATACTTAGACGATTTATATGCTATACAGTTAGGTTGTTTAATAGTTCCTTGTTTCTGTCCGAACTTAACTATTTTCGATCTAAACATTTCACTAATAATTGTTTTGCGCACTTATGCGCAACTTAAATATTGATAAAAACCTCCTCTAATATTCATTGTTGGCTTGCCACAAAAAGAAGAAATATTCCATGCTTTATAGACATTAAATTAACTGTCATAACGATCACTCAAGAACTTTTCACAAGATTCAGTTCATATTTCATGACGTAAAGAGAAAGTTGTGCATGGACGATAGATCACATGGGTTATTGCGTACTTTGTCGTTTAGGTGCATTATGTCACATGTTTTTTGCGGGGATGGACTTCGTGATACACCCTTCATTTAAAAGATAATGAATCTACCATGTTCATGAGTTGTGGATAAGAAATTTGAGATACGACCCAAAAAAAACGAGGCTCTGTCGAGTTTTTGGGACGTATCGCAACCAGAGGGTGGGAAATCTTTATCAACAGCTCAATATAATACCGCTACCAAAATGCTCGCTTTCCGATTGGTTAATCGATCCGTGTACATATTTGATCGATACGGCTCCAGTCCGTAATTACATTTTACCCCGTATGGTGCCCCACTACGTTGCTACACAACGATCGATTCTACAGTAAACAAATATGGCGGACGAAGCTTTTCGCTTCGCTTGCTTCGTTTAGTTGTAGATTACTGTAAATAAAGTTTACCTTTACAATAGTTATTGTTGTTTTCTATTTCAAAAAAAATGCATGCTAAACAACTGGCAATTTAGATTTATACCACGCATCTTGAATTATCAAAGTATTACACTGACACATGTGAACTTGACAGCTGTCAAACGTTTACCTGTATAAAAATCGCCTCATAAGCCCGATCGGTTATCTGCAGACGAAGACAATATTAAAAGTTTAAAACAAATGAAACACATTACAAAGTAAACATTAACAAAAAATTATATTAAAATAGCTTTAATAAGATTTAAATGTAAGAAAACAAAGGAAAATCTCTGAAACAAGCCTTTGGCTTAGGCATTTTGATTTTATGAATTTGTATGATAACTGACTCAAGAATAGATTTCTAAATATTCAAACAAACAAAGCGAAAGAGCCATATTAGGGCTGCAATATTAAAAAAAAAAAAAACTATTAGTCTTCTTTAAATGCAAAATGCTGCCATTTATATAAGTATTTCAATGAGTTTTTACCAGACAGATTTATTAATGGGCAGCTGTTTTGTAAATGTTAAATAAAAGCAGGATATATCACCTTTTAGACATCTTTAATGTTTGTAAAATAACTTTCTTGGTTTACCAAATGGAAATGCTAACCAGAGTCAAGACATCATTGTTATAATTTAAGTTTTCAGAAATGTATTAGTCATGGTGACGGACTTAATCATGAAAAAGGGGAGAAAATATGTAGGCAGCCGGATAGCTCATTTGGTAGAGCATTTACCCTGTAAGCGAAGGGTCCCGGGTTCAAGTCCCAGGCAGGCTGCACATTTTTCTCACCCTATGACATATTATAAACCAAAATATAAACATGTAATAATTGTTTGCAGATTTAATTTCTAAGATGGCCAAGAGGTTTGCTACCTTTTCAGAAGAAGACATTACAAAAAAACGAAAAGAATCCATACCTGTTAACACCACAAAAAACAATAAAACACCAGCAGAAACACTAAGACAATACTTGATAGAACAAGGAGATGACACAAACTTTGAGCAGTTCAGAGAACAGAAATTGTCAGAAGTCCTGGGACATTTTTACTTAAGGAGGGTCGATACCTTAGACTTCAAATTTGGTAATCCTTCCGATTTTGTTGAAACTTGGTCCAAGTATAGTACTATGATTCTTGTTTATTTTTGTGTCGTCTTAGCAACAGTACGTTATAAGTGATGACGTCACGAACGTCGCAACTTAGAGCGCCAAAATGCCATAAAATCGCCTTGGTGAGTCTTCTAAAAAGTCTAATCTCAATACAAAATCAGCGAAATTTCACAATTTTAAACTTTATTTAATTTATATAAGGACTAGCGTATTTTTCGGTGATAACGCGCTACATTACAACGGGAATTTATCATTTCAGTGAGCAGCCCATGCTTTTTCGGATATAAAATTTTAACAAAAAATCGGCAAACACGGGCAAAAAAGACATTTTTAAAAAACTACAGGCCCGCTAAAAAATTTATTTTCAGCAAAAGTAATCAATTTTCAAGGGAAAAGTCAAATAAAAAAGGGAACTTTACTTCTTCAGTTTTTCACAATATTGTATAGAAGACAAAATGTACTTCCGATTTTTTTACGTACAACGCAACGTTTTATCGACGTCGCTCGGTGCTTCGTTGCGCTGTAGATGTTGCATTATTTTTTACGTCAATTTCAAAAGTATTAATGAGCGTCAGTATTTCTAATATTAAGCATGAAACATTGTATGGGTTATCAAGTAGGTAATTTATTGATTATATAATAACCTTTTTAAGATAAATTAAGTTTTTACTAATATAAAAAGTCATATAGCTTCGTTTGCTTTTTAATTTTGATTTACATACCGAAAATATCAGCGTATAATTACGTCATGCAGTTCTAATGAAATAGATAAGTGCATGTAATTGTATTTTATAAAACTATCATTAACTGGAATAAAAATAAAGTGATACAAATTAAACTATACTCTGATATTTATTTGTTCGTATCGGGTTATAGCAATATGTGTAGAATCACAACTGGGACATTATGTCTTCAACATTAAACCTACATTGTCCACACCGAGATTTTAGCAAAGCTTTCACACCATCGACTCCGGATCTTCTTGCCACTATTTGTAAATGATTCAGTCTGAGGCCGCTTTCAGCTAACCTTTCGCTGACAATAATTGAAATACTCTTGTTTCTTACAGCATCATTGTATGTTGACAAGTTTTCCTTCTTATTGGCTTTTAAAAGCCGTTTGTAAGTTAATTTCTCAATGGATGTTAAATGACATTTTAGGTCGGTTTCATTTATGTGACTACAAATGAGCAACTCTGTTAGACACTTCACGTCTTCATCAGCATTATGAAAATCAAATTCTTTCCCGGGGAGGTACTCACGGGAAAGCGAAGATAATGTGTAGGCACCTCGGTCTTTACGGTCTGGATATTTTGTTTTGAAGTATGGCAATGTGTCGGCATATCTTTTAATATTGCTACATGTGATAGAATGTCTCTGATATGCATTATTAAGCATACGCCCATCAAATGAAGAATTGTGGGCCACTAAAATCGGATCGTTTGTGTCGATATTGGCTATCCATTGGTTGAAATCTTTCAGCACCACACTAATCTCACATGCATCGACAGCTTGCATATCCTGGTACAAGGTTCTGCCGTGGTATTCAAGTCCCGTTAGCTTTGTGATATGGTAGTTTATGTAACCGTTGGTAGGGATCGCATATCTAGAGAAACAAGTCCCTGTTTGGAGGTGACGTGCCGATATTTGTAGGATATTGTCTTTGTCTCCTGTAAGACATATGTTACATATTTTTCAGCAAATTTTGAATGATGATCATTCTATTATTTGCCCGAATATGCAAGCCAATCTATAATAAGATCTCAAAATTAATATATTCATTTCGTGATATAAACCATGCAAGAGTATGTCTGTGTATGTATTTCATAAATTAACAGCGACAACAAAAATGTTATTTACAGACAGAAATGTAATTTATTCCTGGTATCGACAAAATAAATTGAGCCACGTCATGCGAAAATGGTTCTTAATGCGATTGCAATCAGTATGGATCCAGATCAGCCTGCACGGCCGTGCAGTCTGATCAGGATCCTTTCTGTTCGCTGAACGTACCATGGCACCTACATTGACTAAATAGCGAACAGTATGGATCCTGATCAGACTGCACGGATGTGCAGGCTGATCTGGAGCCATACTGATCGCAATCGCCTTAAGGCCCATTTTCGCATGACGCGGCTCAATTGGTATGCACTATAAGCCTACAGTATAGTAAAGATAAAGTAACCGCAACCAGTTGTTTCTAGGTCGAACACAACGAGATCTTTCAGTGAATAGTGTACGCTGGCAGGTTTCGGTTTGTCGGGTGCAGACGGAACCTCATTCGTATCCGCTTCCTTAATATGACTCACTCCACTAGTGTATGTCGTCCCCTCTTCCACCTCTCGAACTCGGTTAACATTCAAACGCTCTTCCTGAATATAAAAATATTTTGTATTTTAAAATTATATGGTAATGATACAATAGCATGGAACTATTGGGCTGGCTCAAACATCTCTCCGCCCCTGACGAGGCTTATTGCATGAAAAGAGAGCGTACTCTGTGTCACCAAACGCTTTGATTTCCAAACTAGATTAAAGAAATTTAGAAGATGTTCGGTATATTAAAATAAATATTTTATTCTATGAGTATTACAGTCCATCTTTCGGAAACCACTTGTCTCTCACCGATATGGGTTCGAGCCTCACTCACTTCTCTCAGGGCGTTGCATTCTTCATGAGAGAAAGCCATCCAACTGGTATACGGAAGGTCAGTTCTCTACCCATGTCCCGGTCGTAATAATATACTGCATATGACCTATCATTGTGTCGGTGTGAAATCACATTTAACAAAAAAAAAATCAAGAAACGACAAACCTTTAGTTGTAGCCTTCGTCGTTTCTCTTGAATAGTTACAGCACGTGCAGCTTTTCTTCTGCGACGGATATTTAGAGATGTACTGCGCTTCCGCGTGCTTTTCCCAGGGGACAAACCATGGACCTCATTAACCTGTACGTGAAGGCATGAATAAAAGTATAACATGAATGTTAAACATGTAAATCATTATTCTAATTATGTGACTACAGACAACGTATTGATACAAACGCATGCAAAATATTTTAGCATTACATATATATTTTATGTCGCAATCGTATGACTTTGCAAACTACATCACCATAAAGTAGAATAAAACAAATACTTACATCTAATATGGCCTTTATTTTTCTGAGCTACAGCAGCCGAGATTCTGGATTCTAAACTCTCTGATTCTGAGTAGTTTATGCTTTTGGAAGCTTTCCTAGCAATCAGATTGTTCATACTCTCGTTGCCATTAGTAGAGCCCAAATTGGCTAGTTTGTGAGTCATTTCGTCCGTGGTATATCGCTCAAAGAAACTGTCCAAGACTACTCTCAGCGACTGGTTGTTAAGATTATCTCCTCCCATGTACTTTTAATTATGTTTGTAGTGCGGCACCTTACCCCCTTTGCACCAATCGCCACACTTCGAGTGGTCCCCGTAGACATGTGGAACTATAGCAAGGATGTTTTCCCTTACCCCGACTGGGTTTCCTGTAATATAATAATGTAAGCTTTAGTAAATCTAATTGAGCATGTTGTTTGGCATTATTTAACAAAATTAACGCATTTTCACTATAATCATAAAGGTCAATCACGAGCTATATGGTGCACATATACAGTAAATCTATGATAAATTCGCAGGAAAGGGCATTGATTTGCAAACTGTCTTTTTGGTTATATAAAACCAATTTTGACACAATATAATTAATGAATTATAACAAAGGCCTTCCTTAAGTTTTGATTGAAAAAAATAACGGTGGGGTTCGAACACGTGCTATTATGCACATGTATACTTGTATAATAGGGACAAAAACATATTACTAATAAGATTCATGACATACCAACATTTTGCGCAGTCGCGTATGAAAAGCATTTTCGAAAGTAATTGATGACAGCTACAGTGAGGCATTTGTTGGATTCCCGTAACTTGTACAATCCGCTTGTAAAATTCTTGATTACATGGTGTCTGTCCGACGCTTTCTCAAGATCTAGAAATAAGGACTTTTTGCTCTTGCAAATGCGGATGTGTCATCGTCCACGGTTAACGTACCGACTTTTAGACCAGTTGACTTTACCTGGATACATATAGCCATAATAAGTTATGTTTTTTTTTCAACAATATGCAGTTATAAAAAATGCACATCAGCAACAAATAGCTACAGTGACAGTTATCGCATGCGCACGACCTAGTATCTCGCGCGTGATAAATAAAAAAGATACACATGTAAACTCTGTGCCACCGTAGATAGTAGTATAAATATAGCATATTATTTAATGAGTACTAAGGATAACGAGAGAGAGAGAGAGAGAGAGAGAGAGAGAGAGAGAGAGAGAGAGAGAGGGGGGGGGGGGGGAGGGTGACGGCAAAGTGCCCGAATTTATAATAAATTCAACGATTACTAACATTTTCCAAACACTGTACGGTGAGAAAAGGCTCCATGGCCTTTGATGAACCATTGAAGTTATGTACACATTTGTGTGCAGTAGGCGTTTTGCCAGCGACTTTTGCAACTCTGCAAAACCGGCACGTCTTGTTTGCATTGCCGTAATGAAGACATTTTTTCGACAGTTTTCCTAGTAAAGTTACATGACCTAAAATACACGTAACTAAACGGTGACATACAATGTATTCGTAAACTGGTTTGTACGTATATACATTTAATAATTCAGATTCAAATCTAATTGTAATAACAATGAGGTAATCTGAAGAGATCCGTACTTCTTGTTTCCTTTGAGATTAAAACAATATTTTTAAAAGCACTACAATACTATGGACCGCATCACGAGAAAACTACATTGTGTTTTTTAACTAGTATGATACCAGTATAGATCAGTGCAGATCTGTATCTACATTATGCAACGTCAAGCTTATTTATTTGAAAGAGACCGATTTGGATCTTGATGAGACTGCGCGAATTTGCTGTCATGAAAATGTTTTTTTCATATGATAAATTATTTTGAGCATGAGTGTATTTTCAAAATTATTTTATTTAAAGCGTACCAGATTTGCTATTGTAGTTATTACCGCTGCCACGCTGATTCCAACCCCCGTCCGCAGTGCACTCTGGCTTCATCTGGTTATCGACGGTACGCTCCCTGGTAAATGGAACAACATTGATCGTTTCAAACCTATTCAGTCAGTTTATTTAAAACTATGACTACGAACAGTGACGATTTATAGCATACATTCATCAACTGTTTTACTTTGTTATATTTGGTGGTACTTGAGGATTTTACTTGGTAACACATACTTGTTTATTATCTATAATACTAACGAATTTAGGTATTGTTCCATTTGTAAAATACCTGTTTACTTCTTCATGGTAGGAATGTTTATATAGGAGAGAATATTATTCATTTGACTCTCTCCTATGCCGGCATTGAGCATTGCTGTGAATAATATTTATAGTTTAAACATTACAAAAACGTGTAGTAACATATGACACATGTCTCAATCAGTACAAATTTTAAGTTTTCCAACATATTTACAAGACTGTAACATGTATAAACTATTTACAACTACATACTTCCTTATTAAGTTGAAAAGGTTTTGGTACCGTCGTAAGTGTTTTATCAAGCAAAACACAGATATGCGACTTTTTGTATGCCAAGGGTATATCAACTAGTGCGTATATTCAAAAATTTAATTTTATATCTGATGGTTTAAATTTATTAATCAATCATACCTGCTGCTAGTTTCGTATTTACGTCAAATACGTTTGCTCGAACTCGACTCTTCTCCGAATCACCGGATTCACCTATTAGGCTGACACTGTGTCTTTTCCCACTAGCGACAATATTTATTGATTTACAATTTTCGCACTCAATATGGAACAGTGAGCCCAGTCCCATTATAGTTTCCTTGATAATGTTACTTATCTGAAGTGAGTGTGGACATCCTTTACATTTCCTTAAGCCTTCCAGTAAAACTGAGAATTCTATCATGCGCCTTTCATGAAGCCATATTTTGTCGTCGTCTACCACCTCATTTTCTGTATTTATCTGCTGGCAATCGCCCGATGGTTGAACATTATTTATAAGACCTCGCGAAAAAAACTTCAACCCACTCATCTTCTTAAGATGTTTAGTGCGTTTTGAATTTGTTAAGTTGTATTTATATTTGGGTCTCACCATTTTGGAACTTCCCCGGAAATGGATGTTCAAATTAACAGTCGGCGGATATGACGTCAAATGACCTATCACTGACCAGTTGGCGCAAAAACAGTATATGACTAAAATTATTTATCAGTGGTAGTGTCGCTTGCTTAATAAATATAGCATTCACTGACCAAAACCTGTAACTTTCTTCAGTTACATGTACGTTTGAGCATGATTCAATATCATTTCTGTTACATTTAATTAACCATCGGTTATATTTTCTTATCAGAACGAATAACAAACACGTGTACAGATATCAAATAACGAGTAACGATTAACATAGTATTACATGGCCTCTTACATCAATAACGATGCAGAAAACAAGAGACGTTGCGTTGTACGTACAAAAATCGGAAGTACATTTTGTCTTCTATACAATATTGTGAAAAACTGAAGAAGTAAAGTTCCCTTTTTTATTTGACTTTTCCCTTGAAAATTGATTACTTTTGCTGAAAATAAAATTTTTAGCGGGCCTGTAGTTTTTTAAAGATGTCTTTTTTTGCCCATGTTTGCCGATTTTTCGTTAAAATTTTATATCCGAAAAAGCATGGGCTGCTCACTGAAATGATAAATGCCCGTTGTAATGTAGCGCGTTATCACCGAAAAATACGCTAGTCCTTATATAAATTAAATACAGTTTAAAATTGTGAAATTTCGCTGATTTTGTATTGAGATTAGACTTTTTAGAAGACTCACCAAGGCGATTTTATGGCATTTTGGCGCTCTAAGTTGCGACGTTCGTGACGTCATCACTTATAACGTACTGTTGCTAAGACGACACAAAAATAAACAAGAATCATAGTACTATACTTGGACCAAGTTTCAACAAAATCGGAAGCATTACCAAATTTGAAGTCTAAGGTATCGACCCTCCTTAATTAAGTGCTAGAACTAATAAAGGTGAACTATACAAGAAAAAAGGTTTGAAACAAGAAATATTTTCAAAAGGGAATGTACACAAATTCCCTTTTAAGGACCCAGTTTTCTAATAACAACCCATTAGAAAGCAAGCCTTATTTTCAATGTTTAAAAAATAACAGCAACAACTTCATGTCTATTTTTCAAACTTTACTTTTCAGCCGTTAAAATAAGCAATGCAGAATTGTCACCGTTAGGCTGGCCAAACATTTTTACAAGTAATTGCAAACAGTTTGATCAATCAAGTGTTTGGTCAGCCAAACAACTTTGAAATTCAAAAGTACATGATCAGCAGAGGAAAGACAGTGTTTGGCCAGCCTAACAAATAATAGATAATAAATATTTTACACAAAAGCATTGATACTGAGACAAATGTTTGGCCAGCCTAACAAATGATACAGCTTTCATACAAAACATTCAGTAACATAGGCTTAAGTATTGAATATATCAGTTAAAATTCATCCGAGGTTAGGCTGGCCTAACAAAATGTAAAATCAGGTGCATTTCTGAAACCATCTTGGAGCTAACAAATGTTAAAATTACTGAACTCAACACTTGTTTGGCCAGCCTAACAAATGAAAAATCTCTAAATTTTCACACTGGTCAGCCTAACAACTTTAAATTTAAAACTACATAAACAGCAGAGGTAAACAGCGTTTGGCCGGCCTAACAAATTATCAATACTTCACACATTGTATTCTGAGACCAAGACTAACGTTTGGCCGGCCTAACAAATCATAAATATTTACACTTATTGATGTTTTACACAAAACAGTCAAGAGTTCCAGACTATAATGTTTGGCCAGCCTAACAAATGATAAATGTCTTAAATTTCACATCGATCAGCATAACAAATTAAAGATTCAGAAGTACATGAACAGCAGAGGATAGACAATGTTTGGCCGGCCTAACAAATAATTTAATTTTTACACCAGAGACCAAGACTAGTGTTAGGCCGGCCTAACAAATGATAAATAATTCTCTTAAAGCATTTAAAGACCAAAACTTGTGTTGGCTGGCCTTACAAATAATAAATATTTCAAACAAAACATAAAGAGTCCAAATCTAGTGTTAGGCCGGCCTAACAAATGTAAATATTTCTCTTAACACATTTGAATACCAAAATTAGTGTTTGGCCGGCCTAACAAATTATAAATAATTCTCTTAAAAGACTAGTGTGCGACCAGCCTAACAAATGATAAATAATAATCTTAAAACATTTAAAGACGAAAACTTGTATTTGGCCGGCCTAACAAACAGTAAATATTTCAAACAAAACATATAGAGACCAAATCTAGTGTTTGGCCGGCCTAACAAATGATAAATAATTCTCTTAAACTTTTAAAGACCAAGGCTAGTGTTTGGCCAGCCTAACAAATGATAAATTTTTCAAACAAAACATAAAGAGACCAAACCTAGTGTTTGGCCGGCCTAACAAATTATAAATAATTCTCTTAAAAGACTAGTGTTTGGCCAGCCTAACAAATGATAAATATTTCAAACAAAACATAAAGAGACCAAATCTAGTGTTTGGCCGGCCTAACAAATTATAAATAATTCTCTTAAAAGACTAGTGTTAGGCCGGCCTAACAAATGATAAATAATTCTCTTAAAGCATTTAAAGACCAAAACTTGTGTTTGGCCGGCCTAACAAATGATAAATATTTCAAACAAAACATATAGATACTTTCAATATTCCTCAGGGAATAATAATTATAACTGTTTTTCTATTTAAAACAACTCTTTAATTCAAATTTTCGGCAATATTGTCTTTTTCAAGAAATTTGTCTACACTTTCTAAATTCACATGTTGATCATATTCATGACAAGCTTAGAAATGAAAAAAAAAAAAACGTCAGGAAATGACGTCACGTCCTAATGACGTCATATACACTAAGCGTCCAAATGACGTTTCCCGTACTTTCAGGTAAGAGTCCAATCACATGAAGAATACACTTAAAAACTAGAATTCAGTTGAAATTAAACCGAAATCTATTTTAGTTGATACATAGTCCTGTCTTGAATGCACTTATAAATCATATTATTACACATTTATTTAAGCCATAAGTTGTCCTATTATTTAACTTAAATTGTAGATCCTCTCTGCAGCATTTCCCAGGTTTTCTTAGTATTTAATCCTCTGCAGTTGATAATTATGGTCTCAATTTTTGCATGAAAAATAAAAATATAGATTTTTTTAGATAAATAGATATACCATGTATTTATATAATAATACAACAAGTGAAATTGTAAAAGAATTGTAGAAATGAATATTAAAATATTAAGCTAAAAAGTTTTTTCTTATATATTTTAAAGGGAAATACTAAAAGATTATTATGTCCATAATTATCAAACTTTACATATGGGTAAGACCTAGTTTTACAATATATCCTCCTTACCATGAGATTAAAAGACAATAATTCACCATGTTATGGAAGTACTCCCATCTTGTTACGGTGACAGCAGGTTTCTCTCATTAGCAGTTCCAAAACAAGCAGGAATATCAAGTAGGATGGAAAAAAAACAACAACAAAGAAACAACTATTAATTACCATTATCAGTTCAGCATTATGATGTTGTATTATAAGTAGAAAAACTATTACCATAGGTAAAACTTGAAATGTGCTAACCATTACATTTATATAACAGTAACTATTTGTAAATCCTATTACATTCATCACGTGAAACAATATGTCACCCAAATTAATACCCTTAACCAAAAGAATATTGTAGAATATTGGCTATATCAAAAAAGTTAAAAGAAAACAAAATTATTTGTTCACAGAAATAAAATTGATATAATTCAACAATAAGACTACTGGTAGCGTAATGGTTTCATCACACGGTACTTCCATGAATGACACTTAAATAAACAGAGGTCTATGCTAGCTAATATATCATTTCAAAAAGAAAATAAAAACAAACCTGTTGGACTCTTGTCACCCTTCTCTTACTACATAAAGGAATTTTATAACAAGATCTAGCTACCCATCATTTTTATATATGTGACATGTCACCATCTTTTTTAAAGTTAATTCGTGTTTTCTCTTTTGTCTTCTCAATATTTTGCCAAGCTGACCAGTGTGAGTCTCTATGTTTGTGAATCTTGAATCACTAGCATATCAAAAGTGTAAATGTTATTTGTGGATTTTTCACAATATTCTAAGTGAGTTTTAACTACAATGTACCTTGATCCATTCCATCTACTATAAGTGACATGGATTTCAATGGACACTTCCTGCTTGCATCTCGTTTGCCATAATAATACCTCCTTTCCATGCTGAAAATATAACATGACCATAAAAGTCCTGTGAATGTCCATTACTTATTAAACTGTTCGATACATTTGATACAATAAACATGAAAACCTAAAGAATGCATACAAATTTTCTGCTGTATGTCTGAGGACCGGTAAAGTCTTCTACCCACAAACACAGGAATTAGGTTCAACTTTCATTTCTATAACAACCAAAGATGACCAAAATTAAAAAAACTTAACATTAATTTGCCTTCTTTCGCAAGACCGATTAAAATGTTTTGAAGAAGCATATTATCTAGGTTTATTAATCTAACATCTACATGTACAAAAGGGCGGACAAGAAATATTGCAATGCAATTAAAATGTTGTGAAACTATTAGATATGTTTGCTTTCATCAAGAAATTAAAAATCATACAGCACTTGAAGGGTAGAAATATTTTAGTTGGAGACACTTTTTGTCGCATACCCTGTCTGTATTTGGTAGCTAGTTGCAAAGCTAGGGTATACATTTCAAAATAAGTTGAACTTCTTGGAAAGTAACATGAGGACATCATATTTAGACCACAAGCCATAGTGAAGCAAAGTTATAGTGTATAAAAGCATGAATGGCTGACATTCACAGATCAATTCAAAGCAACATTACATTAAAATAATTATTTATAGTATGTTCCAGATCTATCATAATTCTGATCTTTTACCACAGTACGATTAATGGAATATACTTCTATTAAATTTTAAACTTCATTACTATAACTTAGTTATCGAACTTTACTTACTGCTGCCTTTCATGATGTTCATCTTTAAGTTGACCATACATAGCCTTTGTCTCATAATCCACTGCATTTTCTCGATGCTTCTCTAATAGAGTACATGTTGCACACTTTGAAAATGAGTTGGTCTGGAAGGAAAATGTTTTTATTTGATAATATACTATGGTACATATCTGAATAACAAAGTCCATTGGTTAGAAGCGGATGCCAATGCTTATATATGTTTTGGATGTAAAGTTGTTCCATGTCATCTTGTGCTATCAATAACTTTGGCTAGTATTAAAGTTATAAATAGTAAATTATGTGTAAAGGTCAAAGCCATATGAAGACCAAGGTAATAATTCAGTAAATCGATGGTGTCAATAGATACAAAGATGTTGTGAATTTCGAGTAAATCATGATTAGGTGCATTTAAATATCACATTTAGGTCAAAGTCACAATTTCATACATCAGTGTGACCATCTTGTCCAAAGAAATTATGTAAACGAATTGATCATTTATTTCACAATCCCTGATCATGCTTAAGTTTAGTATATATATACATGAAATTTATAAGTTTTTTTATGTACTTATAACAACTGAATACAAATAACAATAATAACATCTTAATAACATAAATCATAATTAAATTTTGTTGAAACTATTAATTCTTACCTGTTTAATTTTCAACTGTGGAAAGTAAGCTTTCCAAATTTTGAAGAATTGGGACTTGCTGACTGGATTTTCAACTTCAGTAAGGTAGCTTTTATATACGGACAGTTTTCTGAATTTGTACGGTAACTTCACATCTCCACTGTTTGGCATTCTGTCGCCATAAAATGATGCGTAGTCTTCTAACCAATTTATTGCAACTAATGAGTTCTCATTCACTTTTCTTGGGCATCTTCCTGGTGAATTTTCCTGGTCTTCTTTACAAGCTTTAATTGCACTTGTCAAAGCATTTTTATTAATTCTAAACACATGAAGAAATGCTCTGGAGCAAACATCCAAGTGATCATCAATGTTTATAAATCTATGTTTACCTTTTAAATATGAACGTTTGACATAAAGCTTAAGTAGATGTTGTCTTACTGTAATAGACTGTGACCAATATGATAGTCGAAGATTTTTCATAGTTATATATGACACTTTTTTCATACAAATCTGTCCACAAAGGCACTTTTGTCTCATTGAACTTTGAATATGTTCTGGTTCCAATGCCTTTAACTTCAGCTTCTTGGCTCCTTGCACCTCCTCTGAAAGCATGAATTTATGTATCATAAAAATGTTTTAAAAGTTTTATTGTTTCAAATTATTATCCCAAAACTAAATAATCTTCAAAACATAAATAATATTAACTTTGAAAGTATCATAACTTAACTTAAAAGTATCAGCTATGCAGTTCCAAAAGAAAGTGTGCACTTCCTAATTTTAAATACTTCTATATTTAGCAGACGTATCGGCTTCAATTTTCGCACACTATATCTCATGTGTATTTGTCATAGATCGATTGCAAAATCTAAAATGTTCTCCATATTGTACGTAAACAGATCTCAATTTTGGTACCGAATATATAGGCTTTCAGAAAAGAAGTCGATGAAAAATCAAACAAAGTGCACACTTTCTTTTGGAACTGAGTGTATGTAGAGTTGTTTTTGAACAATTAATGGGTGTATACGATTTGTTACAGAAAGCCTCTATATTGATGAATTGTCAAAAATTGAGTCATTTTGCACCATATAGGTTCTTCTTTGAAATTGTATTTAGTTATCATTTAACATTCATTGAACACGATCATAATCTATGTTAAATTTTCAAGAATATAACCTGCTAGATGTAGGGAGTGCCCCTTTAAGCCCCTTCATCAAATTATGCACAGAACTGCATAATTATTATTTCCATATTCGTCTTAACAAAGTTCATGAATCTTACAACAAAAAACCTTTCAATTTCAACTTTATGATGAATTAAATCATATTTTATCTTTGAAGAGTTAAGAGGATAATGTCCACCTTTACAACATACACATTAAATGAAGGGCTAGTAATGTCTGCATGTACAAAATTGTGCTAAGGGAATAATGTCCTTTTCATGTTTATTACTTTGACTGGTATCAGACAAGCAAGTTGTTTGAAACTGCAGAACTTTCAAATGGAAAAAGTATGGTCATTTTTAAATGAAATGATGATTCTTTGCTGGAATCATGCTCTTTACAAAAAAAAGTTAACATTGATTTTGCACTTAAAGAGATTGATGAAATACCTGCCCTTATATATGATGCAATGTTTTATTTACAGATCATGTCCATATGTTACAGTATTTAAATTAAGCAAATTTGTTCAAGTACTTTCTAAGCTGGTGAAAGTGGCAACATAACAGTACATCTGTTGAACTAAAAGTTAACACTTACTACATAAATATGTGTTAAGCTGTTTTGCTGGTTTTTGTTTTGCCATGACACGATCAAATTGGAGTTCTCTTTGGGCTTTTAAAGGTGTGCTGGACATCCGTGGACCTCTAATATTGTCTTTCAATTCTGTAAGCCACTCTGCTTCTTCCTCGAATCTCATAAATGACTTATCAGGAGTGTATGATTTCGCAGCAAATGACTGATTGGCAGGAGAACATATTAGGGATGTCCCTAGATCATTTTTACTGTGCATTTCTGGCTGACACAACAGCGAGGATCCCAGATCATCCTTTTGCGACTGTTTAGAGGGTGTCACCAGAAGTGAGGTACCCAAGGTATCATCTTCTTTGAAGGAAAGTCTTTCAGGAGACTGCAGAAGAGAGGAACCTAACATACCTTCTGCTGATAATGTACCATGTGACTGGTTCAGAAGCCAGTCAGGCTGTGACGTAACTTGGTTTATCTATAAATAAAAGATCAACATTAAGAAAATATATAACAAAACAAAGAGCTTTAAATTAGCAATCACAAACAAAGCTTTTCATAAATCAGCCCCTGTGTATTTATCAAACCTACTCATTAATGATAAATATGCAACTCCAAATTATAATCTTCGTTCCTAAAACAAAAACAATTTTCCTCATCCAATTTAATTAAATCCCGTTATGAAATACAATTTTCTTAAATTCTGCTATGGTTGTCTGGAATGAAATCCCGGTTCAAATCTTACCTTTGATTAATTATACACGTTTCGCACTACAGAATTTTCTTAGAAAACAACCATGAGTACATGTATAGCCATGATTAATTATAAAAAGAATGGTTGTATGAAGTAATCAAGGCAACTTGCTCACAGCGTTAATTCTTCTTAAAAAATTTGATAGGTACATTGTATATATACCTTTGTTTAAATGTTTTGAAAATGCTTGATTTTGTGTAAATGTATTCATTAATCATATGTTGACGGACGCAAGTGAGATATGCTGTATATATTGTTTATTGTGTAACCGTTGTGAAATAAAGCATATTGAATTGAAGTGAATTTAAAACGCTGATGTCTAAGAAAGTACATTACTGGCTTCAAATTCTCAAATTTGGTTACCAATGTTTTTTATTCAAGAAGTTAAAGCAATTAATTAGCAAGTTCAGTAGATTACAGTTTTAATCCTGCCCCATGGGGGTTCTGTGGACACCTGGTACTTTATGACATACAGTACTCAAAAATAAATCACCAACTGACTGTGTTGTTTTAGGGAAGTGAGGTTATGTAATATGTAATATACAAGTCTATGAAAGGATATGAATCATAAGTCCAGACAGAATGCCAGAAAACAAGCATGTTGCAACAGAATTTCAGTTCTAATTTCTACATACAGTAGTTGCATAAAAAAGTTTCGTCACTTTTATTTCCATTCCACAGTCTCTAATATAGTATTTAATTGGTAATACGTGTACCCTTTATATATTACATTACAAATATGATTTTGGCAGAACTTAAAATATAAAACTGATGTTGATTTTTTTTTTAAATTCAAAGCGTTTCAATTAATGGAATATACAGATCCCTTAATGATTATACAAAAATGCAAAACCTGTTGTTTTTTTACTGCAAATTTTTTTTTTTAGATCATCTTAGTTAATAATAGTAAATCTAGTACAAATGACTCCAAAAAAATTGTAAGATATTCAAATAAATGTGACTTTTAAAGATGATGTTTTGAGGGGATGGATATCACAGATTCATAATGTTTACACTTTTGAGGGACAGATATTACAAATTCATAATGTTAAAACTTTCTTCAATATTATAAAAAGTAGTGGATAGATTTCCATCATTTTTGGACATGTTAGTATTGACAACATGTGTTACAATACTACGACAGACATTTGCACTTACATAATCCATACAAAAATTAACAACTAGGGGACGGACATTACAGATTTTCTACACACTCAGGCTGAAATTTTGCAACATATTTGATCATGAAAATTTTATGGTTGCACACTTCTGTAACTTGGGCAGTGTAAACTAGCATTGTTTCCAGCTTCATCTGTGATATTTTACAATTTCAGGTCATTATGATTAAAAGAGTTTGCTGTAATTTCAGCACATTCAGTTTTTTCAGAAGACAATAGTCAATGGAAAGGACAATTAGAATCTATGCAACTGTTTTCCCCCATGATTTGTTAAATTAAAATATTTGACTTAAAAAATGTTGCATTTTACATGTACTAAGCATACTTCATGAAATTACTGTACAAATAAATAACTGAAGTTCTATGGCAACATGTTTGTAATCATTTCAATTATTGGGACACCTCCTAAAATATCCAGGTCTAGAATGTTACACAATCCTACTTCCCTGAAAATACAGTTATACAATATTACATAACCATCTTCCCTAAAACAACACAAGCAGCTGGTGATCTACAGATCCCCAGAGGGCATTATCAAAAGACAAAAGGATTTAAACTGAGTACAATATACAGAGTCATAAAACCACACTGAAGACACCACACAATCATTTAATCTTTCTTCAAATAACAAATTTAATAATTAAGGACCCAGCTATTTATGACAATTGAGAAATGTAAAGGATGTTTTATCTTGCAGGAAAAGAAAATATCTATAAAAAAAATAAACATGGACCATATTCATTTAAAAAAGTTCTATTATTTAGAAAAAAAAAATTGAAACTTGTTTTACTGCAACCTTTCATAGTGGCTATCAAAGTTTTATATAAGAGATTGATCAGTAATTTATACTCCTAGAATAATTAACATTACCATAGTTTTCACCCAAAAATAACAGTTTCATTCACATCTGAATATAGAAGAATCTGTAAAAAAAATCTTTTTAGACTATCCTAGTTAAAAATATAAAATCCACCCTTTCGGTTATGAATAACCTTTCTTTGAATTTGTCAATAACTGAAATAACTTGGTAAATCTTGATTCTTATGTTTTTAAAACATGTACTGTGTTGAGGCATCATTCTTAATTATAAACCAATGTGTCCATTTTGAAAGGTAATACAACCAATAAACCAATAAATAATATTGAATGGGCAATAATTCATTCATGATGCAAATAGTTCCTTTAAATGAAGCATTTTGCATTCATATACTGACAGTCCATCAGTGCACTGCAGTGATAACCCCTGTGAAATGCAGTTCGTATGCAGTTCGTGAATTCATGAACATTTCAAGCCTTTCAAGAACGGTTCATGAACTGTAATTAGTTAGTTCTAGATTGGTTAGTTCATGTCTTACCAACTCAAAATAAATATTACTTTACCTTGTAACACTGTTTTCTATACAGTATGGGGTGGAGCTTTACTATGATAAGTCCATATTACTCTACGGACTTATCACAGTAAAGCTCCACCCCATACTGTACACAGTGCAAATGTATTGTACAGGTTTTCCTTTACATATATTATATATACAGGTTTTATTATATTATACGATCCCTGATATTTACAAACACATTAAGAATATACACCGTGTAGACCCCCATCTTCATCTCCTTATGCGCGCGTCATCAAACCGTGTAATCTGTTTGACCTCAATAGCTTATTCCACTATATACATATAGGTTTATCGGGTTGATCATCGTTTAATTCAACCATGTTTATTTCAATTTTAGGACATTAAAATTATACATTCGTTAGATTTATTTACATAGTATGCTTTAATAGTTTTAAATATGCAGAAAAAACCCGATGCTTCGTCTTATTTGGGTTGTCCCGGTTTATCAACAGATCCACCCCTAAAAATCGAGAGTGGACTGAACCATTCTTAATTACACACGTACGTCACTACGCGGGACATTTGCACCAGAACTACTGTACACAGTAAAACGACATCACTTTTTAGTTTTGAAAACATCAGCAATTTGAAGATATGGCCTGGTACTTGGACAGAGTGGTTGAGAAGATTTTCCTTGTTAAAGATGATCAACATGAAGAAATAGACAGTGTAGAAGCAGGAAAGATGGGGAAAGTTGAGGTAGGCCAAAATTCAATATTTTAGAGTGGTGGAACCTATGCTGGAGGTATCCCTATGCTGGTGGTATCTCCGAAAAACGGCTATTTACAGAAAAACAGATGAAGAAAAATTTTCAGGGTACATTCCGCATTGACAGTCGATGAAATGTTTATACAGCAAACATAGTGATAGCCGCGTGTGCAGCTCTGTGACGTCACAGCAGCCGATACAATTGTACTTGATCCATTTCGCTAGAAAAATTCTTAAATATAGACATCAAAATCACCCAGTTAAAGTTAGCATTTTTGATAAAACTTATTTCTTTTGTATAAAAATATATATTCTATGGAAACTGTTATATCTTGTTAGTTAATATTTAGGCTCTAAAAACTGTTTCCCACCTGTTGGTTGTCAAATACATGTATCACATACCGCCAGCATTTGTTCCCTTCGAGGTGAAATTTCAAGTTTTGACATGTGTCGTGTCAATAGCTCCCAGAACGACATAGTCAAGTGATGAAGCTCATCAACGTCTTGTTTCGATTTAGCAGGGATAACATTATGTTTTCGCTGAGGCAAATCAAAATGGTTAGGATTTCCTGCTTTCTGAACTGCTGATATACATTCAAAATACCTCCAGCATAGGTTCCCCCACTATACTCTTTTTTTTTTTAATGTATGACGGGACTGTACAGTTCTGTATATCAGATTCAGATAGTACATCTATGTTCGACAGAGCAGACTTTAATTGATACTGCCACTACCGGAAACCTAAAGATTTTATTTAAACCAGAAGGGATGATCTTAGACTCTATTTACAGAAAGGTCTTAAAACAAAGGTTTTCTTAATATTCTGTTTGATTCCATTTTTCATGTTATCTATTACAATAGTTCTTTTGCAAGAAATATGATCAAGAACATTCATTCAAAGCACTTGCCTGTCTATATTCAATTATAAACACTGAAAGTGATTTATCAGTACAGTTAGTTAGTGCCACTTTCTTCTAATTCCTTAATTAACTGATCTTAAACAAGGGGTTTGTTACCAAAAAATAACTCAATTGTGTATACTCGGTAATCAAATTATCACCAAATGCTGCTTATTTTCCAATTTATCAATTCTCCAAGTGCTATTATCATTACGTGAGCCTAGAGTAAATGATGAGAATCTTATAAAAGCCAGTTATATGGCTTAAAAGAGGTCAGCATGATAAGTTCAATTGGTAGAGCATGAGACAAGTTTGTCATCTCGGGGTAGCGGGTACGATACCAGGGGCTGACCAACTAAGATGAGACTAAAACCAAGATTCCATGTATGGGTGCTATACACCTGACATGTTTAAGAACCAGGGGTGACTCGCTGTCTCTGAAACTAGGACGCTTTGTGTATCTTGCACTGTATCCTCCGAAAACCTTGAATAACTAACTTCTGCTTGGGGCAATTAGTCATATGGATAAAAGGTACCAAAGATAAAAGCCTTATGTACAATTCAATAATGGAGGTCCATCAATCCTGCTCAAGGGATAGACAATGAGACCTTGAGAAGATAGAGTAAATAGTACTAGTGAGAATTATATGTGTCTGAGTTAAAGACTATTTTTTACAAAGCACAACTTTCTAATTCCTGAAAAGTAAAATTTGAATAATTCTTGCTAATGACTTAGTGATCATTGGCATGACTGTATGAACAAATAAGTGATTTTTTTAATCAATCACTTGAAATATAGATCTGCTTAAAGTGCAAGTATTACATATAATGAAACTGACTGAAATGATTAAATTTTACTAATGTGTATGCAATTAAGAGAACTAATTTTCATTTAAATTTTGAGTGTCATGAAATAAAATGTTTTAAAACCCTATTTCAAACTTGATACCAGTAGCCACAGCACAAATGTTTAAAATCTATATGTGAATTGACAGTAAGTCAATAAACAGGGTGTCACTTTCTGTACAATCGAATTTTCTTAACTGACTCTAATATACATACAGGTTGACATTTAGTTACTAATAAAGAATAAAATTCCAGTAATTCTAGACTTTTTTCTAGTTGTTACGTATTATTTTAATTTCAGCTGTTTTGAATAGAAATTTTTCTTACAAACCTTTCTTTTTCAATCATGTCTGAAATACTTTTGTTGTATTTATACTAAATAGTCAGAACTTATGAAAGAAAAGGTAAAACTTAGCCCTTATCTAAACTGTTAAACAAGTACAGCTTTCTGTTGAGGAGCATATTTGTGAATAAGGGACACAGAAGTATTGTTCTCATTTTGTTGAAGAAACCTGCTGTAAAAACAATGTTAGAACAACTGTTTGAAATTATTTGTGCATTAAAATTATATCGTCTTCATTTTTTTTGGATCTTTCAATGTAAATATGTCTTCTTTGTAACTTCAGATTCTGCCTTCAATTCAAATATCTTAGAGTACTTGTTTGAATTAATTACATGAACCAAAAATGGGAGTAATTAACACCTCAGTGTGTCAGTTTTATCCAGATATGATATAGGTGAGAAATGACTAAGGGGGAAATGACTAGGGTGTGAAAAATCTGGCTACCATACAGGATGCCATTTATAGTGACATTACATTCCAGTTCATGCAAAAAATGATAAAAATACTTTCTTTATATCACATCTTAAATTAATTATTAAGTTAAATTCCTCACAAAAAACAAATATTCACTGTCAAAACAGATTTAAAAAACTTAGAATTAGATAATTATGCTACAGACACCTTAAATGTAAATTGCCAAAAAGGTAGACCACAAAGTGACTCATATATATACATCGGTACTAAGTTTACAGGGGTATAATAAAGTGTTTCTTGTAAGAAAATATTATTTTTTCATTTAATAAACACATATTTTGTTTTCTTACATACATGTTCAGCTAATATAACAAGTTTTTTGAAAGAGAAACAAATTATTATCATTTAAAAAACCATCAGACTAATGTGTATTTTAATTTATGCCCAAACACTTTGTAATAAAACCCATGTGTTAGTCATATCAAAATGACCCACAGAACACCTTCTTTAGTTGAGTCAAAGCATATGCTCTTTTACTGCACTTCTTACAGACCATAAGTTTTTTGACTCGAGATAATTGTTCAATTTCACAATGCTAAATACTTGCAAGTTTCTTGATTTTTCCTTGCCTAAGTTTTAGCCTCAGCTCCATTATCATGACACTTTTTACACAGAGGGCGCACTGTTGAAAATTTGGTAAACAATTCTTCCATGTACAGATAACTATCATCCAGAAGTTCATCTTCAGTGCCACAGTAACAACAGTAGAGAGAAGTGAATTAGCCTTAACAAAAATGTAAATTAAACTTTTTGGGTGCATAGAATGACTGTAAAACCCCCTGGTCGTCTGCGCTAATTAGTAAAGTAAAACTGGAGACAAATAAAGCATTTAATAGCAATATCTTTTCATTCAATATATTATATGCTTTTCCACTTGTAAAATCCATTGAGGGGATTATGACTGCTATGCCATTTTTGGACCAAGGGGATTTTGAAGTACACTATGGACAGCCACCCCCAGAATTGCACACAACGTCGTCTTAATGTGCTAGACATTTATGCCAAGTTAGTTTTAAATCCTTCAATGCATGACAAGGTTACAGTCCGGACACGAATATGTGCATATATTGAGGATTCCATTACCTTCAAACTCTAAGTGTGACATTGACATTTGAGACGTTGGTGTCACACCTTGGTTAAGTTTTTCGTACTACCACGCTTTATTTCAAAACTATTAGAGGTATGGCTATGAAACTTACAATTCTTGTTTACTATCATAAACTCCATCTACAGACAAGAGTACATAACTCTGTCAAGGTTTTTGACAGAATTATGGCCCTTTTTTGACTTAGAAAGTGTATTGAGCTTGGTTAAGTTTTTTGTATCACCTCACTTTATTTCAAAACCATTAGAGGTATTGCTTTGAAACTATGCATACTTGTAACATCATAACCTCAATCTACAGACAAGAGTACATAACTCTGTCAGGGTTTTTGTCAGAATTATGCCCCTTTTTAGCTCGACTATTCAAAGAATAAGGAGAGCTATCCTAGTTGCCCGAGCCTCGGCGTCTGCGTAACCACTTATGTTACGTTTGAGTTTGTTAAGTTTGCGTACCACCTCAAATATTTTCAAAGTCCATTGACATATGGCTTTGAAACTTTGCACACTTGTTCACCATCATGCCCCCAACCTGTACACAGGAGGAGGTCACTGTATCAAGCATTTTGACAGAATTATGCCCCTTTTTCGACTTAGAATTTACGTTAAAGTTTGCGTACCACCTCAAATATTTTCCAATTCAATTGTTATCTGGCTTTGAAACTTTGCACACTTGTTCACAATCATGCCCCCAACCTGTACACAGGAGGAGGTAACGAGATCTATCAAGCATTTTGACAAAATTATGCCCCCTTTTCTACGTAGAATTTACTATTGACCATTCAACAAGCCTATTTTATTTACACTCTTTTCTATTTACAAGTTCCTGTTATTAACTACACTTTAACAATATCCTCCAGGATGGATATTATTTTATATTGTCAATCACTGAGAATAGTCGAGCGCGCTGTCTACTGACAGCTCTTGTTTACTTAAAAAATACATTGAATATGGGTAAAATCCACTTATTGTCTTAACCCTTTGAGATATTGCTTTGAAACCTTGAATGCTTGTTCACATCATCGGCAAGAGAAGGTAACTCTGTCAGGTAGGGATGTAATTGATTAAAATGTTTGTATCGATACATCGATTTAGAAATATCGACGATACAGCGATATATCGATACATGGGCGTAAAAAAGTCACTGACTACATTTTCTACCAAATCCTTTGATTTTATTTGTGCTAAACATATGGTTCTGGTCTATAATATATAATAACCCTTGCAGTGCTGAAAAATATTTGCCTATGAGACCACATTTCATTAAATTATCATTCGTTAGAAAAACCACAGAACTCTGGGTAGAGTGATTGTATATATTCCGGTTGAGTTTTGATGGAATTTTAGAACCTGAAACTGTAGATCATTACACGGTATAACATGATTCGATATACGATTTTTCAAAACGGCAATCGATATCGAATCGAAAGTGTTTTATCGTTGATATATCGATATCGTTTGAATCGATTACATCCCTACTGTCAGGGATTTGTTATAAAAATTAAGGCCCTTTATCGACTTTGAATCTTGGTTAAGTTTTTCATACCAGTCCACTTTTTGACTAAACTGTTTGAGATATTAATTTGAAGTCTTGTCCACTTGTTGACTTAACCATTTGAGATATAACTTTGAAAGTTGAGTTACTTATGAACCATCATGAGACCTATCTGTAAGCAAGAGAAGATAACTCTGTGAAACTCCTGATTTGTACTTAGAAATTCCTAGTTAAAGTCTTGTGTGCCCTTAACTATCAAAGTTTTGTTTTATTGGCAAGCACTAAAAAAGTCGAACGCGCTGTCCTAATGACAGCACAGTTTACTTAGAAAATACATTGAATATGGGTAAAATCCACTTACTGCCTTAACCCCTTGAGATATTGCTTTGAAACTTTGAATGCCTGTTAACATCATTACCCCCATCTGTAGGCAAAAGAAGGTAACTCTGTCAGGGATTTGTTTAAAAAAATTAAGGCCCTTTAGTAGACTTAGAATCTCAGGTAAGTTTTTCGTACCAGTCCACTTTTTGACTAAAGTGTTTGAGATATTAATTTGAAAGTTGGAATACTTGTTTACCATCATGATCCCTAAACATGGGCAGGAAGAAGGTAATTCTGTCAAGGATTTTATTTGAATTATGGCCCTTTTTGACTAAAAAACTCAGTTAACATTTTCATTCATGTCCACTTGTTGATTTAACCATTTTAGATATTACTTAGAAATTCCTAGTTAAAGTCTTGTGTGCCCTTAACTGTCAAAGTTTTGTGCTATTGGCAAGCACTAAAAAAGTCGAGCGCACTGTCCTACTGGCAGCTGTTGTTATAAGATACATCACAGTACCAAAGTTTGTAAACTTTCCATAATTCGTAGAACTTAGATAACTGGATTTGTCTCCATGCAACCTTGAGTTATCAAAGTTTTACTGTACGTTTTAATTCTTATATGACTGTTCTGGTATTTGGAAAACTATTGTATCTTTATTTCAATTTTAAAGGGACATATTCAAATTCTGTAACTGATACCTAACTAAATAACTTCCAAAACATAAATAAAAGAATCTTTGGAAGTATTATAATAGCATAACCTAAAAGTTTCGGCTATGCATTCTCAGCAATTATCGATTTAATTTCCACAAGTTGTTGTACAATTAATGGGTGGATGCGATTTATTAAAGGAAGCCTCTATATTGATTTATTGAGGTAAAATGAGGCATTTTTCGCCATAGGTTCTTCTTCAACATTGTTTTTATTTATCATTTTACGTTCATTGAACACATAATCTATGTTTTGAGAATATAATCTGCTAGATGTAGGGAGTGCCCCTTTAATACTGAAAACAAATACTAATACACTTTAAATACTTATATAAATACAATGCTTTAAACTTATAAACAAATCCAGCGCTAATAGATTAGTTTATTGGAAAACTTTTGTTACTGATTTTACAACGTGTTTATGAGTAAGTTTTATTTTCATTGATACAACACTATTGTATTATCAAGATACAGTAACCTTAGTATCAAAATATAGTAATGTTTTTTTTTCAACCTAAAAATTACACCCAAACAGCCACTGTAACAAAAATCATTAAGTCTGGCAATATTAGCCAATGGGTGCCAGCTGAGCTTTATAGTCAGCCATATTGACCCTCTTGCCTATATTCAAACGATGAAAACAGTCTGAGCTGGTAGCTTATATGTTGAACAGGTACCAAGTACTATATATACTTAAGTGCACGGTGGATAATAGCATCACCAAATTCTCAAGTAATTGGACCGGATGTAACCATGACTTTTTGTAGATTAAACAGCAGCATTGACAAACCAAAATTGTATTGTCACATTCAATGCTTTTTCTTTTCAGTTCACCCTCAAGTCTGGTGTGAAGATGGAAGTTGCACTTACAGATTTCCAGATTGATGGAGGTTCATTTTGTGAAAAGTTTGATGGTGTTTTGTCATCGAGAACAGCATTTCTCACCAAATGGAAGAAGTTGTGTGAGTGTATTTAAAGTTTCTTTCTTATTTAATAAGTAAATCAAAACAGGCGTACATGTTGTATGTATATGCAGATCGAGTCTAAACTTGAAAAAAATTGTATTATCATACCCCACCTGCATTTCCCTCTATACAATACAATAGGGTTATTAGTACATGTATAGTTATGTGATCCAGCATGCCGGATTTGCTAGAGTCGTGTGTCAGATCATACGAGTGCGTAGCAGGAGTATGATACAAGCTCGACGAGAGCCTATCTGGCTTATGGATCACTTTACTATTCTAATGACCCTTTTATTATATACATTTTGACACTTGTTTGCGTGAATAGACTAGATTAAAATGACATTTTAAGCTTAAAATTGAAGAAACTCTTCTTAGTGCGAAATATACATAGTGTGCGACGTCATTTTATTGACGTCATCGTATTTATACGAGTATAAACAAGTTGTAAAGACCCAGTCAAAACCGACATTATTTACGTCATGTGTATTTCAGGGCAAATTGAATGCACTCTTACAAATAATGCCGCACTGTCCATATTACATGTACATACAATACAGATGTTTTTCTGTCTGGTCGTATTTGATGGTTGAATATTTATAGGTATATAATAAATATTAGAACTGAGAGAGCAAATGTTTTTACTGTCATCCTGAACTATATATAGTGCCTTCAGCTATATTATACCATTGTAGAATTTATGTTTCTATAGATTGAAACTGTTTCTGTGGAATATCCTTGTAAATGTTCGGTCTGACCTGCGAGATGCTTCTTATTTAAAACGAGATTTTCTCCTTTCTTTCATAAAGAAACTCAACACTCATCAGTATTTATAATAGGATTGATATTGCATTCCTTGATGGTAACAATGCATATTTTCAAACTTTAGTAAATGCAACTGACTGTATTAATAAGCAATTGGATTTAGGCCTGAATGTACTTTTGTCATACAGATTATAAATGAAAATCTCAACAGTCATACCCTAAATTTATACAACTATTTTAACAAGTTATTTAAAAATGATACATCCAATTTGATAAAAGATCCGTTTCCTATATACCGGTCAGCCAGCTGCTGCTGTTACTAGTAGATATATGTTCACAGTTTGAACTAAATCAAGGCATTTTTTTATTTCTTGTAATTGCTGTTAAACAATTGCGGTTTGTCAGATTTTACCTGTGTCAGGTTAATCAGTTTTTTCTTTTCTGATTTCAGGCAATGAACAGGAGAATGGTAAACAGAATGGGAATATGACTCCCGGCAGTGTTGTGGATCTAGGAATAAAGGACAAATTCCTTGGTATGTACAGTGTAACATCAGACTTGTATGTTGTCATCTTCCTTAAAAAAATCGTCTGATTCAAACCTAAATTCACAGGAAATTATTTCCAGTGTTCATTGACCAAAGTCGACTGTTCTGTTTTGAGCTCACCTGAGCACAAAGTGCTCAAGAAGAGTAATTAAATTTGTGATGTCCCACTGTCAGTCATCTGTCCGTCCGTACATGCCCAGTAGACACTACGGGTTAGGGTTCATTCGTCATTATGGGGTTAAAAATGGCATTGTGGGGTTAAATAATTGTATTGTGGGGTTGAAAAAGATCAAAGAAAGATCAAAGGGATAACCTCACAAAGTCCGTCTGGTTAGTACGTCCGTTCTCATCGAAGCTTTTGTATGTTATAGAGGCTACATTTTTTACTGGATCATCATGAAACTAGGTCAGATTGATTGTCTTGATAAAATCAAGGTTAAATATAACATCAATTAATGCATGGTTAAAAAAGACAGTAAAGGGGGTGAACTCATACAAAAACCTTGTGCACCAAATATAAACTGCATTTTTCATTGTATCTTCTTGAAACGTGATCAGTATGATTTTCTTTATAAAATTTAGGCCAAGTTTGAGCATGGCTTATTTGAGGTCACCTAGTTAAAAACATCATGTATGCCATACAGGTACATGTAACATTTAGGCTATCTTGATCATCATGTAAATTGGTCAAAAGGTTTAAATAGAATGTTTTGGTTCAAAATACATACTTAGGGGTTGAAGTTTAGTCACATTTTGTCATTATAAGTAGGTCTCTGGTGAGATATATAGCCGTCTTGCTTTCTTTGAACTAACTCCCTTTTCTACGAAATTCTGCATATAATTTTTTTTAAAGGTAACATTCAGTTAAGAAATGTGGGCCCATCCTTTTACTGTCGTTTACTTAATGAATTTAAATGTATAAAGTTTGAAATTTACATTGATAATATGTATTTTAAGGAACCTATGATGTCCACATATCAAACTTGAAGGCACCAGAGGGTGGACGGGGAACACGAGATGTGGACTATTCCCATGTGGCACATCTAGAGAAGTCATTCAAGGCAGAGGACATGGGGCAAGTTGTTTTGCTTGTTGGGATGATGATTACAGATGATCTTCCCAGGAATCTTGAGGACATCAGTGAGACGAAGTTAGAGACGCTAGGAGGCAACCACACACGCTTGGCTTTACAATCCTTGTTTGAAAAAGGTCTCCTGGTTACGCCATGTGTCAAGGTTAATGTATTCAAACCACTGGCTAGAACAGAAGCCCTGGCTCTGGGGTACCAGCATAATGCCGTTTTAGAGGAGAAGAAGAAACCAATGTCATTTGTTGACAAAGTGAAACTAATGAGAGAGTGCCGGCCCAGAGAAGAGATGTCTTCTGCAGAAGTAGCTGTCTGGAAAGACACACTCTGTGTCATTTTTAGAGCAGAGGTATAAACAATTAATTCACTACTTGTTACAAGACTTACTAATATGTATGCCTGTTGCACCCACACACATGCACAAAACACACACTTAAAGTGACTATCGGAAGATTTTCTGACTTTGTGCAAACTGTTCAGTAAGTGAGGAACGAGGAAGCATACAGAAAGCAAGTTTAATAATGAACATGTAGATAATTTTACTTTGGATTCCAATAAAAGTATTATAGCTGAGGAAATGTCATTGAAAAATTGTCTTAGTTCATATATATTTTATAACATAATAATGACACTACAAAATTATTAGAAATTTTGAAAATGTACCAGGTCAGAAATGAAGAGGTTCGAAGATTATTGCTTAAGCTTTTAGATATCTTCCTGCTGATCTATTTACTATTAATGTATTGTAGATTCAGTCAGATTGTTTATAACTCTATTATAATTGCTGAAGAAATTTATGAACAAAATGCAGTTTCTCAAAATTAATTGTATTTTATTTAGAGTCGACGTAAGCTGCAGACCAATATGGCTCACCATTTACAAATGGCTCGGATGTCTGACAAGTTGTTTCAGAAAGTTATGTTTGCTAACTCTCAGAAGCAGATAACAGATAAGTTTTTTAAGGCAATGTTAAGGATAGATTCGGAGGAGACGTATGATCAGTGTTTGGATATTCTGGCAGCGAAAGGAACAGCTGCATTCAACACAAAAGTGTAGGTATTTTGACATGTTAAAACTGTTTGATCTTGACATCATTGGAAATTAATTATTTGTAGAGGGTAATATACATGTAATGGAAGCAGTTTGAATCACTGTTTATTCAATTATTAGCTTGACTACTTGGAAAGTTATAGAGGGCTATTACAGTCAGTTTGGTAGAAACCTACTATCATATCAATATCTCAGTAAAAACTTCTGTAATATAATTCAACTTTCTGTTAAGCCGCATAAAATTAAAAATAATGATTACATGGTTATTGGACATAAATTAAAACATTGCATAAGCTTAACTGACCTACTTGTGTATACTTCATTCATAATTAAATCCAGGTGTCAAAGTTCAACATGCGTATACAGTTCAAGACAAAATGTTTGTTCCTTTTTTCCAACAGAGCTGAGTACATTGAACAAGGTCTTGTGAGATCAAGAAAGAAAGATAAAAGTGATGGTCGTGCTGCAAGTATCCAGATTGGTGATGGAGAGGAGCAGGAAAATAGTTCCAGTGATGTTAAGTCACTAAAGGTAAGAAAAGAATGCACTTGTTTCCATAATTATAATCAAGGTACTGGTACTCTTACACGAGTAATGAAACATCCACATATTTGTGACAAAAGAGGGGAAAATTCATTGGTTTAAAATCTCATAAATTAAAGTACAATTAAGCAGAAAACTTGTTTTTGCATGCTGGCAGTGGATACATAAATAGACAGGAAGTGGAATGTTTAAAATTTTATAAGGCCTGTCTGTTTAGTAAATATTAATTTATTTAAGCCTGATTGTGAATAAAGCTTACAGCTTACCGAGTCTCATGTGTCTGCTTCCTGGAAAAACCAGAACTGGTGTCATATGAGAAGGTAAACTCGTGACCCCAGTGGGGCTAGAGCGTCAGTAGCCGCAACCTCTGCCCCACAGGTCTGTCTGTGCGTCTTCTCTAAGAATGACCTTATTTCTTGCTTAGGTGTTTTTAAGTTTTCTTTACTCATAGTTCAGATAGTGTATTTTTTTTGTTCAATTTCTATTATGTGCAGTGTTTCTCCTTGCATTTTTTCACAAGTTTTTTTTCTAAATTACTTTCAACTTCGTAACTTATTGATTCACTAATCTTTAAAATTGTAATAAAAGGTGTGTTTTTTTTTTCAGGAAAAAGTTACAGCACTTCAAACACAGAATGAAAAGTTGCTAGAAGAGTTGGATAGGTTAAGAGGTGAGGCAAAAATGATTAATTCACCTCAAACCAACAGTAGCTGCAATATAAATTTTTTTAGTTGCAAAATCATAGTTTGTGTCTAATGGTCTTATTGTTGTGCTCTTTATTTCTGGTTCCAGTCTGCAAAAAAGCACACCAGATTATTTTAATATCCAGAAAGTCTGAAAAGAAATACAATAAATGTATTCAGCCAGAAAGTAATTTTCACAGTTTATTAAGTAATTTGCTTGAACTCGTATATAAATCAGTAGTGTAGTCACCTTTTGTGTTTCAAGTTGGATGTTCTATTTAGTATCAGCGATTTATTTCCTTGTATAACTGGTACTAGTCAACCTTCAGTGATAGTTGTAGTTTTCTGAAGTTTTCTTCTGTTTTACTTTTAGAAGACAACAAGAGAAAGAGGGAAGAGTGCTTGGAGGTTAATTATGCAGAAAATAAAAAGGTTTGTTCAAACATAGACTTTATTGCTTCTGTTTTGACACTTTAAATCTGCTGCTTATTTCATCAATGAACAGCGTAGATGAAGATTATTTAAATGCAGTTCTCTGGAAGCCTGGGGAATTATTTTGCAATATCACACACATCTCTTATAGTGCCCTCACACCTCTGATTAGTGCGGTTTATAGAAATTCTGACAGTCAATCATTGGGTTCTTTAGTATTTATAAGTAACCTATCAGGACAATCTGCATCTGGTGTCAACTGTCCAGCATAATTGGTAAAATTTTCATCTAACCTAAGAAGTATGTGCTCAGGGTTGAGCTATTGTGGCCTTCAGTTGTCTTGTCTTTCTCTTTGTTGCAACTTGTTGAAAAGTAACATGCCATAAGAAATCCTTTCTAAACTAATTTCAGAGCTTTGTTCATAATATATATCCCTTGTTGTTATTGTAGCCAATAGACAATATTCTTTTCAGTGGAAGGTTGGAGATGTTGTTGATGCAAAGTGGAAAGACAAGAACTTTTATGCAGCTGAAGTGCAGAGAGTAGAAACTGGTAAGTTACATTCATCAACTGAACTGTACACTCAAGAACTATACAAAGGATTTTACTTGATATTTCACACAATATTTAGGGCATTTGAAGGAAGTGCAGTGTGCAAGAACCATAACTCTACTTTGCCCCATTTTTTAATACTTCTCTTCATAATATCAGGTTACATGTACATAGCTCGCTAACTATTCAAGTCATTAGGTTGATATTTTTGTCAATGATAGTGGGCATTGAGAGTAAGTTGCAGTGTCCAAGAACCATAACTCCACAAATCCCTGCTTTTAATGAACTTGTCTTATTTGCATTTCATTATGCCAGTCTGAAAATTAACTGGTATTCAAGGGACTTACTTGATACTTACACTATGATACACGGCATTGAGAAGAACCCTTAATTGCACCATTTTTGAATAACCCCCTTTTATTAAATTTTATTATGCTTGTCCTGGCCATAACTGAAAAACTATTCAAGGGATTGACTTGATATTTATCATTTTAATAGAGGGCAGCAAGAGGAAATCTACCTAGCCCCATTGTTTAATTACTTGCTTTATTGTACTTTGTAATATAGTGTTGTGACATGCACAGATAGTTTTGCTTTGTATTCCTTGTTGATATCAATGAAGTTTCAATACTCCAGAGGGGGTATACAAGTCTGCCAATAACGACAGTGCTTGTTTACCTAGTTACAAATTGATTTAACTTGACTTTTAAGATGTTGCTGATTCCTTTTTCAGTGTACCATGTTGTCTACACTGAAGACAAAAAGAAAGCAAGAATTACTGCAGAAGATATGAAAGACAGAGCCTGCTCCTAAAGTAACCCCCTGTTACCCCTGCAACACTGATGCATAAGGAGCAGTGGTGTACAGTAGAGGTTAAGTTGTTGGGCGCTCATCCTGGAGATTGTGGGTTCAAGCCCCACTTGGGTAACGACCGTACCTCCTCATCAAGCTTAAGCAATACTGCTGAAGTGGACAATATAGGGCCATTTTTGCTCTCTTGTTGACTCTTTTTGAAACTTGTATGTTAATTCCAAAGTTTATGATTTATAGGCTGTTATTTATCATTTGTTAGGCTGACCTTACACTAGTCTTGGTCTCTGATGTAAAAAAGTTTCTATTTGTTAGGCCGGCCAAACATTGTCTTTGCTCTGCTGTTCATGTACTTTTGAATTTGAAAGTTGTTAGGCTGAACGATGTGAAAATTTAGAAATTTATCATTTTGTTAGGCTGGCCAAACAGTATAGTCTGGGACTTTTGACTGTTTTGTGTAAAACTTTAATAAGTGTAAATATTTATCATTTGTTAGGCCGGCCAAACACTAGTCTTTGTTTTTAAATGTTTTAAAAGAATTATTTATCATTTGTTAGGCCGGCCTAACACTAGTCTTGGTCTCTGATGTAAAAAAAGTTACTATTTGTTAGGCCGGCCAAACATTGTCTTTCCTCTGCTGTTCATGTAATTTTCAATTTTAAAGTTGTTAGGCTGAACGATGTGAAAATTTAGAAATTTATCATTTTGTTAGGCTGGGACTCTTGACTGTTTTGTGTAAAACTTTAATAAGTGTGAATATTTATCATTTGTTAGGCGGCCAAACACTAGTTTTGTCTTTAAATGTTTTAAGAGAATTATTTATCATTTGTTAGGCCGGCCTAACACTAGTCTTGGTCTCTGATGTAAAAAAGCTACTATTTGTTAGGCCGGCCAAACATTGTCTTTCCTCTGCTGTTCATGTACTTTTGAATTTTAAAGTTGTTAGGCTGAACGATGTGAAAATTTAGAAATTTATCATTTTGTTAGGCTGGCCAAACAGTATAGTCTGGGACTTTTGACTGTTTTGTGTAAAACTTTAATAAGTGTAAATATTGATAATTTGTTAGGCCGGCCAAACACTAGTCTTTGTCTTTAAATGTTTTAAAAGAATTATTTATCATTTGTTAGGCCGGCCTAACACTAGTCTTGGTCTCTGATGTAAAAAAGTTACTATTTGTTAGGCCGGCCAAACATTGTCTTTCCTCTGCTGTTCATGTAATTTTGAATTTTAAAGTTGTTAAGCTGAACGATGTGAAAATTTAGAAATTTATCATTTTGTTAGGCTGGCCAAACAGTATAGTCTGGGACTTTTGACTGTTTTGTGTAAAACTTTAATAAGTGTAAAAATTTATCATTTGTTAGGCCGGCCAAACACTAGTTTTGTCTTTAAATGTTTTAAGAGAATTATTTATCATTTGTTAGGCCGGCCTAACACTAGTCTTGGTCTCTGATGTAAAAAAGTTACTATTTGTTAGGCCGGCCAAACATTGTCTTTCCTCTGCTGTTCATGTACTTTTGAATTTTAAAGTTGTTAGGCTGAACGATGTGAAAATTTAGAAATTTATCATTTTGTTAGGCTGGCCAAACAGTATAGTCTGGGACTCTTGACTGTTTTGTGTAAAACTTTAATAAGTGTAAATATTGATAATTTGTTAGGCCGGCCAAATACTAGTCTTTGTCTTTAAATGTTTTAAAATAATTATTTATCATTTGTTAGGCCGGCCTAACACTAGTCTTGGTCTCTGATGTAAAAAAGTTACTATTTGTTAGGCCGGCCAAACATTGTCTTTGCTCTGCTGTTCATGTACTTTTGAATTTTAAAGTTGTTAGGCTGAACGATGTGAAAATTAAAACATTTATCATTTTGTTAGGCTGGCCAAACAGTATAGTCTGGGACCCTTGACTGTTTTGTGTAAAACTTTAATAAGTGTAAATATTTATCATTTGTTAGGCCGGCCAAACACTAGTCTTTGTCTTTAAATGTTTTAAAAGAATTATTTATCATTTGTTAGGCCGGCCTAACACTAGTCTTGGTCTCTGATGTAAAAAAGTTACTATTTGTTAGGCCGGCCAAACATTGTCTTTCCTCTGCTGTTCATGTACTTTTGAATTTTAAAGTTGTTAGGCTGAACGATGTGAAAATTAAAACATTTATCATTTTGTTAGGCTGGCCAAACAGTATAGTCTGGGACTCTTGACTGTTTTGTGTAAAACTTTCATAAGTGTAAATATTTTTGATTTGTTAGGCCGGCCAAACACTAGTCTTTGTCTCAGAATACATTGTGTGAAGTATTTATAATTTTGATGAATTTTAACTGATATATTCAATACTTAAGGCTATGTTACTGAATGTTTTGTATGAACGCTGTATCATTTGTTAGGCTGGCCAAACATTTGTCTCAGTATCAATGCTTTTGTGTAAAATATTTATTATCTATTATTTGTTAGGCTGGCCAAACACTGTCTTTCCTCTGCTGTTCATGTACTTTTGAATTTCAAAGTTGTTTGGCTGACCAAACACTTGATTGATCAAACTGTTTGCAATTACTTGTAAAAATGTTTGGCCAGCCTAACGGTGACAATTCTGCATTGCTTATTTTAACGGCTGAAAAGTAAAGTTTGAAAAATAGACATGAAGTTGTTGCTGTTATTTTTTAAACATTGAAAATAAGGCTTGCTTTTTAATGGGTTGTTATTAGAAAACTGGGTCCTTAAAAGGGAATTTGTGTACATTCCCTTTTGAAAATATTTCTTGTTTTTAGAAGGTCTCAGGTATTCCATTAACCGCTACCTTAAGGCACCACCTTATCTAAAAAAATTGACATCATATCAAGTGAACAGTTCAGTGAAGCTAATGAACTGTACAAAACAGCCATTAGTGAAATAAAATCTGCAGGTAAGGGTGACATTGCCATTACAAACAGATTCATGATGCAGATTTTATTAAATTGTATCATAGTGTTCATTTAACACCGGAGACCCCCACCAGTTTGATGAACCGTGTCCAGATGAACATTAGACTATACTTTTGTAGAAGAGCCAATGAAAACATGGCGTCTATGACAAAAGATACATTTAACGTCGGCAGCTATCCTAGTGGTAAACGTTTCATTTACTAAGCACAGGATGAACTCACAAAAAAACACCGTAGTGAGGATACTGAAATCATATCTGCCCATATGCCAGAAGAACCGGACAACAAAATGTTGTGTCCAGTGGAAACATACATGAAGTATGTTTCAAAACTAAATCCGAATTGTGAAAGGTTATGGCAGTACCCAAAAAATGAATATAGTGATGAAGATAATGTTTGGTATCAAAACAAGCCACTGGGTCGTGACACACTATCAAAATTCATGTCCCGTCTTAGCCAGCAGGTTCCATTATCAAATCACTACACTAACCACTGCATACGTGTGACTGGGACATCTATTCTAAGTCGTTGTAATTCTTCATCGGCTCAAATTATGTCCGTTACAGGCCATAATAGTGTTTCTTCTCTTGCTGTTTACCAAAGGGTATCAGAGCAAGAGAAATCCCAAATGGGATCTGAAATAACAAAAGTGGTTGCGAACAAAAATCAAAGCCAAGCTGCCCTTATCAGTAGTCATCCTATATTGGCACTGCCTTGTCCGCAGTCAGCAGTTGTACCAACAACTGATGATGTTTCTTTAAATGACATTAACATAGATGATCTGTTTTCAGATTTTGATAGTTTGGCACCTGTACCACAGGTGAACAACAGCCTAAATATGTTGCAGCAAGTTCAGCAAGCCCCAATGTTTAACAACTGTACAATTTTAGGCTTAACCATCAATGTAAATGTAAATTTAAACAAATAAAGATAACAAAAAACAGTACAGGCAGTTTAATTCAACATGAATCCTATTAAAAGGATGTTTATTTGATGAGAATGGTGCTGCAAGATGCAAGTGTACTTTGCCTTTAACACAAATAGCATTTATTAATCTGTTTCCTTTATTGTTGAAGTTGTTGGGTTTTTTTTTTGTATTTTTAAGAGTTTGATTTCACTTCATGTGAAATGTGCATTTGGATGTAATCACTATGCGCATGTTTATCAAAACTGAAAAGCATACCCATTTCCTATATTGGTGTACATGTTGTTTTGAGAGTCCACTGTCAGAGTAATGTTTTTAATTTGATAATAATATTGTTCATTGGTTTTATCACCACTTTGAATGATATTAATCATCACATTTTGATGTGTACAACTGAAAAATGTATACATTCATGATTACTTTTTGCTGACTGGTTAACCATTTGTTAACATACATGTAGACTACACGGGAACTATTATACTTCCAGTCCATGAAATAATTAACAAAGTGTGGGCTAACCGATAATGTGTCATGATTCAGTGGCTTTAAGTTATTTCTCTGTTTTGTATGCTTAAAATATTTGTAAATGCATGCTTAATAACTGACAGTCTTGTGAAGCAGGTTTTCACCTTTATTTACAGGTTGGATCTTGTGAAAATCATTTTCAATGTTATTCTATAGATTTCAATGTTTGACAGTGTTTAAACACTGGACATGATGCAGTTTTACATGAATGACTATTTTTCAAGTGGGTTGCCGGAACCATAAAAACAAAAATAATATCAAACAGGGAATGCCACGTACCAAAAACGCAGCCTCCCCAAAACGAGCCCCACAGCACCCAGAAGTGCACACCACCAACACACACACACACACACACACACACACACAAACTTGTTGATCTTAATTTTCAGCTGTGTATTTTTATAGAATGAATGTCCAGATTGTACATGTTAAAATTGATTGTTAACATAAAAATTATTAATAAAGTTCAGCCATTGATTGTGTTTTAATTTCAATTTTTGACCATCACTTTAGAATTTGTGTAGCAAATTAGCAATGTCATGGAGCACCATATTGGGTAAAATATATTTACGGTCTCAAGCCGTATTGATCAAATATGTACATGGATTCATTACCCAGTCGGAAAGTGATAATATATAGAAAAACATCAACAAATTCAAAATGTATAATCTTCTAATTGGAAATTCTTTTATCTTTGCTAATTCTCGGCTTCGCTGTGACGTCACAGACTCATACTGACCAGTTAACCAATCACATTATTAGGTCGCGTTCATTTCTTCATTTGGTAAAAGGTGAAAACTCGGGTCTTTACCGTTGACTCATATGCAAGTTCAAATTTATTTTAAAGGAAACAAAAAGCGTTTGACAACATATAATTATTATAAAAACAACCTGACAGTTTCAAGGTAATGGAATATTGTCGTCTTCTTTCATTTCTAATCTTGGTTATAATATTATTTAAAGTTAAAGATGCATAGAGACTAGCCATGACAGCCGAGGAATCACCTTTGCCAAATGTAAATACTTTTTCAGTACCCGGACGTGCGAAGCCGAGAATATCCTTTTTCTGGATGATCGATATTTTATACACAACAGTGTAAGCGATATTCACAGCAGGTAATTATCCGAGCAACTTAAAGTAACTTCCCCTTATACAACATTACTTCCTGACAGAAGATTGCCAGAACAAGTTGGTCTTTTAATGTCTGATACTTTGTCACGTTGTTGTTTTGTCTGTCAATATTTTGCCATTGACCCAAATAGTCTACTTGCTTCATTTGAAACCAAATTTCTCTCATTAAATTGGCCTTCAACTGATCAAATCCTTGAACAGGAAAGTAAAGTCAGATGACAATGAAAAAATTTATAGAACTTACATGTTTTGAAGAAAGTATTCTCTAGAAAACCTTGTCCTTTGATGCTATGGGTTATTTTATGTTCAATCTAGCAGATTGCAATGCTATCATTTTAACAGTAGCAAAGACAATCGCTAAATGTAGAAAATAAAAAACCATTACTCATTCATGCATTTTATCGTAATGTCTCCCATCCTGACAATTATAATCCAACAGTTTTTCAATAAAAAAACCATGTCAGTTTTCTGAATCAAGGTCACGATTAGCCGGCGCGCGCATAAATTTCTCCAACGTGAAGCGGTTACTTCCCTTTAATTATTGGGGTACGCTAAAGGGAACGCATTAAATGCGTATAAGATTATTGAACTTGTGAAATAGCGCAATAATTTTAAATTGCGGTATTATATAATCGTTATACGGGTTTTTGTCGTGTACATCTGGACGTGTACCCTGTTTTTATTGTATGTCACCCTCGCCTTACGGCTCGGGCGACATACAATACAAAAAGGGTACATGTCCAGATGTACACGGCAAAAACCCGTATAACTAATAATGGACATGGTAGATTAACTTTCTCGCCGTTTAATGGCATTTTCATTGCAAGGTCAAGAGTGATTATTTATCGTTACTTTATTCTATTCTTTTCCGTGTATTGCGCAGTTGTACTTGAACCAAAGCACTCTTTCTCTGCTTCACAAAACAATTCAAACATAGTTCCTTGTTAAAATCTGCATTTAATCAATAAAACAACAAGCACTTCGAATCAATAGTATGCAAGAAACATCAGTGTAATCAAAAAGCTATATTTCAAATCAATTCTTTTAAAGTAGAAACTTAAATTGTACTCAACTGGCATGAGTCATTAATTAAGTATTCAAATTTCAATGTCAATGTTTGGATTTAGCCGATTTGCTGTGGAATTGAAGATGCCACCATTAATAGTGCTGACCTTCATCGTATAGTAATACATACAAATTATATCACACAAGTAACAAGAAATAAGTGTGAAGATAGGATGGGAAAGAGAAAATGAAAATCAACTTTTTTCTCGAATTTTACTTCAAAACTGCAATAGATGGATAGAAAATGATCTAACTAAGAATATAAATACCCATAACGCTATGTTTATTTAAAAGAAAACACATTTCAGTCATTTTTCGAATTTTATGTGATGTGGTTGCTGCTTACAATTAACGTAAAATAGTCCGACAGCGATGAAAGATAAGCTGTGAAGGATAAGATTATTTATCGAGGTGAGAAATTCTTTTTTCGGTCCGTGGTGGCAGAGAAACATTTAGCTTCCTAGGATTTGTTTTTTCGGAATGGTCGATTTCACAATTTGTTAAGTGTCATTGTCGTGAAATATTACACATCTTTCTAAATAAGAATACATCTCGAAGTGCTGTGATGGAAAGATCACGTAGTGACATTTTGATAGAAATGTGTCAATTTCTGGCCCTTTCTGAATGCAAAATAATGTTAATAAGAGTATTAAGACAATCTGAATGTGTTAATCTATTGGAGTTTTTCGTAAGCTTGCTGGTGTATTTGCCAGTCATTTTTTTCAGAACAAGATCAGCATATTTGCTAAAATTTTACGACATTACGTTTGGGAGGACTAGAGCATTTTGTTTGGTAACTAGTCCAAAGACCAAACGAAAGCCAAACCAGAAACCAAACCCGAAATCCTATTGGCTTTATCTTTAAAGGAAATAAAATACGTTATAGGAGTAATTATCAATAAACCGGCTGATGGAGTCAATGATGTTTTGAATTTAAGATTTTAAACAGCTTTATTTTTTTAAATGGATAGTGGGATCGTTATAGAATAACAAAGGTACGTCAAAATGAACGTTTGAACTATTATTTATAAGAATATTATCTTTATCGTATAATTATTTTTGACGGAATCGTTGTAACAGCAGCGCGAAAGCTGTGGTAAAATACTACTTTGTTTTTTTTTTCTAGCCGTTTTGTATGATCCGTAGGAACAAACCCGGTTGAAACGCAGAACCCTGCATTTGCATCGAGTACAACAAAATTCTAAATGTACCCGGTCCGTTGGAATAAATTGTCTTAGTATACGTGATAATTTTGATTGTAATTTTCTCTAAGTACGTTACTAGCTATAAATTTATACCGCGGTTGCTTGTTTTAAAACATATTGTATCTGAAAACAAAGCGTCAGTTTATTTAACGATGCCTCGCAAGAAGGAAAACATACTAAATTGGTTTTAACAACTGGATTTACAAGTAACAGCAAATTTTATGATGCAAAAATGACGTGTCCAAATTCGGGCCGCTAAATGCCTGTATTTCGCTTTCTTTAACTTGATACACGCATCAGGAAATAATGTATAAAGAATGTTTTATGATATTGATATCATCATTGCATGTACAGACTAAGACATGGAGTCCATATGTAACAAATTGGTAATTGCTATAGCATTACTACACGTAATCAATATATGGATGCTTAGGTATAATGATATGCCTGCCATTTCGTCAGGATAATTGATAAACATGTGGCATTTTCACTTTGTATTTTTATGCCCCCGAAGGAACTTATGGTGGTACATGTATCTAGAAATCGACTATTCCGTCCGCTACCGCTCAAGTGACGTTGTTGGGTGAATTGCCAATACAGAAACTGCATGGAGGCTTTTTTGTTGCTAATTGGGTGCACCCCGTTTGTAACCTATCTGGGCGGTTCCCTTGGCTCTGCACTCCCCTTAAAAACAATAAAAAGTAACTCTGGAAATTTATCTGGCTGTCCAAAATTACAGTATGCCAAAAACCCACATGCATTTGGACATCGCACCCCAGAAGCTAATGGACAATTTTTAGAAAAACAAAAATAATATCAAACAGGGAATGCCACGTACCAAAAACGCAGCCTCCAGAAAACGAGCCCCACAGCACCCAGAAGTGCACACCACCAACACACACACACACGCACACACACACACACACAACACACACACACAACACACACACAATCATGTACACACACAAACATACACTACCAACACACACAAGCATACAAAGCAAACTCACGAGGACAAAACGAACAATTAACGGAACACAGTGGGGCACCGCCTTGGAACGGTCAGTGGCAAAAACACCACTGGGGAGCTTAAACCGGTTTATGGTGCGCACCCAACCTCACTCTTACCCCCCACCATGTTCCAAAGTCACAGGACAGTGTAAATAAAAGTAATCCCTGCTAGGTGAATCTCTAACACACGCAATGGAAACAAAAGGCATAGTATGTAAAACACAAAAATGCTCGTGTATAAATATATAAAAAGCAAACCTTGAGAACCAAAAAACGTATGTACTCAATGCATTTGCAGAAGGCAGAGCACCAAGAGAAACACCCTTAAGGGCCCGACGAAACAGGCCAGAGGACAGAAATCAAAACAGTTTCGTCCCAGTGGGATTTAAAAACTGCCCATCACAGAGTCCTCCCCCTCTTCCGTCAGACACAATCAAAGAGGGAAGCATAGCGTCCAACTGTAAACGGGTTGAACACCAAACATGCGGTGTGTCTCAAAACAGTTGGGTCGTAACCTCTTTTAACAAAACGTTTTATAATTTTAGCAAATACAGTTGGAAAATTGCCATGACCCAAAATCTTACGAAGTTTGTAAACCACATCCCCATAAAAATCGGGTTTTGAAATACCTTCTCGCAGAAGAGTCTTTAGATTACTATTGAATTTCAAAACCAAATCAGAATTACGATAGTAAAATTTAGCAAAATATTTACGCAATTTGTAATAACGGTAGCCCTGTTGAAGAAGTTTATTTGTAATATATTGATTACGTTCATTGAAATCCTCAACATGACTACACGCTCTGGCAAACCGAATTAACTGAGAAATGTATACCCCATAAGATGTAGCATGAGGTACATCCCCATCCAAATGGGGGAAATTTACAATATTAAAATATTAGAATATTAGAACCCCAAATGGCTTTTGAAAAATGAAATTAAAAATTGCCTCCCCTTGTTTCTCACGATACACTGCAAATGTGTCAGGTACGGCATATTTAGTTTTGTAAGTTACCCGTATGCTTAAATAAAACTGCACCCCAGAAGTGTTGTTTGTACACATGCACAAAAACCCACAATGTCATCTGAAGGAGTCCGTCCGTCCCACTTTTTTGTCCGGGGCATAACTCTAAACGTATAAAAGGGAATAACTTTACACTTCATACAATGATAGAGCACAATAAGGGGAAGTGCAGTGCTCAAGATCTATAATTCTACCTTGCCTAATTTTTGAATTATTTTGAATTGTTACATTTACTTGATTATTCTTGGCCGGAGCATAACTCCAAAAGTACTGAAGGGAATTACTTGAAACGTTATACAGTAATAATGGACAATGATATAAAGTGCAGTACTTAAGAACCATAACTCTACCTTGCGTGATTTTGTAATTTAATGTAACCCCCTTTGTTACATTTTCTTGATTTGTCTTGCTGGAGCGCTAGCATAACTCCAAAAGTACTGAAGGGAGTTACTTGAAACTTTACACAGTCATTGAGCACAATAATGGGAAGTGCAGTACCCTAGCACCTTTACTCTACCTTGCCCAATCTTTGAATTATTTCCCATTGTTACATTTTCTTGTACAGAGCATAACTCAAAAAGTACTAAAGGAAATTCCTTCAAATTGCAAATAATGAGAGAGGGCACTCAGGGGATGTGTAGTGCTGAAGAACTATTATACTGTGTTGGCATTGATTCTTTGGTATTTTAAGGTGATTTGAATACAGAAAAAAAATTAATGAAGATTTCATGTCTACATTTCTAGGATAATAACTAGTACGGACTCTATTGTTGCAGTGTCTTGGAAACCAAAAATGATTTTTTCAGTAACTATAATAACATGAAAGTTATTTCTGTCTGCTGGCAATATAAATTTGCTGGGAATGTTCAACAAAATGTATTTAAAGAACAAAACTACATATTTAAGAAATAAACAAAATACTAACCAGTGCAACTTTAAGATTATCTATTGTTGGCTGATTATATTTTTCAATGGAATATGTGCAAACACCAAGTGGTCTGTTCTAAGAAATACAAACAATCACATTTATTATTTAGATGACAATTGAGAAGCTGAATAGATTTTAAATCCTTTGTCTGCAGTCAATTGACATGAATAGCTCAGTTATGATAGAGGCCACTATAGTGTCGTTTTCGCTTATAAAAATACCCTTAACTCCACCTTATTAATTTTTGAGAGGGTAAATGACAAGATAATAATAGTCGTGATGTAAAAAGTAATGCCCAAATCCTGCAATGACCAATTAAGTGTGATTAACAGTTTTCATTGATTGTTGGTTGATTATACTATAAACATTGAAGAATTTTAAAATAAATTGGCACACATATTCAGCTCATGGGGATAAAGGTCAAGGTCACAGTGAGACACCACTTCGGGGGCATTTGTCTCTTACAAGTGACAGCTTTTGTTTGAACTTGAAAACGGAAAGATGTTTAACCACCCCTATTTGGAGAATGTGGGAGGAAATGCAAAATGCCAGCACAATATCTCTGTTTTATTCAACGATACAAAATGTACCTCATCTTAATTTTAGAAGAATTACTTTGAACTATTTGCACCAACTGAGCGGCTTCTCGCGTATTTCAACTTGTCTTAGGTTTGTTAAGCCTGTCTCACACAGAACACTGTTGGGCACACGGTTCTAATACGGTATACTCGGTTATACAAAGGGTGACTGGTACGAGTATTGAGCTCCAACCGTGCCTGGGGATGAGTTAGTACGATTAAGACTCGAATGTAGCACGAGTATGTACGAACAAAGCACGGATATACTCGGTCAAGCAAGGTTTGTCACGGTTTGAACACGATTTGCAAACGATTTTCATACGATTGTTGTACGGTTCCAAGTACGGTCTAGTACGGTCTGTTACGGCCTAGTACGATTAAACACGACTTTTACTCGATTAACTGGACATTTACAGGGTTTACATACGGTCCCACCGACTTTTGTTCGAGTTATGCTCGAATTATCACACATTCGTGTATGTTTTGATATAAATTGACTCGTTTTGATGGCTTGGCTTCATAAATTTTCGAACTTTCAACAGAGAAGTTATAAAAATGGCAGATGACAGAATAAGGGAATTAGAAATCATGATAAGACTGATAGACATTGAGATTATTTTGGCCAGAAGGCGTGAGGGGAGACAAGAACAAGCCAACAGAAGGAGAAGAAGAAGGAGGCAAGTTTGGACAAGAGAATGGCTCAACAGAAGGGTCATGTTTGGTCAATATGATACTCTGTTACATAAACTAAACAGAGAGGATCCCAGGTGTTACAAGAACTTCCTCCGTGTTGATGCTGACTTGTTTCAGGAGTTTGTGAGACGTGTCGGGCCACAAATAACCAAGAAAACAACCAATTGGAGGTAAACAATAATATCTATTTTTCAGGGAAAAGCAACATATCCAATAATAAATCTAAATGTGAGAATTGTAAAACACATGTCGATGATTAATAATTTTTTACTTTTATTTATTTTCAGAGAGCCATTGGACCCTGGACTGAAGCTTGCAATCACACTCAGACACATGGCCACTGGTGCTACATTCAGAGAGCTTTGTACAGACGTAGAGACCGTGTCTGGTCGTATTTGACCATGTATAATTCGTACTTGAACCGTATTGGTCGTATGGCGATCGTATGAAACCGTATTGGTCGTATGGCGATCGTATAAAACCGTGTGTACACTCGTGTGAATCGTACGGTGATCGTGTGACATTCGAGTGTTAATCCGGGTGTTGGATGTAGGACTTGGGAACGGTTTCACACGATTCCATACGATTTATATACGATATTGACACGGTTGAGCTCACTCGTGGAGTGGACTTCATGTGCGGTTGTATATACGGTCTCGTACGGTCTCACACGGTCTCTCACGGTCTTGTACGATCGCTAATACGATCATACACGGACATGGCACCCGTGCCAGTTTTTAAAAGTTTTAAAAATCATACACGGCTTTCACGGATACACTCGAATGGCCCGAGTGTAACTCGGATAAGGCCACGGTTGGTTCGGTTGTATGTAAGTTTACACGGGTGGCCAACCGTATAAGCCGTGTGTTCTGTGTGAGACAGGCTTTATATAAGTTCAACAGGGCCTAAAATAGATTTAACTCTTTATTAGAGTTTTATCAGTAGGAAGGTTGTAATTGTATTCATTAAGTCTTCATATAACACCCTCTCGCAGCATTGATTATCATGTAGCAAGTTTCAGTAGCTTTGACCATTCTAAACATGTAGGTGCTGCATGAGTATCGTGTACAGATAAAAACCAGTTATGTACTAGAAAATTGCAAGACAGTTACGACTGTCAGGATCGCGACAAAGGAACAAACTAGGCTTGTTATTATTTTTGTTTTTTTTGTTGTAATGTTTGCACATATCAAAATATAGAACTTTCAAATTCCTATTTTAATATGATAAGTCTTGTTCTTTACTTTACCCTGTTGGACATTTTCCTACTTCCTAATTCCAATTGTGTTTATTTGCCATGTTTGTGCAATCAGAATTTTTACGGAAAAGGAAATGCTTAATATTCGTCGGTTCTTCCTACAACAAAGACAAATTGTGCTACATTTGTACTGGACTACATACATGTAGTACATGTACGCTTTAAATAAAAAGGCTGATAGAAAGGTTTTCGTTATTACAATTACAATTCATATATGTATGAATATTATTCAGAAGTATATTTATTCATTTTCTAGACAGAGTTTTTCTGAACGTATTGTTTGAACAAATAGACAATGCTTATGATGACAAAGATGAGGATGTGGCTTATTCTTATTACAATATATATTCTTCAAGGTATTTATACTTTTTTTTTAAAGTTGTATAATAGTATTGAATAGGTAGAGTGCACCAAGTGGAAAAACAACCTCTGTTAGACTTTGACCCCGAATTTACCGAAAATAAATCGTGGTATTCTTTCATAAAATCAACAGCTGTAGTAAAGAAACAAAGGCCAAAATCGGGGAAATATAACTGATATAATATGCAAAGCATACAAGAGGGCCTTGATGGCTCTTTATCGCTCAACTGACTATCATTGCACTTCAAAAGGAAGACAGTAGGTCAAACGGTCATAATCAAGGTCAGTCATAGGAATTGTAGTCTAAATAAAAACAGTAACTGCTATACTCACACTTAACTGAATTGACATCAGTTTAAATGTGTTTAAAAGGTAAATTAAAATCCATACAATTTCGGCATAATTAAAATCCATTATGTTGATGCAGCCTAATATCAGTATTAGTTTACACATCCACTTTTTTTTATTGCGCTGAAAACGTACTTAAGTATGAGCCGGACTGGAAAATAAGCCCATATGGAAAATCCTTACAAAAAAAATAAAATAAGCCGCTGCTTATTATCGATATGTTTTAGGGTATCTACGCTCTGGACATGTGGCCTAAGACATGAATATTAATCCAATTTACCGTAGGAGGACCTGTTTCAGTGACTGACCTGTTTCAGTGACATTTTATAGTATGCAGTAATTTCTAAGTGCAATATTTCGGATAACTGATTATACCAGTTTTGTGAACTATACCATTTTAGCTTTCTTCAGTTTAGCAGAAAAGGTCCTGACAGGGACAGTTTAATCATGGGGTTGATATTTCCAGGGTAACCCCATTTTTGAGGCCTTTGACTTATTCCTTTTTTACACTTTCGAGTTCAGGTGTAGATTTATGGTCAAAACATAATTTCAACTAATTTTCTTTCTTCATGTGACAGTTGTCTCGTTTTGTCCCAGTTTGTATTCAGATATATCTTACCAATAAGAACTTTTTGATAAAAGACAAGTCTGGAGTATATGATCTGCTTATAGCTTTTAAACGAAAAAAATGGCCGATCTGAAAAGTGGTTATTAACTTTCATATCAGATATTATTAGGTGGCAAATGTCTTCATTATTTATGAAATCTGGTAAACAGATTATTGTTGCATAATGCAATACATTGTCAATATCATTAAATTTTATATAAAAAATCAACTGTTGCCCACTAATTTAACCCCACCCCTTGTGCTTCATAGTATTTATATAAATATTGTAAACATTATAGTAAATGTGCTTTATATATCATTATAAACAAGGCTCATTATTATTTTTTTTGTTCCGTTTGTGAAAGTAAACTTCTAGCAAATTCCAATTACCGGCTGTTTTCACTTGTTTTCAAATGAAGTAGGGGTCACTGAAATAGGTAAGACTGAGTATATGTAATGCAAAACAGGGGTGCTTGTGATAAACAACACTATTTAATTTTGTTGGAATATTTTCCACGTTATTATACATCAAACAAATCGAGGACAGATAACACAATAGGAATCCATAAAGAAAATAGGTTTTCTTTAAAAGATTTGGTAGTTCTGTCAGAAGTATTCTTAGGGTCACTGAAACTGGCACTGTAAGGATATATATCTCAAAGCAAAATCAAGTGGACTAGGGGCACTATTATTTGAACAATATTTGTAGAGGACTTTTTTAAAGATTTTCTGATATAAGTGCCAATGTAAGCACCGGTATCCCCGTGGCAGAGTCAATTTTATTCCGATGTGTCATGATTTGAAAAATCTTAGTAGAAGTCCACAAGACAATGCAACTAGTCAAATATGCAAGCTCTTGGACTTTTAGTATCGGAAAAGAAGATTTATTTTTCATGACCCCAAATATTTCTATGTAAACTTGAATGACCTCAAGTGACGTGGTCAATGTTCAACCGGGGTTCATTATTTGAATATTTTCCCTATATAAACTTTATAATATAAAGAGGCCCTTTATCATAACTTCGTGATTGTGTGAGCTAAAAATGATATTATTTGACGCTATAAGATACGCGATAGATCACTTAGCTCTTTCAGCAAAATTCAGTATTTCTTATCAGCATCAAAGGGTATAAATCACAATTCAAATAAAAGATTTTGCCTACCTTTCTAAAGGCTGTTCTCTGTTCTTTCTGTTCCGATAGCGCTGGCAGCATGGTGCAAGATCTATACAGCCCGAACTATACAGCCAACACGAAAGATACTATCCTGCAGATCACCGACTGTTAAAATATTCCGTTTATATCTAAAAACACCATGCACGTAAACAAAAGCTCTGCAAGGAACAAGTTGTTACTTGCCCTACCGGATGGTTAAGACAAACAAGCAACAATCAAATCGCACACTCTTACAAACGTTTGTCTGTAGGCCCGTGTTGATTTAATTACGCCTCGTTTTCAGTTCAATTAAAATAGTACTTTCAACAGCTGCTACATTTATCCATAAAAAATGATAATAATTAAAACAGGTAACTAAAATTATTAAAATTTACAAACACCTAAATAATAAAACAACAACGAACATTCTGGGATATAATGAGAAAGACAATAAATGTTTATTAGGGCAAATTATCAGTGAAAAATGTACTTTTCATTACACACCAAAATAATACTTCTACACGTTTTATAGATGTTTTGTTTATGCAGCGTGCTATTTTGTGAGAACAATTAATTTCTTTCCTTTGAAAACATGTCTGACAAGACACTTATGATTTATACAGTGTGTCGCACTTACCTTTAATCAGTTTGAGACATTTTACCACGCCTAAGATAAATAATAAACCTCTACGTGCCATCAACAGAATTGTTATCGCGGTACTGAGTTGCTATTGAACACGTAAAAAAGTAAAAACTTAACAGGAGATGTTCTTTCCACTAATCTGGCCAAGAATCAATTATCTTCACGTCTTCAATTATTGATTGTATTAAATTTTGATAAAAATGTATGCAGTTTTATGCAGTGATACAGGACATTTTAGCTACCAATCATTTTTGTTACTTTTCACATAATCATTATCTTCGTTTAAAAGCTAGCTTTTATGATTTTTAATCTGTCGACCCTTAATAGTATATAAAAACATAATTTATTCATTCTTTAAAATTAACCAATTAAAGACTTTATAATACATGTAGTTATCTTTAAATGTATTACAGGAATAGTTATTCTCCAGCGGGCTGTGACCCTAAAACTATCTAAAGCAACTGCATTGGAATACAGTAACGTTGCTCTGGTATGTTCATTCAGTGGATTTGGAAATGTACAAAGTTCTAAATGGGAAGTGTATAACAGAAACAGTTATGTGATTCTGGTCGGTTCTGAATGCCGCGGCTTAAGTCCTTTCAACAATCGGACATTATATCAGTTGAACTGTCTGCCAGCAAACACTTTTTCGGTGACACTGTTGAACGTGACGCGACAATATCACGGTGATGTTTGGCGGTGTAGTACAACAGATGGTAAATTTGATAGCAACTTTGTCACTATGAATGTAACTGGTAAGTTCGTATACTTCTTGCACTTTTCATTAGCATCAATTGCTTTTCCTTTATTGTATATCATGTTCAATTCGTAATGCGAATTCTGACGTAATAAAATACTTCAAGTCTAGTCTTAATGGCGAAACAATTTGAAAAAAACGGTATGTACGCAGAAATAATCTAAAATGATTGAACATTTAAATCTTAATTATGTTTAAAAAGTAAAAATCGACCTAAGAACTTTTTAAGAGAATAAAAGCGTTTATAGTAAACATTTTACCGATGTTAAAACTTCATGCTGTATCAGTATGTACTTGTTTTGTGCTTTAGCGACTTTTTCTCTCATAGACGGATTTTGTGCAACAACAAAGATACGTAAGATGCTGCAAGAATTAGCTTAGAAAATATTACCATCCCATTTCAATCTAATTCAGGGAAGTAAAACATCCCTTTTCGAAAGCGGTGTGATTACGAAACTAATGCTAGCTTTAAATCATTATTTTATTACTTGTTGCTTAGATTAGAACAGGACATTTTAATGACAAATGCGGGGGCATGAATAAACTTTTGGTTAGATCTACAAGAACATTCGAGTATAATGAAAGAAATTTGGGAAATAACATTGAATTATGTATAAATTGTATACGCTTGGCAGTTACAGTGGTGCTTACGTATATCTTTGCACACGGAACGAACGATACACGCACGATACACGCAAACGGAACGCACGATGAACGCACGATAACTGATGAATGAATCATGAATGATGAGCGATAAGAACTATACACGATACACGATTCCCGATGAACGAAACGGTCATTTTTGTTTGCTTAACAATAATATTATAAATAGATTAATTACAATGTAAGAGCTGAATCAAACCCCCTTAAAGTCCTAAATTATCTATAATTTACAGTAAAACCAAACAGATCATAAGAATAATTAGTAGTTGAATGGCAGCACACATACTAATTACATCTATAATTAAATGCTGTAAAGAATCTTCGACGGAAAGTCCGATTCGACGTATAACCGCTACCTAGCCACTGCCATAATTTTTACAGTTACAGAGAGCACTTTACCGAATGTCTGCAAAGAAGCGATTTACAAATAAGTGAATTCCCATATCCTTTGCATCGGTAGAATAACACCTGGTGTAAATGTTGCACGATATGCAGAACGTCTACTTTCGGTTTTGCCGGACGTCAACATCTCTTCTTCCCACAAATTTCTCGTGAGAAAAAGAAAAAAATATAACATAAATATAGTTTAGATGATTGAAAGAATGACTTTTTCTATTTCACCAATTTAATCCGATCTTTGAACAATAATATGAACAATACGCGTTTAGGTTAGGCTAACGTGCAAACGTTCTACAGGATTAGCCGTCCGCACTATCTCGGACCACTTTTATAGAATTCCTATCGTGTAACGTTCATCACACGGAACGAACGATGCGTTACACGATACACGATCTGAATGATGCACGATGAATGCACGAACGATAAACGCACGATGAATGCAAACGGAATGCACGATACACGCACGATACACGAAAATTTGCAAAGTTACACGTGAACACCACTGTAGTACTGATATGATTTTTTTTCTAAATGAAACTGCGTAACTACCGATGCTAATACATGTACATTGTGTACATTGTATACCTAAAATGTGTCACGTCCCATCTTATGGTCTGAGCTTTGGGCTGCACCGAACAACCCGGAACGTTTGTTATAAGTAAAATACCTGTAAAGTTATGCTCGAAACTTTTTACCGCTGCCTGTAATCTTTTAAATGGGAAAATCGCTGTTGTGTACATTGATTAATTTATATTGGAGTTTTTTGGGGAAACCGTTCATTATATTTTTCTTTATATGCTTAGGGGTGTACCGAAACTATCATTATGATAACTCTGAAAATATTTAAAGGTCCATTACTAACACCAAGTCAATATTTCTGAAATTGTAACAGGGAAATACAGTTTGAAACTGGCTTCTAAAACTTAACAATAGCCGTGGAGTATTTCCCTGTTTGAAATACTGCTGCATAAGAAACATGTGAATGTTTGGGTATTTCCTTAGATTGACCTGGGTGGTCTTTTTATCCTTCTTTCACTTTATTGAATGTTGTAAACAGTCACAGATATACTTTGCACATCATTGGAAGTAAAATTCTTCAATTATAATTGAAAATAGGTATGCTTATTTATGTACAATCTATTTACAGCCTCTCTCTGGGAGATTTCTGAAAAATTACAAAGATATTTGAAAACTGGTAAACCTACTTTTGTTTTTGAAAAGGCAAAATGTTATTTATTAATTCTTTTGTTAAACTCAAATTTTCAACACAGTATGGTCACATTTGATGCAGTATGTCATATTTTTCCTTCTGAGAAGACGATCGTTACAATTCCAGATATAAAAGAAAATTTGATTTGGTCTTAGTAATGGACCTTTAAAGGAAATTATAAGCATTATTTATTGCGTGAATGCTAAATTAATCTACATTTTCGTTAACATATTTATATGTCTTATTTATATTCATTTACTTTGTGTGTCTGTCAGTGAATGTTCATATATAAATGCATTTATTAACAGAATGTTCAAAAGTCATATTCGTAAATGTGTCCTTCCAGTGTTAACTTTGCCAGGTGATTTATCATAAGTGTAATGCTTTATCTTTTGTTTCTTAACTTTGAAGGCCATATTGAAAATTAGATTATATGTGTTCATATGTCTAAATGTGACACCTACGGTAAATAAGGCTTTTATTTATATGAGCCGTGACATGACAAAACCAGCCTAGCTGTCCAATGACGTAATCGAGAAAACGCGACGTAAAGCTGACGTCAAAATCATGACGTTATATTTAGTCAGGGTCCGTATATTACGTAATATACGGACCCTGATTTAGTTAATACACGACGCGTGCTTTCCTAATTAAAATTTTCAGTTTAAATACAAATATCTAGATAATGGCAGAGGGCGGAGAGGAACTACAGATAAAGGTTTAATATAAGTGTGCTACCAACAAAATTCCACAAATAGGGTGTCAGTTTTAGTTGTAAAGTTCTCCGGCATTGCAGCCGCCGTTGTGTAGTGGTAGCGCGTTTGCCTCTCTCTCTTCGAGGTTGATTCCATCTGGAATGAGTCTCAAGAGCGATTTATCTATTAAGTTGTAAGAACTTGTTCCGCAGTCGAGAGTAAATGAATAAGAGTATATATGTGGATCTGCTTAACAAATTTTGTATTTTAGATCTACGCCTGTTAATTATCTAAGACATTTAAAGTAAATAGCTTATCCTTATTTTAGTTATGATTAATTACAAATAAATACCGTTGAACAAAAAATGATAACGACGCAGTCGTCAGCTGAAATTATAAGCATGAATGGTTTACTTCAAACACTTAACTGTATCAAGTAAAGAACTTCCGTGGCTATTTCACAGATTTACCAGTAAAAACTTTCGCAAAAATAATGTAAATGATGTGGTCAGCTCCTGACAGGATTCTAACCAACTACCCGGCTAGTATTCAAGATCGCTACATTTACATGCAAAAAAGTGTGAAATTACAGACTCGACATCATCACTACTTTTTTAAATTGTCCATCTGTAAATAGCCGAATTCTGTTGAATTGGACGTGAATATCACAATGACCCTAAAATAGCACGAATCTTCAGCTGACAGTTGTGAAAAATGTCCTCCGTATTTTGTACTTTCACTTTCGGCGTATCAGTATGATGTGTTAGAGCGGATCGGCAAACTGGAGACATTGTGTTCTTTGCATGTAGATAATAGTGCTTGTACTTCTTTCTTTCCATGATAAACGGAACAAATCAAAAGTTACATTACAAACCCCAAACAAGCAATGTTCTTATGTAATCATTTCTCAGAACTTTGTTGAAAGATATCTGACAAAAACTTTGTTTCTTCAATAGTTATATGAATAAGCATTTATCTTTAATTTACACTCAATGCACGCTTCAGTAAATTATTACCTCTGTTATACTTTCGTTTACGTTTTATCTTATAACGATGCCTCGATTATCAGCTGCCGTATTTGATCCTTTCCGAAAATATTTTTAACAAAAAGTGATCTTCGTTTGAATTTAAAGTTCTCAAATTGGTCTCGACAGATAAGTGAATGAACATTTTCTCAGTTCAATAAATTTATTTAAAATGATGTACTTTTCCTCACTCTGAGATTGAATATATTGTTCTATAGATTAAATACGTTTCAACGTCCATCATTTCATACAAACAGACCCTTCCGATCAGATTTATACTCAAAATAAATTCGCAAACCGAGCGAAATGCAAAACGGCGAGTTCCTGAGCATCTAGCTTTGACACAAAATTTGATCAACATCTCCCGATAAATTTCGATCAGAATAACATTTTCGTGATGAATGAAGACATGGACATATCAACAGACACCAATGGATAAAAATGGAAATAGTCTACGGTACACACGATAAATTATATACAACAACATTTTTAGAATGATTGCTCGCAGGAGAATTGTCATAGCTCATTCAATTTCAAATATTTTTCTCTGAAACTTCCTGTGCTTGTAAACGAATTACCCGTATACTGTATCACGTTCCGCTTTTTTTCAATACAGCTCCTGAAAACGTAAGGAAAACTCAAAACGCAAGTTCATCTACCTTTGTTTCAACGAATTTATCTAGCGCATCTGTTTCCGTAAGCCCGCACATCGAACCCCAATTCGCACCAGCGGTACCGGCGTTGCTGGGTCACCCCGTGTTTAACCCTTGTTCGCTTACAGATCCCTGAGATTATGTTTTGACTGCGTGCACATTTTTTAAAGACTTAAAGCAGACATGTCGGCAAACCCAGGTAGAGAATGCATAAAAACGACCTACCATAAGCAAAATAAAAAAAATAAAAATACAAAAAGAAGAAATTCATGCGCAGGTGTGTAGACAGGGTGGCTCCTGTGTGTGATCTCTGGAATTTCTACTTTAACTGTTTCCAGAAGTATAAAACATATTAGATGAAACCGAAAGTACCGTAAAGTGGTATGCAGTGTATACCAAAACATACTTGTGTCTGCCCAGTCTGTATCAAGAAATGTGCGAAGGATAATGGCCAGGCTAACAATATAATTTAACATTTTTTTTCTCCTAATGGCGAAATAAGAATAAGTATGTTCTGGCCTACTTATTATTGCATGTCATTACAAATTGAACTACATATGCAGATCCGTGGCAACAGGATTTGACTGGTCGACAACGTGTTTGCAAATTTTTAATGTTCATCATGACATATACGTAGCACCGCGTTATTGGCGTTTTATCAACAATAAAGTTTATATTATAAAAAAACTCATTACTACGAACTACCAGAAATAAAACGTCCAAATAAGTCAATCTAATATTTACAATTATTCTGATTTCGTGAAATTTGGACGTTGATTCTTTTATTTTAGACGGCATGATGCCGTTACATATGGGACTTGTAAAATCAAGTCAATAAGTAATATTTTGCTAATGATTTGTGTTTGAAAAGACAACACTCCCGTCGTTTCCTGTCGTCAGTTACAAGAGCACTGCGTTTGATGCGAACCTGAAACCACAAGCGGTGGACTATCCTTTGAACGACAGCCATATATTTACCAGTCCGTTCGGAGCTACGTTAGACCACTTGTGCAGGATAATACCTGTCCCCTGTTTGCTCACAAGGAGTAGTTTAGAGATTCATTAGTGCAAAAAACATTATATAATGTTAGAGCAGTGTAAATGTAATGAACAGATACAGTATAATGATATCTTTTCATAATAATTGGAAACTCCGTAATGTGTATTTTGAAATACATAAACCACATGTCGGTAATGACTGTTTCTAAAATTAAGTCTATTAAAACTGAACAAAATTCATAAGAAACTCGGGATTTAAACATGTCGTGCTTATTCTGATTTATTCTATGAATAGTTTTATCTGATAAGAATATCGTCTGCGACAGTTTGCATGAGGATCGAGCTCGTTCTGTAGGTAAACGAATTGAATTAGAAACAAAGAAACCTCTTTACGTAAAGTAAGCCGACTTAAATAAATAAATTTATGAACATTATCTATAGATAAACAGCTATGCAATGACACTAAACTAGTAGGAAATCAGGTATTTGCTTTTTGCATATATGTATGATAAATATTTATGCGCCTGCTTTCACCGTTTTATATACATGTATAACTTCCGATCGAACTTACGCTTGCACAAATACAATAATTCACGCCAAACTGTAATATAGCTTGTAAAGTTCGGAAACTGGCGTTATAAAACTGCGAAAGGCATTGAAAAAAAAAGAAAAGTTGACAGATAAAAAAAAATTTGATTTCCATTTTCTTGTCTTATGTTTCACATATTTGAAGAAAATCATTGACAAATCAAGAAATATTTATTACTGAAAATATGCGACGTGTAGTGTATATGCGACCTCACTGATGTTAAATGACGAATTAAGTGATTTTATGGTCCGTTTTAAAGGTAAGTACGTAATTTTTTCTATGTTTTTCGCGAAAATGATATCCCAATGATATTTGTAAATTTCATTGAGTTACAAGCACGGGCCAAACATCGGCCCTAAACATACCGAATCCTTTAAGTCATCAAATATGTACGCTGCTTCAAAATAAACGACGTCACGAACGTTGTTTCTTTTATTGTAAACCGCTGCACCTACCTAATTGATTAAGGTTTTTGAGCAACTTATATTCGACGTAAAATCATAAGACTGGTCTCAAAAGACTTGTAAAGGATTGTTCTTCTAAAACACTTAAAACGTTGAAAAAGTGAGATTTGACCACTATGATGGTTTTGTCATGTCACGGCTCATATTATTATTATTAAATATTACGATAATTGCAAAATTAAATTTTAACACATGCATGACACATCGTGGAATATCTACGAGAACCGGAGAATAATAAGTGTTTTACCTTATTATAAAATGTGTTTCGTCGTTACCTACGTTGTAAAGATCTTCTATAATAAGACAGTTTCCGTACTTCAACACAATCTTCTCGCATTTTTCTTCAATGTCATTGATTACACAAAAAATCAGTGATTTCATTTCCGGCGAAGTACGATCATGCATAAAAACACATCTTTTCTATGTTCTATTTAATTAACTAATTTCAAACGCTTTTATTTCATACACCTTTGTGAATGATACAATGACCTGTTTGCATTTAGCAACATAATGCCACTGTGTCACTGTAAATTTAACATTTGTTTATTTGGAACATAGTATTTTATCTGAAGATGTATCATCTTTACGTCTTTAGCAGTCGGCTAGAAAGAATTTCTAAATTCAGAGTATTAAATGTGAAGATATTGAAGATTGAATATTTCAAAAACAGAGGGTCATCGAGGCAAATTTGAATTTGTGATGTCATAGTGCTGTAATTAAATATTCATGCAGGTATTACTGCTAAGTTAATCAAAGCGCTGAAGGCACTGAATTTGTTTGGGTACACAGATTCCTGTGCCTCTGGTCTCATTGCTCTTCTAATAAAAGCACTTAGAAATATGACCTGGACAAAGTCACAAGGGTTAAGAATGCATGAAATAATTTCAGTAAAGTAATGGTTCGATACTCTATTAAACATCGTTTTCCACTTAATTGTGAACTTATGATTGGCAATTCATGTAAATGCGTTTATCAAACAATGGTATTGAACTCTGAGAGGAAACTGTCAAATTCACAGTGACCTTGGCCTTAAAGTACCATGTATGATAAAATGTAACTGATGGTGCTGAACAAAGCCATTCTTTTTTAAATATCTGCTTTAAGCCGAAGGTAATAAATCAATGATCAGTTCGAACAAATGGTCAATATGGCCCCCTTTATCGCTAATCTGGCTTCAGGGAAAATGGTTAGGTGTCACTATACAAGTCTATGTAAAATCTGTGAACCCCGGACTGGTTCAATATTTTGAGCCAGGAGTCATAATTTGAGAAGTCTTGGCAGAGGCCCCCTAGAAAATGCTGCATACCAAATATATTCGCCCTTGGCCTCCCGGATTTTGAGTTTTTCCTTTCCATTGCCATGGCAACCAAAGGTGTACATATATGGAATTATCTGAACAAATTTGATAGAGCTTCAACATTGGCTCAGTGGTTTTAGAGGAGATGGTGTTTCAAGGAAAAGGTTAAAGGTCATACAACAAATGGCGAGTGTTCTAAAAGCTCCTGGACTAGAGACAAACACCTTAACCTCTACTCCACCACTGTGTGACAGGCGAGCTAACGAAAGCTGTCAGTAGGACAGCGCGCTCGACTTTTTTAGTGCTTGCCTATAAAACAAAACTTTGACAGTTAAGGGCACACAAGACTTTAACTAGGAATTTCTAAGTACAAATCAAGAAAAATTTTCACAGAGTTATCTTCTCTTGCTTACAGATAGGTCTCATGATGGTACATAAGTACTCCAACTTTCAAAGTAATATCTCAAATGGTTAAGCCAACAAGTGGACAAGAATGAAAATTTTAACTGAGTTTTTAAGTCAAAAAAGGGCCATAATTCAAATAAAATCCTTGACAGAATTACCTTCTCCTGTCCATGTTTTGGGATCATGATGGTTTACAAGTATTCCAACTTTCAAATTAATATCTCAAACAGTTTAGTCAAAAAGTGGACTGGTACAAAAAACTTAACCAAGATTCTAAGTTGACAAATGGCCTTAATTTTTAAAACAAATCCCTGACAGAGTTACCTTCTCTTGCCTACAGATGGGGTAATGATGTAAACAAGCATTCAAAGTTTCAAAGCAATATCTCAAAGGGTTAAGGCAATAAGTGGATTTTACCCATATTCAATGTATTTTCTAAGTAAAAAGGGGCATAATTCTGTCAAAAACCTTGACAGAGTTATGGACTCTTGTCTGTTGATGTAGATCATAATGGTAAACAAGTATGGTTAGTTTCAAAGCAATACCTCCATGAGGTGGTACGAAAAACTTAACCAAGCTCAATACACTTTCTAAGTCAAAAAAGGGCCATAATTCTGTCAAAAACCTTGACAGAGTTATGTACTCATTTATGTAGATGGAGGTTATGATGGTAAACAAGTATGGTAAGTTTCAAAGCCATACCTCTAATAATTTTGAAATAAAGTGGGGTGGTACGAAAAACTTAACCAAGGTGTGACACCAACGCCGACGCCAGGGCGAGTAGGATAGCTCCCCTTTTCTTCGAAAAGTCGAGTTAAAAAGGGAAGAATGCAAGAGACATAATATTTTTAAATCAACAGTAGATTTTTAGTCGCAATTTCCATTGTTGGAAAGATACAAGGTTCAGCCAAATATTGTAACCAGAGGCATGATTTGTACAAAGTAGATGGAAGACCACTAGAAAATGTTACATACCCAATACTTAAGCTCTAGGCATTGTAGTTATCAAAAAGTTTTTAAAGTATTCTCTACCAAACGACCCCCTGGACAGAGTACATTGTGACCCCAAGGGCATGATTTGAACACACTTTGAAGAGGTGCTCTAGACAAAATAGCACACTAAATATCTAGGACAATCACCCATCCTAAAACTGATAGACTGATTGATAGATAACAAGTTGTCAGAGTACGGACAAACAGAAATACATATATCGTTCACCCTGCTGCCATTGGATACAATACAAGGTTAAAGGGTCAATTTCGACATGGGGACATGATATGTGTATACTAAGCCCATGTTTCACTTAAATCACCACAGGAGCTGTAACTTTTGACCATGGGTTCATAATTTTAACAATCTTTGTAGAGGTTCACTAGGTTATCCCACATACTAAATATCTAAGCTCTACAATTTGTGGTTTTATAGAAGATTTATAGAGTTTTTCCTACATAGTATAATCAAAGGTGAACCCCCATTGCATGGTCAATTTGGAATTAGGGGTCATAACACATGTATGAACAATCTTGATAGATATGCGCTAGGTAATGCCACATGCTAAATATCTAAGCTGTAGGCCTTGTAGTTTCAGAAAAGCAGATGTTTTAAAGTTTTTACTATATAAGCTATAGTATGTAAAAATAACATGTGAACCCATGCCGGGTTAATTTTGGATCGGGGGGTCATAATTTGAACAAACTTGGTTGAGATCCACTAGGTCATGCCACATGCCAAATATCTAAGCTCTAGGCCTTCCTTTCTTGAGAATAAGATTTGTAAAGTTTTTTATGTTACAATGGCAACCAGAGATCTGTAAGGAATGGAAGTATTTGAACAACCTTGAAAAGGCTTTGCGCAAGGCACATCCCTTCCAAGTTATATCGTTATTGGGCAAAGTGGTTTCAGGGGAAATGTCCTTTGAAGGACAATGCTGACGGGTGTGCTATGTACAACGGATTGATTGCGATCCTAATACAATGTAGCTCACTCTTGCACTTTTTGCCAGGTGAGCTAAAAACTATTATCCTGGCTTAAACTTAAGGGACATACCCTATTCAAATGTAAATGATGTTAAACTACATTTCCTCCAAAACATAAATAATATAATCTTTGGAAATATTATAAAATAACCAAAATGTTTCAGCTATGCATTTCCAGTCATTCTTATAAAATCAGCTGTTACAAACATACTTCAGTACTGTTAACTATTCAATATTCTATGTAGAGTCATTGTTGTACAATTAATGGTGTATGTGATTTATTACAGAAAGCCTCAATATTTGTTACCTCAATTAACGGTACTTGTTGTAAAATGACGCATTTTCACCATAGGTTCTTCTTTGAAATTGTATTTATTTATCATTTTACTTTCATTGAACACATAATCATTTTTTTGAGAAAATAATCTATTAGACGTAGAGAGTGTCCCTTTAAAATGTAGAAAGGCTAGAACTGTGTCCATATACCAGAGATGTCCCAACTTTGCCTGAAATAGGAGTCATATGATAATAAAAGTAATAGCTGATTTTCACTTTATCAGCTGCTTAGATGTAAATGTTTGAAATTCATAATTGACCCAATATTATAAATGAACAGTTAGGAAACAAGTAACCAATGACTTTTTTATGTGATTGGTGTTTATGGTCAAAACTGCGAAGTCTCTTTCATAAGTTCATGTCTTTTCATCATTCACATTTTTGACAAATTTCTCAGTTTGTTGAATTATACACACATTTGTCATGATGATGTACAGATGAAGGCACATAAGGACAAGGTTTTCCAAAGTATCACTATCTTTCCAAATTTCGAAGAAGACAGTTTCTACATTGTAATTCAGAAAGCCAGGTATGTCTTGCAGGTTATGTTAACCGTCTCACTCCTTCTTGCAATTTCCAGTCTAATCATTCTAATTGGCCCTGTCATTGCGACCATTTCTACATCCTCAATCATTTCTTTCTTTATCAAGAGCCTATTTCAACAGGGTGAAGGGTCTGTCAGGCTATCACAATTTTAAAGTCTTCAATTCCAATTGCCTCAACTTCTACCGCCTTGACATCCAGGGGCGCATCACATTTCTGCAAGAACAGATTGAAAAATTCAAACGTCAAATTGTATACAATTTTACTATATTGAAGCAAGTGGTATTTTCTCACATTTGTAAAAATATGTACATCAACAACGGGTACTCAAAGCAATTAAAATGCAAAAAAAAACAACGGGAAACTATGATGTTAATATCGGTATCGGCAAAACATGCATTGCTTCATTGTTTACAATTATCATGCGCTTTGACATAATCTCGGCAACTGCAAATGCACAAAGTTACCGTAAATACTTTAAAAAACCAGCTTAGTTTTTGACAACCCCAAATTATTTTCTGCATCATTATAGTATATAATCAGGATATACGACTGTCTGTTAGAAATGTATATCTGTCTCCTCTAGAAACATCCTAACTAAACGCAAAAGCAATGGTCCTATTCATCAGACATATGTATTAAAGCCTTCAAAACTGTAACATATTTGAAAGAAAAATTTAAAGTTAAGAAGGCAGCAAGAATCTATCGAGTGCGCTCCGCTGTCATCACTGGTCTCTATGCATCTTTAACTTTGTATAATACAATAACCAAGATTTGAAATGAAAGAAGACGACGATCTTTCATTACCTTTAAACTATGAGATCGTTTTATAAATTATAATAACTCTATGTTCTAAATTTAAACTTGCATATGAGTAAACAGAAAAGACCAAATTTTCATGAATGAAGACGAGACCTAACAATCTGATTGGTTAACTGGTCTAAATGACGTCACGGCAAAGCCGAGGATAGCAAATTCTAGACCAACTTATTGTGTTCCAGGGCTTTTTGCTATAATATATGATGGGCACCTTTCGGCAGCCCTGCCTTCGGGTCAGTAAAGACAGGCAGACTATGTTGTATTAGTTTGTAAAATTGATCGGTCTTGCAGTCAAAATATTGAGGCTAGCGAGATTCTGACCCAAAACGAAAATATCTCAGAATTTGCTCAAGATGTCACATAAATGTTTCAGGAGACTCATTGGCTAACAGAAAAGCAATTTTTGTATGAAAAAGGTATGTTTACTGCATTGTCATAGTATACTGTGAAATGACGTTTGATATTTGTAAGAGTTGACTTTTGGAACATTACGAGTTGACCATTTCCGGTACGAGACGACAAAGGTACGAGTTGACTTAGGTACGAGTTGACCCGGAAGCTTTGTAAGCATAACGCAGTTTATAGTCATGCGGCACGAGAAATGACAAACAAAGCATATATCTACAGTATACACGCTGACACAGTTTATTTGAATTATCTGCTAAGTTACCAGAATACTTACAATATAAAGAAACCCAATCACGAAGAGTTCGTTGATCTTTTTGCGTTAGGCCTATTGTGTTCTTACAAATGGCGAAGGAGCTCCTATGGGAGATAATCATGTCATGACTATACCATATCACATTATTCCTTGTTGCACATAAAATAGCCCATTTATTTCATTCATTTAAAGTCTTTGATGTAGGCATGCATGTGAAAAAGATTGACCTACTTTCGTCAAACTTACATTGTGTCTCACTATCGAGTTAATTTCAGCTACAAATAATTTTGAAACGGTATCAATACCATATACAACAATACAGCATGTGTAAAATAAAAGACAGCAAGACTTGAAGAGATACTCACGTGTGTTCACACTGTGGTGAATATTTTCCCTGTGTGTTTGTAATCGTGCTTATTGGGTCCACCATCCTCTAAAGAGGCTATAATCGGTGCGACCCGAATATTTTCCCTGGATCAGGTGTTACGATATGGTCACAAGTTTTAGGCGCATTAATTCTAGATTTTCAACGCTGTAACTGTAACGTACGGAACATGTGTTCATTAAGATTTCTAATAGCTCTTATATTTTGTCGGTTTCTTAATTCTAACCAATTCGTTCTCTTTTCGCCCCATATTAATAAATATCACACTACTTTTTTAAAGCGCGGACGCGGACGCTTTCTGACTGTCAATCGTCAGGGGTCACTTGATGTTATAATATTTCTTTGCGCATTTCAATACATATTTCGTTTATTTAATATATGTGACCAGCCAAGCGAATTTTCGTCCAAATGACATATCTGGTCAAAATTGAGATACCATCATTTCCTTCTACAGTAATATGTGTAGATTCAGAATACATAGTTTGTTTTGTCATTTTCAAGTGTTTAATGGGATTTTTGCAGGTTTTTATGAGCACCATAGCAACAAAAATGTAGCTTTTTCAGTCAATTTTTATAATATTTGACCATTTATAAAGGAGAAGGAAAAGTCGAAATATTTAAATATTTATTCAGTTGCATAAGTTACATTTCAATCAGGAAACATGACTGGATAATTCTGAATATAAATATTTAATCTGAAGCATAGTTTGGTTGCCATGGCAACAAAAATGAGTAAGAACAACAAAATTGTTGGTTTTCCACAGAAACATCATCACAATTCAATTCAAAATTGCAGTAAATTTGTCAAAGTTTAACAGGATCCTTGAAAAACAATGATGTAGTATGTGCTTCACATAAAAATGAAGTTTCCATCAAGTTAAGAACAATATCTTTACAAAAGCAGTCACTTCAATAGAAGAGAAATTTTGTCACATTTGAACTGTTTTTGTAGAAATCAATGATATGATGTACAGACAAACTTTCATCATATATCAATTAGTCTTTTACTTTTTATGCATGGAAATGATGCGGTCATATTTTGTATCAATTCTTTAAAATTATAACATAAAATAAACGGTTGTCACGGCGACAAAAAAGTGAAAACCTTACAAAATTACCAATTTTCTATAGAACAGCTTCTAAATTCAATTTCAGTAATTGTGTACAAAATTAAGCAGAATCCTTCATGAACAATTATACATGTGCTTCCTCAGCCAAAAAATGAATTTTACATTAGATAAGGCCCAATTAATTTTGTATTTTAACAAAACAAGTCACTCTAGTAAATCCAAACTTCGCTACATTGCAACGGTTTTTGTGGGAATCACTCACAGTAAAGAAGATGATGTAGAGACATTTTTTAACATATATCAACTAGTATTCTAATATTTTCATGCAAAGAAATGATGCACTAATATTTATATCAATTCTTTAAAACATATTTCACATAGAAGGTTGCCATGGCAACAGAAAAAAAGAAAATTAGATTTAAAAATTGCTTGTTTTTCTCAGAAACAGTTTATACATTTAATTTTATAATACAGTAATTGTGTACAACAACAAGCAGAATCCTTATTAAACAATTATTCCTTAATTCCATGTGCCAAAAATGAAGTACATGTATCTATTACATTTAGACCACTATCTTAACAAAAGTATTTACTTTGAGTAATATTACTGTTCAATGAGACAAACACATTTCAAAAAAGACATTAATGATTATTCAATTACTTACACTCCTAGCCTTATGAACATTGGCATAGTTATAACCAAAAAGTTTGGATTAAGTAACACTTTAGATTTTTCTCTTTAATTATTAACACAAATATGGTTGCCATGGCAACACAACAACAAAGTACTAACAGACTGACCTTCATCAAGAACAACTTATTCAAAATCCATGTTTAAAAATACTATAACTCTATTAAATGCAGATGTATTAAACTTTGGAGTTATTTTTGAAGCAATAAAATAGGCTTCAAAATTATTAGGCAGAAAAAATCCATGTATAATTTTGTTTTCTTTAAATGCTTGCAGAAATATTCATCCTAAAGTAAACAAAATATGTACATTTTTGTACTATGTTGCCATGAGAACTTAATTGCCAAGTAATGCTATAAAACCCAAAGTCCAATGGTCTACCAATAAGAATTAAACACTATTTCATTTTCTAGTTTTATTTACCTACCAGTTGGATTATATTTATACCTATGTTTCATCTTAGTCAAAAACAAACCAAGAAAAAAACATAATCAAAGCAATGATTATATCACAATTTCACTGCATACAAACACAATTTCTAGTATTGACACTGTCATTCTGAAATGATGTGTTTCTAAAGTCATGGCAGTAGTTTGAAGTTTCCATTGCAGAACTGTGGCTAGTTATAGCATGGTGCAGAATATCCACAACTCCATGAACATATCTACTCTTTTAAGGTTCCTGTAGAGTAGAAGTAATGTCTTGTAGGCATATTTTGTACTCTTCCCATCACACCTGAAATTAATGTTGTTTTTTAAATGAATGACATATTGGCATTTTTTAATTTTATACATAACATACTTCTCTGACTTTAATGCATTGGGACATGTTAATGTCCTTAAAGAATATTTCAAAAGTTTTAAAACAGAAATGTAAGCCTGACTTAACTTTGAGAATTTCCACAGAAAACATCAAATTCAGAGTAGTTTAGAGTTTTTACTTTTACTTCAGTGTCCACTCAGTAAGCTTGCCATATGGTACACTTCTGGTGCAAAAATTAATATATGTTTTTTAGATTACCTTCTAGAGACCAGGTTGTAGAAAATTGTGTGTGTCTAACTTCCAAGTGGCTGCAAATCAATACTGCAGATCTAGGTATTGCATGAATGTGCCCTTCATGGCCCTTCACATTTCACACCTGCCAAGGAACATTTTCTTTAGTTACAATAAGTGACTTGGTAAGCTTTTTTGAATATGGAAAAACTATCATTAAAACTATATTTAACATGATTAGTTTATAAATTCTTGAATAATTTTTGAATCCCTTCAAAATATTAATGTAGTTGGAATGTTTACAAAACAGAACACTGCCACAACAATTTTCTTGAAGTATGTGCAACTTATGCAGAAATGTCTCTTACCTTTTGTCACATCATGCAATCTAGAACACTGGAACATCCTTGGAGTTATAGAGGGCCAGCCTGTAAATTTAGTGATACAGATAAATCAACTAGTTACTATTATGTGTACATGCATTTGTGTAAATGTAGCTCATGAAACTAAGTGAATTACGTAAGATATTGGGTTAGTTGATTATTAATAAGATCATTTATAGTTACACTTATTATACACATAATGTATATACAGTTTCAAATGCCTACCTTGAGCATAGTATGATTGAAAATTTGTTTTGAATAATCCAAACAATACTATAGCATCTCATCTTGGCTGCATGAGGATTACACTGAAAAAAATGAGTGTAATAATATGTTGATTACATCCCCTTATCTCAATGAAAACAGATTTAACTTTGAAAACACAAGAATTTAAGTACCTAAATGTTTACATTTTGAATTTGGAACTTTTATTCTCCTGTCACATAATCTTTGATTTTAATAAACTGTCAACCATAATAATCATAAAAAGATTTTTGTTACAGTATTGTGCTCTGGCCATGCTGCTTGTAGAAACAGTCAAAATAAGCTACCATGCATTAAATCTTAAAGATACAGCTTCCACTCATATCCAAATACTTTATTAAATTGTTTTTCAACACACATATCATGCACATAGATTTTAAAAAATACATAGAGAATGTATTTATAAATTTTAATAAAAATCTTGTCAAGAAATAATTCATGTATCATGGCTTTAATATAGGAGGAAAGAGATCATGCCTGTAGTAAAATAGGAATTGAGTCTCTCTTACTTTTTTAAGTTTTGAACAATGCCACAAATGAATTTTACCAACAGCATGACTGTACCAATTGAGCTACACATTCCCCACCCACTCCCAGTCAGGTTGATACAGAATATATTCCTTTCAAACAGATTATGTACTGGACTGGAGCTCTTTAAATAACAATTTAAACTCTTGCTGCACTTGTCTGAAACCATCATCAGATAGTTGGGTCTAGTATGATTTGTTTGTAAACAGACATCTCGGATACTGTAGACTGATACAGTGTTCTACTTTCGGTTTGAATTTTCAACACATATGGGTGCAGAGTACAGCATACTGATAACAGTGATGCACAAAATTGAACAAAGAAACAATAACTCACCTTGTGAAATTTCTTTCCGATTGAGACAGACAGATGTAGAAATTATCCAAAACCATCGCAAAACACCTACTAAATATTTGTCATTGACATAGACATTATGCAGACACCTGGCGGATATTGATTTATTGTCGACCTTTATTTCTAAATTTAGAAGCAAAACATGTCTTCACAAGCCTAAATATGATAGAAGTTTATTAAATATGTTGACATAAAGAGCAACATGCATGTAGAACATTCTGGAATTTCAGTTCATGTAAAAAGACAACACTTTAAACACTAATGCTGTTAAAATTGTTGAAAAAGTCACATGTATCTTTTCAAGCGTTTTACCGATTATGATCATGATGTCATTTGGACGAATTTTCGCTTGGCGGGCCACATATATTTAGAAGAGTTCGTTTAAAACTTCGTGCGTTTTGCGTTTGAATATCTTGAGATTAGTTTGATCATTATATTTTTTTACTCCTATGAGAATCACATTTTTGCAGAATGGGATCATGTAGTCGGGACTATTTCATGACTGGTGAAACTGCCGGAACTACTTGCAATTTTAGAACTTAACGAAAAGACGTTTGAAAACCACTGCTATATTTATTTGGGTCGTGACCTAAACAAATAAAAACATCAGCTTCAAATATATATTAAAACATGGTTACCTACATGACATTTAATTAATATCATCAATTTCAGTTGAAAAAGAAATATGAAAAAATGAGTAAATGGAGTTCAAAATTAAGTTTTGAAAAAGGGGCATGTCTTGTAGTATGTCTAATTTGCATGTTTTTGCATATTAGCTAAATTTTAGATTTCTAATAGCTCTGCTATTTTTAACGGATTTCAATAATTATTTTAACAGTTTGTGTTAGAAAGCTCGTTAAAATTTAGGTTGAGTTTTATTTTGACTTGCGTTACCCTTTAAACAAAGAAGGAAAAAGGCAGGTGGTACCTTAGAATTTTCGTATAGTATATTTAAGGATCACAGAAGTTTAACATGTCTTAAACATGACGTTAAGACATATAGCTAACTTATAAATATCCTTGTCCACATACACGTATCAAAGATGTTTTGGCAACTTGTTTTTGTCCACAAATTTAAATATTTTCTTAATGCATCTGAGATGTATCATGCGTCTGCGAGCATATTAAACTGTTCCACATACTGATAATGAGTGAAATTATGTACTTGCAATTGATAAAATGAACTGTGTTAAGACGGACGAAAAATAGAAATTGAAAATCATAAAGAATACATTTTTGCATTTCGATATCCTGATTATAGAAACTCACTAAGAAAATAAGACGGGTTTTAGGTTTCTAACTGTTAGACGAGAACGTACAAGTTCTATTACGGAAACAAATTGTATGTATATCATAAATTATTACCTCTGGAATTACCTTCCCTAAATGCCGCCCTGCGGTAAATCCTGTTTACTTGCACGTGTGACATTCAAACAGGACATCTCACAGACGATCATAAAGAAAATATTAAATACGAGTACATGTTTGCTTAACTATGCATTTTACACACTCAATTTTTATGTAGATAGTTTCATCTTTCAAGACGAGACAACAATATATTTTTCAACCGTACTTATAAAAACCAGTTATACTTTTAAGATCGGGTAAAATATGTGTGCAAATTCTGTTGTCGTCAAAAAGCATTGTATCTAAAATAACTCGTGTAAATAGTGACTAAAATATGTGTGCAAATTCTGTTGTCGTCAAAAAACATTGCATCTAAAATAACTCGTGTAAATAGTGACTAAAAGCGATATGAAACAAAAGTTACGATATAAGATGTTGTGCGCGACAGGCTTTCTTGAGACACTGTCTCGTGTTTCAAAGATTGCTGTATAATCTGCTTCCGATAATGATACGCAAAATACACATAGCCATGTGCAAAATCCTTCAAAAAGGAAAGGTTAACTATACAGCAGAATTCTGACAATCACCTTTCAAAATTACAATACGCATCCATGTACATGAAGAAGATGTATTTGAATTATTAATTTCATACCACTCTTTGTCGTGCAATGCTAGTGCAAAGGTATTGCTGTTCTTCTTTGAAAACTGTACGTTTTAGCGAATATACATGTAAAAAGGCACAGTCATCGAGGTCTGAAAACAATGTGCGACATACTTTAGTATGTTTAAATTTATGCAATTGTTTCATAGTAAACGGAGGAAACTTTTAGTGTTCCTGCGCATTTATATCGTTTAATCATAAGATATTCGTAAACATGCTCTAAACATTACATATCACTGTAATTCGTATTTTGTATTCATATTTTGATTCATCCCCCATATATGTCTGCTAATAATGCTAATATAGTTTATTTTGTGAAAGTTATATTCAGTTTTACGAGGGATGATCTAGAATTAACCGCACTTTTTCTGTTACTACGACATAGCTTGAAGCAGCAAGATAAAAGTCAAACAATTCAATGTTCAATCTCTATTTGACCATTCTTAAAAATGTCATGCCATTTGTACGAAAAAAAACAGGCATGTAGCGGGCATGTTACGGCAAGGCATCAACGAACTCAGAGTGACGTGTGCTGGTATTGTTATCGATAAACTACTTTAAATTTTAATTTATTAACATGCGGAGAATCCAACTGTTGCTGATGTTTTATTTGAAATGGTTCTGGTAATGCTCAATCTACCATACAATGTACAATAACACTACACAGGTTTACAAGATCTCCAAATCGCCCGCATATCGGCCCGCTTGTATCTAACAACATCCTTGATTGCTTAAACCAACGTTGCGTCCGACAAACTGTAACAGGTATATCTACTAAAATGACAGTGTTTTCTGTAAATCGCCTATTCTACTCAAATACGTACATTGTATGAAAGGGACAAGGTCTTTTTTGCAGATCATCTCTAACGGTTCAGTATTTGAGTACCAAAGTTAAATAAAATTGCGCAATTGATGTGATTCTGACAACGCTATATTTGGCATTTCTTTGCAACGTGATAGCATGTTACATCGGGTATTGACCTGGAAGTGCCACATTGAAATTCAACATCAGAAACGCAAGAAATGTTCATACTGATTATTCAGTCACGCTCCCCAGTCAGCTGTAAGTCAGTTACTATTGAAACGCTGAAATATGCTTTCCGTGTTTCTGAGAAATCTATTATTTTATGAAAACTTGTATGCGGAATTAAACTTTACATTTAAGAGAAATCAAATTGAAATGATATTGAGAAATATAGCAAAAGTCTTGTTAATTCTGCAGCACCCCTCGTATATAGATGATGAAATTTGCAGTTTAAAATCTAAAAACGAATTGTATATTTTCCGTTGTTTTTGTACAAAGCTTTTATATAAAAATACCAGTATTTCCACAAGGCTATCATATCTTAGCCTAATATATTAAAAACACTGAAATAGGCAGTACAAACAAGAATGTTTAGGTCATTTAGAAAGACAATTCAAAAGTGAGGTAACATTGGCCAGATTATCTGTATGCATAACTATTACGATAATTATATATATATATAATAAGATATATGAAGTACAGTATATGATTTATGAAGCTTTTTTTATTTACATTATAATATGAAGTTGCTTATCATCAGTGTAAAAAGCTCAGCCTTGTTATTATGTTTCAGTTCCCGTGAAAAGGGTAACACGTATTGGTATAAATCAAGTGCAAGAAAACTCAACGGCGCTATTTACTTGCAGCACGTCAGGTAGTTCACCACCACCTTATATAGTCTGGTTCAAGCAAAACAACGTTACCACAGTAGAAATTAGAAATGATTCTTTTGCGATTACTGCACGTCGTGAAAGTGAGAAAGATGTTTATTTGGTACAAGTTACCGAGGAACTTCTATATACTGTTAATAGATCTACGAATGGCTGGAGTGTCTATTGTAATGCAAGCAACTGGATGAACAGTCAAGTAACATCGAACAACGTCACGCTGAACGTAACGTGTAAGTTAAAGAGTTTGAATTGCAGCTGTTTTCACATTTGCCACGCTGGAACTTGCCGAATTCAGCCCTAATATTAAGTAAAAATAGCTCCAGACTTAAGGACAAAAATTAAAAAAATAAACGGAAACATGAATTTTGGGCAGGAATAGATCCAAGTCTATGTCTTTATTTACTTTTTTACCACTCTTCCTAGATTTGACATGTTCACAATAATTGCATTTCAAGCCAAGCGTAAACTGCTTGGCATTAGTTACACATGGATTGTGTTCTATTCCAGCTGTGCAAGCTGATGATTGTTTACCACTGCAAAATTTATCAGTTGCATATTTGTTGCATCCTTATAAGCAGACATTGCATATGCAATTTTCAACCTTTTACACATTTTCGTGAACACTGTCCTAAAGGTCACTTATATTTAGGCTGGGTGCAAAACTGGTTTAACGTTTGAGGAACTAACAAGCTCAATAAAATTGATGAACGTGATATTAATTAATTACTGGATTATATATCTATCATACAGTCTTAGAAATTTTCTAAAGGCGGTCAGGTAATTAAACACTACACATTAACACCAGCTATAAATGACACATTCGCATCTATTAGACCTCTCCGAACATAATCTACGACGTTTAAGAAGAGTTTAAGTTGCCGAAAATATAATAATACACACTAACAACAGAAGTCAGTATTTCAGTGTGAAAATTGTATGGTATTTCACGCTGTTATCACACATTTTCATGCGATTTTAGTTTTTGACGTTATTTACTTCATTCATGTTTTATTCAATCAAAAAGGTGACACTCATGCAAGACTGAAGTTGGATAAATATGAAATAAGTGCAATGATATTAGATTATATTTTGCGTTTACTGAACAAAAGTATATCAAAGGCACATTGAACTATTCAAGGAGCCGCCTAAATAAAAATATTAAAAAAAATATTTAAAATACTTTTTGAGGTTTAGTTATGTCAAGTCAAGTATATTGGATGATTGCAAAATTTTCCGTAAAACCCTACCAATGATCAGGAAGACAAACTAGATTGGATTGTCTGTCAGTTACGTAAAGAAAATTTAAACAAATGGAGTACCTGCCGAGTAAATGCATACGGAAACACATACATAACGACTAAAATCATGTCCACGCACTTCAGTTTGGAAAATATACTGAACGAAACTTTTAGCGCACCACCTGACTTTTTCCTTCTTTAGTTAATTATCTGCCACCTTTATTTTAGCCATTGATGAACGACAGCTTTCATGTCTTGCAATTATGAAGACACATTTGGTAGATACTTTCGTTAAATGAATATCAAAATGATCGAGTGAAACAAGTTATATGGCAGAAAAACGCACTATTGGACTTCTCTACCGTATTAAGTGTGTATCACTCGATCGGTTGAGAAAGAAATATATGTATAGTGATATGTATGTCTCCAACTTATAGACATACGCTTTATTTTAAATCTTAAGTTATTATTTAAAGCTTTCTCCCACTCATGACAATTACACGTTGCTATAGCATCTATAGAACGTGCGTTACTTATAACATAATGTTGAAAAGACCACTATAGTAGATTGAATTCACTTTAATGTATAAAAGTCAAAGCTTTGTCAAATGATGTTAATTAATAAAAGAGATACGGGAACTTTCAGAAACGATTCGAGCATACATTGTACCTCATAAATGCAATTCAAAGTGATATCCAATATAAATTAAATAAAACCTTGCACCAAAAACAGATATACAGTAGAACCCCTCTCCTTATAATACTAAAACGTATATTGTTGAATATAGCGGGTTGCATGCGCCAGTATAGTTCCTCAACAGCTATTAAGAAATCGGCTGAGAAAAGAAGGTGAAAACAGATTGAGGAGCTTTATTGTTGCAATATTCAACTATTCAGACTCAAGTGTCATCTAAAATTACATATTTAACTATTAACACAATCTGTTGCATATCGCATTCGTACAGAGGGAATTGCAAAAGCTCAAAATTCATGTCAAAAGTATATGCATGTAGACGCAGAATACTTAATAAAAGACAAAGATGGTATTCGAGAAAAAATATTTCTGAGCTGATTCAAGCCCACACACGTTTTGCCCGAATCATGACAGAGCGAGGTAGTGTTTCACTAAACAAATGTATTCACCTGCGTTTTTTGTCATGAATTATTCAAATTAAGCTTAAATTATTAAAGAAGAAAGTAGCGAGACTCTGAAGCAGATAGTATGAATGTTGTGAATACTGACATGTCCTACTTTGCTAAATATAAAAACAAGGTAATATTTTTGAATTTATTTCGTCGTAAATTTTCTGGGTTTTCTAAAGCATTCATTTTTAGTGCTCATTGATGGGCTTACCTGACGACCGAATGTCAGTCGTACAATGTCAACAATTGTTTCAAACAACATCTCCTACTTAACCACTGGGCCAATTTTAACAAAACTTTACAGGAATATCTCTCATCTAAAGCTGGTCAAACCGTTCTGCTCCACTACATATTTATTCATACTAAATTATTTATTCTTGATTTCGAAACAAGTTCTAACAACTTATATTAATCGCTCTCGAGACTCATTCGAGATGGAATCAACCTCGAAGAGAGAGAGGCAATGTGAACTTAAATAGAAAAGAATAGTTTATTTCCACGTACAATAAACATGAAGTACTTCACGTCAAAATAATGCGTATTTACGAAATCATTGCGCATTTAGCTTTTTACAAATAATGAAATTGCATTTTAAGGTTATTATTTTCAAATCATCAAATTGACTTACACAAATGTGTCATAAAGGAATGTTTTTTCAGATATACCTATATAGCACGGGCTACACTGATTGGCGTTAAGAAGATCTCTTTGAAACCCGTCGAACTTTTTGAATTGTGGATACGAATGATTGCGGGCTGTATTTATGTAGAATGATTTGACAACTCCCATAAAATAATCACATTTTAAAAACATTTCGTCCTTTTCAAGCCATATGTATTGGTCATATTTAAAAACAGTTAAAGCAAAATTCACGAGTGAGGACTAAAGCAAAAAAATAAAACACAAAAACAACAGAAATAATCATAAAATTATTTACAATGCCAGCTATAATTTTCCCTTTAATAACTAATAAATATTTATGAATTAAAATAAACGATTTTATTGCAATTTTCGGTAATTGTTTAAATGTTGGGTTTTTTCCCACACAAACCTGAAATAAATTTGGAGGGTATGGATTGTGTACAGTTTAGACATATATGTTACTTTAAAAAGTATCTTTAGTCCAAATCCAAATCGAAAAAAAAATGTTTTAAAACAGTGCAGAATTTGTATACTATAGCCAAATCAAATTGATAAATTCGATTATTTTTTCTTGGAAAGATCAGTTCACTTTCTTAAGATAAATTTTATTCCCTTTATTTTTTTTAATTCATCGAAGTAAACCATAGTCATTATGAGGCGTCAAATTTCAGATCCCCCTGATGGACCTCCAGTGATACATGATTTTAGCAATGGGAGCACTTACACAGTAATTGAAACAAAATTAGCTAGCTTATCTTGCTCGGTGGAAGGAGGCAATCCTCTTGGAAAACTGAAATTCGCTTGCAAGAATACCATAACAAATGTCACGAAGGAAGACGTATACAGTAGTAAGGTGACTACCACTTTGTCATGGACAGCAACACGTAACCAGGGAAATACCTGTATATGTCAGACAGACCATGTACTTTCTAAAGATTTAGTTTCTATAAATATCGATGTTTTATGTAAGTAATCTTTTATTGGATATTCATCACATTATATCATTTTTAGAGTAATCGTTGTCTTTAAAAGCCCGCTTGGCTTAGTTATTAGTATGTTCAACTATTCGGTCAGACAACAAGGTTTCCTTTTCTATGACTTGTTTCGCATTAACATTCTACAATTAAACGCCATGGCTGTATTGCTTACTCAAATACAATGTATAAATTAATGAAACACAGTAAGCTATTGTGGTACCAAACCATGTGCTTTAAGCTTTCCTAAGCATTTCTTGCTATAGTTGAGCCATTGCGATTGCTTTATGTTCCTCGTTTGTATGCCCAAATCGTTTATCCACATTTACCCTGTTATTACGTTAGAGGCCAGGCATCCCTTTGTACAAGTTATAATGCCAATCGACCAAAGTATTTGTCAGATACTATCAAAGACGAGTCCGATAACTGCGTCAAAAGAAGTCCAAAACAAAATGTTGAGTTCAAACAGAAACACAACATTCATAAAATCCCGGAGCCACATCTTTACCCGGTCATCAGGAAAATTGGTCGCAGTATTTTACCTGCTGATCGAATTGCAATTGAACATAATGGAAGAAATGCAGTGTCACTGAGTCAATGCATAGGACAATCTTGCGAATACCCAAGATAACATATTTTGCTCCTATCAACAGCAAATTCGATCAGTAGTGCTGTCCAAATGAGCAAGTTTTATACTTAGATGCAAGGAGAAAGGAAATGGTCACCAAATTTAATAAAACTAAACATATGTGATTATTTTAGATCGTTATTTTTATAAGTACCATGCTTTATAATTGTCTTTGTATTTTCTAAAGTCTCATTTAAGATTAAGTAATATGGGATAACAATAAGTCAACAGGTCTAAAAAGGTTTGAGAAATCTTTTGTAACAAAAGTTCAATTCTGTGTATTCGTTGTGTTTGATTTTAGATTTATTTTACAGATGGGGCATCTATAACGAAATTTATAGTACATGGTCATGAAAACGAAAACCCTGTGGTTGTAAATGAATCTACTACGATAATATTTACTTGTGAGATGGACAGTAACCCTATTTCTACGGTAAACATCAATTATCCGAGTGGCAAAGTACTCGGCAGTTCCAACAAAAGCATTTTGGGGTACAGTCACACTCTGTCGTCTTGTCTAGATAGTGGAATATATTCATGTTCAGGAAGCAATGAATACAATTACGGACAACAAGCAATTGCTGATATCAGTCTTCTTGTTAACAGTAAGTTTACATTTTTTGTTTTACACTATTTTTGTAAGGCATACGAAATATTTATTATACTAGTGCTTAATTATATTGCTGTATAACAAATCATATTCTTCTGCGTTTTACTTGTTAGGGAAACGTGTGGAACGATGTAACCATCATAAAATTCTAGTGTTTATGTCTACAATTGTATACAGATATTTGTCATCAATATTTACTTTTTTTTACTGTCATTGTATGATACCCTTTATTCAGGTAAACCTATAGCGTCTTCCGGTATTCAGGAAGACATACAAAGTGAGCCGAATGTTCCGGTTACTTTTTAATTCACTGCTATCGCTTATTCAGAGCCTGAATATACGTGGGAAATATGGACAGGTTCATCATGGAAACAAATTACGGAACAAAGCAAGTTTTCTATTTCATCATCGGGCATGCAGTCTAGCATGACAGTCAACAACTTAACATCATCAGAAATTATTCATTTTCGAATAATTGTAACGAATTTCATCGGGAATTTGATCCAGAATTATACTCTCAAATCATTTGGTATGTTTTATCGTGTTTGCAGCTGTGCATATGAGATCTTCATTATAGCGTTAAACATTTTACATTACAGCATTTAACGCATAATGATACAAAACCAATAGAATGTGTATTCAAAGCACAGTAATAATTCAGTAAAAAATATTTACATTTGTTCTATGCATAAAAAGACCCTTTAAGTGTTTCCGATACATGATATTTTGTATTAACAAAGGCCTGCCCTAAAACAACAGATCCACCACCACGGTGTACAAAAACCTTAAGCACTGTTGTGTTATATTCTTATGTTAATCCTTGGTAAAATAATATAAATAATGTAGCATGTTGGCAGTTTAATTTATCAAATATAATAACATATCAATTGGTAACATTGAATATGAAGTCTTCGGAGTTTAATTTAATACCTCTGACAGTTCGTGTCAAAGCTCAATATGTCTGCTTTGTTAATTAATCTTAGACTTAATGCGTTCCATGCCTATTTTGCTGTTTAATCTATGCTGCGATATGCTTAATGTCTGCATTTTAAATGAATGTATAACCGATGATTGTGGTTAGGAAACTATCTTTTCAGGTTTTTTTTGCCATATATCAGACTTCTACAGTGCATTTTGAGCCTGGGTGCAAGTTCTAAATACATGTAGACCAAACACACAGTATACGTCGTTGTGCTAAATAAAAAAAACCCGATTGGTAATACATTGACAAGTCTATTTTCCTGAAAAAAGGAACAGGTAGTCCAATATCCATTTTAACATAATACCAATATATTATTTCAAGATATTACGCTGTCAGAGAATAATTGCATTCTTAATCTAAGTCTTATAATGATTTTTCTGATTTCTTTGTTTAGGTCGCCCTAACCAACCAACATAACTCAATCACATTCCAGACTTATTGACAAGCACATCAGTAACATCGATATGGAAACCTGGTTTCAACGGTGGAAAAGCGCAGAATTTTTCTATTATGTATAAGGGTGAAAACGAACACGAATGGGCAACAATTGTTTTACAGGACACTGGTGAGGTTTTGATGTACTTTACTATTCATGGACTGTCCAGTATTACCAACTATGAGTTTCAAATAGTTGCCGAGAACATAATAGGCAGTTCGACATCGTCAATACTTCTTATTGAAACAAAAGGTAATATTTGATTGCATTGTATATACCTTATATTTCCTTTGCTGTTTATCCACTCGAAGTCTGACTCTTTCTTTGTATCACTAAAGTATATCCCGTCCTGCCTTAAAAGCATACCGCATCAGTGAGTGTCCTGTTTTACGTATCTATGTCATCCACTTCTTTCTTAAAGCAACCAGAAGAAAAAAATAAACATTTCCATTGGTACTGCAAGACCAGGAGTAATGATACTAGTATTTGGAGTGTAGCATTATCTATTTACATTTTTTAAAGTCGTAAGTAGCCCTGTCCGTGATGTTTGTAACATCGCCAAATGTACTTAAACTCTTCATGTGAAATTTTACAATGCGTTAACACTAAGATAATTAGTGAGAAGTGTTGTTTAGTAGGAGTTAGCGTGTGGGGTGGAGACGGGTGCGAAATACTCATTCAGAGCTGATCCTTTTACGACAGATTTGACTATACAAATATAACACCCGCATGTAATAACGTGAAATTTGTCGTTTTTTAAACATTACATCCGAGAAGGATGTGTACAGCAGGGAAAGCATAATACTCTTCAAAACTATTTATCATCTAAAACGGACAAATATCGACAGTAATTTTATAAATGGATGAAATTGTCTCATAACTGCATATCAGAAACGTTAACGTATAGAGAATACAAGGTTACTGTCTTTTGATAACAGTTGATATCGGACGAGGATGATATCGGGTGCGGAAAGCCGAGGCTTGCCGAGGCTTTCCGGCCGATATTCATCCGAGGAAGAAAAATAGGAAGGGGGTGAAAAAATGAAAATCAACTTTTTCTCGAATTGTGCTTCAAAATTGCTATAGATGGGTAGATGATATAACTAAGAAAATGAATACCCACGACACTATGTTTAATTAAAAAATAAAAATTCTACAGTCATTTTTCGATTTTATGTGATGTGCTGTTTGCTTGTATTCCTAGAAATGTTAATGAAACACTGCTCTGTAGCCTGAAGTAGCTACTGAAAATTTAATTTAATGTGTAGCATGTTAGAAATCCACAATAGCATAGATCTTACTTCATAAAACTTACTAAATGTCTGAAGTGGGCGGGGCCTAAAACGTGATATCAGGACAGTGTCATAATAACACTGTCCTGTGATATCAGACGTCGCAATATCAACAAATATCAGACAGGCATTATTGGGTCGTCGTCATGGCAGTTGCATAATAAATTGTAAAAGCAACCCGTCTGATTCCTTTATCATTTAAGGACAGACAGGGTTACAACTAAAAACGTGTCAATTATAATCATATATTTAATTTTGTCTAAACTTAATTTCCTTTTCATAGTACTACTACTATTACTAATAAGAATAAAAATGTTATTCATAAATACTTTATTTTACAAAGGTTATGCGTTTTGAAAAAAAAAATATACAATGTACATACAGGAACCCAAACATGGCATGCATATTATGCTAAGTAAATGATAATTACCAATGACAAACAAAAATGTTCTTAAATAATTTGACGTATTCATTTCACCGTTAAAGGTTTTGGAAAAGATATGTCATGTTCATATATATATATATATATGTGTGTGTGTTTCGCAGACTGTTCATAATTAAATTGATTGAAATCTACAATTATTTTAATACGTCTTTTATAAATAATTTGTCTTTTCCAAGGTGTCGACTTCTATTTTTTTCGGTAACAGGCTGGCTATAAACGCGTTCCGATTTTAAACTTCCATGGAAAGATGCACACTAAAATATCTTCATAGCAGCATATTTTCTTTAAACAGATTATAATACAAGACAGGAAACAACATAATGCACATAATAATATATGCATGAGCAGTGCCTTTGATATTATCATCTTAAATAATACATTTTGTCTTTCCTTATAATCAAGTAATAAATAAGTAGATTTGCCCGGCAAACGCAAGCTGAAGCTTAGTAGCAACAAGCAATGCGCACTTAATTTCATCCCATTATTCCAAAATCCGGAAACAAATCAAAAGTTGATCAAAATAATTGTTGTTGTTTTTTTTAATACAAAATGGTTACTATATTTTGTAATATTCACCTTTATTGTATTATAAAGTGTACGAAGGAGAAGTTAGTTATGCAATACACAACCTGTTTCGGTATATATTTCTTTTTTTAATAATAGTGTTTCATCAATCACAGAGAAGTCACCCGAAGAATCACTACGTGTAGTGCAGTAGCACTCACGATTTTTTTCGGCAGAGAAACGCTATCAGCACGCGTTACATGTGCGTTTTCAAAACGGGGCGGTTCTTCACATTTTCTGCTCGCCCCGTTTTAAGCCGTTTTGGCGTGTAAGGCGTGTAATCGGTATTCAGTGCAGATGTGCGAAACTACTGATTGCTCTTTTTGCCGTTTTTTTTACCGGGTAGGGAATGCGCCTGCTTATGTATTAATCACTGGAAAAATGTTGTTGACCTAAACGGAGACATTTTAAATAACTTAAAAACTATGGATGTTATTTGATACGTCTCTTAGTTACATGTAGTCTATAATCTGGTCAAATCAAGATTTTATGTTGGCTCTCATGTTTAAAGCAAATAGAACTATTACATTACCGCCAGCATCCTAAAGTAAAATAAACGGTTAAAAGCCCAAAAGAGGGGGAGTGAAGGAAGAAGGCCTAGAGATAGGAAGAAATAATTCAGCACCTCCACTGTCAATTTTACTGTAACAATGAACAATAAATAACCAGCAGATATATATATATGATTATATTAAAACCTGTTCGATCATATGATTTTAGTAACCTTCAATGACCATGCTTCTGGGTCATTTAACTTATATTCTTTAATTTATACTGATTTAGTGTTTTGATTACAACGTTGATTAAGTGCTTTTGAGAATTTTGATCTAGGTAGCCGGTACTGTACTTTATACGAAGTTGCGTGGGCAAATCTTTAAATACATTGTTCAAAATAAAGTACACGAATCAATCTATCAGCTTTGTTGTTTGTTAAGCTTAATTAAAACATTAGTTTGACAGTTTGAATCATGTAATATTCCGGTTTGTGACATCATACAGCTTACGCATTTAAAATAATTTTTCATTTTTTATGAGTTTGTGAAACAATAACCACCTTCTCCTGGATTTCTCCGCTGCTAATTTTTGATACAATAAATATCAAATAAAATAACAATACATAGATACTATCTAGACCAAAGTATAAATAAGGAAGTCGGGTCCGGCTGCCTAGCCACTTCCAAAAACGAAAGACAAATTTAGTATATCAGCGACAAAAGCAAGCAAAACATGTAAGTCCCCCAGAACAACACGCTATCAGGTGACTCACTTCCAGAAACAATTTATTTGTTAAATAAAGAGAGTTTAAAATAGAAGTCCTGTGTATTTTGTGATATACATCTACGATGTACTCGGACATTTTCTGTAACTTGAATTTTCCCAAAACAAAAACACTACATAGGATGTTTTTCATATATAATAAGCAAGTGGTACTAAATATAATTAAACTAGCCCTTTCATACCTCTTGCCAGCTATGTGGTTTAAATAAAATCACGCGACTTTCAGCCACGTATGCAAGAAAAGTTCTACTGTTGCCTTTTGTAATGTTTTAAGAATTAAATCGGTACTTCGTTCCTGTCTCAATACTGCAATATCGGTATTTATTTAATAAATTTGACATTAAGTTATAATTTAAATAATAGTAATAGAAAATCTGAATAAAACATATTGCAGTGTGAGCAGTAATCGTCACAACATCTATATAATTTGGACATTTACCTTTTCTTGTATAAATAGATACCAAACACTATCCCTAATACAATGACGATGATTCCAGAAATACTTCCAGCTACAAAGCCTACCATATTTTCAAACTGTGCAGTAGTTTGTACCGACGTTATAATAAACAGGAAGAGGATAAGGTTAAAATGGCAATATATTCACTGTACTTCGAAAGACCAAATTCTATCATTATCATTTAAAAAACGAGCCAACTTGCACTTTTTTACAAAGTGTAAGGGTGGAGGGGGATTACTAGATTTAGCTTGTCTGTCTGTCTGTCCGTCCGTAGATGCAATCTTTCGGACGCTTAATCTCCGAAACACCTGGTCAGAATTTAATGATACTTCACAAAAGTGATAAGTACAATGCTTAGCTTTGCATGGAACATGGTGGGGGTAAGAGTGAGGTTGGGTGCGCACCATAAACCGGTTTAAGCTCCCCAGTGGTGTTTTTGCCACTGACCGTTCCAAGGCGGTGCCCCACTGTGTTCCTTTAATTGTTCGTTTTGTCCTCGTGTGTTTGCTTTGTATGCTAGTGTGTGTTGGTAGTGTATGTTTGTGTGTGTACATGATTGTGTGTGTGTGTGTGTTGTGTGTGTGTGTGTTGGTGGTGTGCACTTCTGGGTGCTGTGGGGCTCGTTTTGGGGAGGCTGCGTTTTTGGTACGTGGCATTCCCTGTTTGATATTATTTTTGTTTTTATGTTTCAGATCACTGGGTCAATGGTCAAGGTCACAGTGGCTCGAAGTAGTATAATTGTGTGCGCTCTTAGTCTCCAAAAACCCTGGTCAGAATTTGATGATACTTCACTGAAATGATAAGTACCATGCCTATGCGTTTGGGTCACTAGGTCAAAGGTTAAGGTCGCAGGGACTCGAGATAGTAAAACCCTTGGTCAGAATTGAATGATATTTTACAGAAGGGATTATTACCATTCCTAGTTGTGCATGGTCTATGTTCCGGGTCACTAGGTCAAGGTCACAGGGGATAAATGTGCATGGACCAATAATTAAGCACCAACTGTTACCGTCAAACGTATTTCATAGAAAATTCAGCTAACACATTATCCGTGTATGAATATAAGATAATCATGTCCCTAGAATAAAAACATAATCATATAGTAAGCTGAAAAGTTATTTTAATGGTCACTTTCCTATAACTGATACATATCAAAATAATCAATATTACCAGTAATTGTCCTCATTTCGAAAACGTCATCATGCGATTTCATACTACGTGTCCTTTTGTTGCCTCTGTCTTCTCCTCTTTTGTATCTGATAGTGAATGAAATAAGACCTGTTGAAGGTAAATTAAACATTTTAATTAAAAATATTAGAAGGAAAAAAATGTTCATATATTAGTAAACTTTAAACGTTTATTTGTCTTTACTCATGATTTTTATAAAAATGTTCATATATGTATGCTTGATACAGCAACAAAACGTATAAACATTAAAATAGACACATAGACCAATAAACGTTGTTGCATCATTATTCAAGATAACGTATTGGAACACAAAGATGGAACTATTATGAGAGTTACAAATGTAGAAAACACAAACTAATCTTAAAACTGTTCATACAGAGACTATTCTCTTCTGTTAACTTTTATATACAAACATGATTATTTATATTCATTGTCATAGAGTCACTTCTAAGGACTAAACATATTTGAATGTAGGTGTTTACTGTGCTTATTTTCTGTTCTGATTCACTTGCACCACCACAGAAAAGTAATAACAAAGAACCAGACATGGTCGTGTAGCAACCAGTTGGAATCTGTTATTTACATACCGTGTTTTACAAATAGTTTGCAAATGAAATAAATGATTTGTCTCCAACCTTATACACTCGAGCACGTTATAATGACTCCTTACAGTATTTCGAATTACTTGTAACATTTCATTTGATTTGACATAGGAACTAACGTATTTAGTAAATTTTCCAAGGTTATTAAACATATTTGCTGCATAATATTATATGTTTTACAGACCAAGGATCTTTTGAAAAATTGGAAAAATCATATGAGCTATTACAGCCGGATAAAGGTAACTAGAAGACAGTTGCAAATGTAGGCTATCATTCTTTGGATACAGATACATGTATATACATGTGTCCTTGACAAAGTCAACCACAACCTATAGAGTAACAGACCTTTATTAGTATTACATGTATGCTTTAAACTTAATTCTAACATGACTCTTAATTTTGGTCTCTATATACAAAGGATAGAACAATTATGTTTTATTATGCAATTAATGTTATTTCATAATTGTACAACATTTACATGTACTACTAAATATAACCGACATAATCATTCAATAAAGCTAAATAGTTATTAAAAACATTTTACAGTTATTTAAAGGATTAAATATTGTAGCCATATGAGCTTAATCATATATAAGGTCTCTTTCAATTGCACAATTATTCATTCCAGATGACGTTGGCTCTACAAATTCTGTATATACCTCGTACGAATTTGAGTAATGCGAGTGAAGATTGATAAGACAAACCATTCATCAGAAACAACTTATTCAACAAAATCAATTACTGATACATGTAATTGGCAAATGTGGCTTTCTACAAGAAAGATATATGATGCTGTTTATTTGTTAATGAATACTAACTACAGACATTTCTGAAGTTTCCGTATTTCTCATAATATATGGTGTTGAATACTTTGTGTTTAGTACATGTAACCGGTGATTTACACCATTTTAAAATCTGGTAGATTTGTATTTCCAGACGAAGGCGGAAGAATATCCTAGAAATGGTTTGGACTATTTGATAAAATATGGTAGAAATGTTTACAACTGTAGGGAACTACGGTCCGCCAAGTTTCATTAGAATTATAGCCCTTTTAAGTGTTCTTATATATTTTATATTGGGGTTTAAAAACCAAATGCCAGAAGTTTATTTTACTTTATGGAAATAATCATCTAATAGGTGTTTCTTGAGATCTACAAAATTTGTACAATCCATGTTAAAATGAGGCACCGAGTGGGAAGGGGCTTGTCTATATAATCAAAGTACAGATGTACATGTAGATAACTTTATTGGATTTGGCATTACTAATCTTATGGTATTTTACCACAACTGCTTTAAGAAAATAATTCATTCGCATGTGAGACCAAAATTCGGGGTAGGGGAGGCTATTTTTTTATTAGTAAAAGGTTTTAAAATTTATTGAAAACTAATCGGGAGAACTGTTTTTTATTCCAAACAGATAATCAACATACAAGTATTTATCATCATATTCTTAATAGGAATATACGAACTTACAAGCACACTCCCGTATTTTAGACCGTATGTAAGCATTATACGGAGTTTAGAATTTCTAGATTCCCGTATTTTTAAGTGCATGAACCTCCGTATGTTATGGATAAACATACTTATGAACACACTCCCGTATTCCAGTCATATACGGGAAAGCAATATTAGCTGGTTTCCCGTATGTGTAAGTATACACAATGCCGTATTTTATCGTGTACGGGCTTCCGTCCGGTTTCCCGTATTTCAGAATATACGGGAAGTATACTAGATTACCGTGTACTGTCGTGTTTTCGGAATGTACGGACGTTCAAGCACAATCCCGTATTTCAGTTTTGTACGGGATGATAGCCCGTATTTAAAAGTAAAAACAAAGCCGTATTATACATGGTAGCAGTATGTGGACTCATATGTTTCAGAATATGCGTGGAAGTGTATCTAGATATTTTTACCTTTTACCCCAGTCTGGCACAGTGCGGGAGGTCGTGGGTTCGCTCTCTGGTCGCGTCATAATTTAAGACGTAAAAAATGGTACCAGTAGCTCCCTTGCTTGGCGCTCAGCATTAAAAAGGGAAACTGGCTTCTCTTCTCTCATACCCTCACGGCAATGGATACCATCAGGAATGAGGTGTCGAGAGTGATTAATACTAGAATTGTGTCCAAAGGACACGGATGCCCCCACTGTGCAGATGTGCTCATAAACAAGAGCAAGCATATCTGTATGTAAGATTTTTATGTGGAACTTTTTCATTCCACTGTTTCATTTCTGTACATATACCTAAAATGATCTACAGGTAACCTTATGTACATGTTAAATTAAATTACAAATGTAAAATTTATATGTTCAATTATTTATATGGTATATAGTGAAAAAATCAACAAAGGGCCATAATTCTGTTAAATTTGGTCGCAACAAATTTATATGGTATATAGTGAAAAAATCAACAAAGGGCCATAATTCTGTTAAATTTGGTCGCAACAAAAATTTCTTCCTTTACTACCATCTACACATTAAAGCTGTTCATCCCTGGAACTTTAAGCAAAATCTGCCATCCGGTTTAAGAGGAGTTGCGTTCACAATATTTCTATATGGTATATAGTGAAAAACTTAACAAAGGGCCATAATTCTGTTAAATTTGGTCGCAACAAAAATTTCTTCCTTTACTACCATCTACACATTAAAGCTGTTCATCCCTGGAAGTTTAAGCAAAATCTGCCATCCGGTTTAAGAGGAGTTGCGTTCACAATATTTCTATATGGTATATAGTGAAAAACTTAACAAAGGGCCATAATTCTGTTAAATTTGGTCGCAACAAAAATTCCTTCCTTTACTACCATCTACACATTAAGGTTGTTCATCCCTGGAAGTTTAAGCAAAATCTGCCAACCAGTTTAAGAGGAGTTGCGTTCACAAAATTTCTATATGGTATATAGTGAAAAAATCAACAAAGGGCCATAATTCTGTTAAATTTGGCCGCAGCAAAAATTCCCTCCTTTACTGCCATCTACACATTAAGGTTGTTCATCCCTGGAAGTTTAAGCAAAATCTGCCATCCGGTTTAAGAGGAGTTGCGTTCACAAAATTTCTACATAGTATATAGTGAAAAAATCAACAAAGGGCCATAATTCTGTTAAATTTGGTCGCAGCAAAAATTCCTTCCTTTACTACCATCTACACATTAAGGTTGTTCATCCCTGGAAGTTTAAGCAAAATCTGCCATCCGGTTTAAGAGGAGTTGCGTTCACAAGATTTCGGGACGTACGGACGGACGGACGGACGGACTGACGGACGGACGGACAAGTGCAACGCTATATGCACCCCACTTTGTGGGGGCATAATAAGTTGTATAACTTGTTTCACAATCGACCCAAAATAAATTAGTATAAACTAATAAATATTTTTAAGTATACGGACAGCCGTATTTTCGGAATATACGGACTTGTGTGCACATATCCGTATTTCAGTTATATACAGGATGATTTCCCATATCTATAAGTATACGCAAAGCCATATTTTAGCCGTTCTATGACTTCCGTATTTCATAATATACGTGGTAGTAAATCTAGATCAATTCCCATGAGAAGCCGGCTTGGCGCAGTGGTAGCATTCGCCCCATGATCGAAGGGTCCCTTGTACGATCCCTACCAGTGTCAAATAGTGGTTATTCCGCATTGTCGTTCTCCCTCTCTTCGATGTTGATTCCAACTGGAGTATGTCTAGAGAGAGATTAATATTTTTATGTGAGTTGCAAGAACTTGAAATACTATAAATAAATTTTTAAAAATAGATTCCCGTACTTTTAAGTTTACTAAATACCATGTTTTCGTTATAAACAGACTCCCAAGCACGCTCCTGTATTTCAGTATACATCGACTTGCAGCAGATACCGTACTCTAGTAAAAAACGGGCTTTCGTGTATTAATATATCGGTATTTTCAAGTATACGGACTTCCGTAATTTAGTTATATTCAGACTTGAATTAACAGTCACGTATTTAGATAGAATACGAGCTATCGTATATATCGCAATACGGGTTTGACCGTATCTTTTCATCCCTAATACAGCAGATCATTTACGCCAGTTATTAAAAAATGTTTGGCCAGACTGTGCCACCCTGGGGTAAAAGGTATATGGTAGGAAGAGTGAACTCCATAAGTCAGCTCGTCATTGCTGTGACTGAGTGACGGCGTAGACCGTGAGCGCGAGACAGATAGGGGGTGAGAGAGAGGGAGAGAGAGAATTGCATATTTTGATGACAATTTGAATGTCAAGATAACAAGGAAATACTACTTCTGCTAAGCAGACTGTTAAATATAATGTAGTTCTTTCCCTTTAAGCATGTTCACAAGTTTAGTCTTGTTTCACTATATGAGGTTAATGTCCTTTCATTTACATCTTTAAAGAGAGACAATACTCTACATCAAGTAAAACACCATATTCGTAGCTCGCAATACATTGTAGCATGTCGCATGATTCTTCTCTCAAACAAAACATTCGTGGTTTGTTTCTGGCTTGCTTAGTATATTTCATACTAAACTATGTAAGCATAAAGCGCTTTTACAACGATATTAAGTATATTAGATAAATCGAATAGAGTTGTCATACATACATATATTCAAGCGGACATGAACACTGTTTACAGCAAATTAATCACGTTAGACTTAAGTGTATTGCAATGATATTGATTAAATTGATTAAATTAGACGTGTTTTGTTTACATTTTAGCAGGTTATAATTTGTAAATAAGACGTTTGTACTTGTTAAAGCCTGCAACCGCAATCAAAAATAATTTCCTGACTTCTATCATATCAAACAAAATATATTATTAAACATTATAATGTGTACAGCCTTAAGTCATAAGACACGGATGTTCTATTTTTTAAACTGTTTACGTTGTGACTGACATAATTAACGGAGAAAATGCATGAGTAAAACTAATACATCAATACCCGACTAAAAGAGACTAATGCACCATCTGTAAATGCTTTTATGAAAACAATACAGTTTAAGGTTTACAACCATTTCTAACTTTGAATACCTCTCTGTTACATTTAGACTATAGTTAGGCAATATATTTTAGGAGGGACGTTGTCAAAGCATGCACTGTTCGTTGATATAAACGCTTTACTTCTATGAACAATTAAGATAACTGAAATATATATGAATATCTTTCTATTAGAATAAGCCAAAATAAGTACCTTCAATAGGTATAGAATTTTAAAAGGGATATTATCAAACATGCTTTACTTTTGAAATAATCCCTGCACGTTCATGTTGCGTTTATATATACACAGTTAGGGACATTTAATACTTCCGATGTTTGTCATTAATATTGATCTGTGTTCTTTTATCGTCTGCTTGAACATGTCAAGGGCAATTCAGATATTCAATACGTCTTTTTTATGCACCTGTGAATATTAACTCCGACATAATGATCCAGAATACTTCCTTGTCTGATAAAATTACAATAGAGAGGATAACAAATACTTGGTACTAGATTTAGATGCATCAGTCCTAACTAATTGTGCATAATAGGGCCACGGTAGCCCTGGGTCGCTCACCTGAGTACAACGGTGATGAAATGGGATTGGCCCCTATATGACACTGTTTAGAAATTGACGTATAATTTAACATGACAGACCATCTTTTACGATGAATGGGTGCAAAATGTGGCTTTAATTGTGTACGCAAGGTTTTACTATCATTTAACCTGGGGATCTAGTTACCTAGTTTTTAACCTGACCTAGAGTGCATTCCAGATAAACATTCGGAATTTTTTTCGTGGTAGCTGGGTACGAAATGTGGCATCTAGAGTGTTCACAATGTTTTCTAGCTTTTGACCCCAGGTGACCCAGATTAGAACTTGACCTAGAAATCATCAACACAAATATTCTGACTAATTGTCACGTAGATTGGGTATCAAATGTGGTTTCTAGAGTGTTAACAAAGTTTTCCTTTGATGTCGTGTTGTGACTAAATTGTTGACCCCATGTGACCCAATTCCGAACTTGGCCTGGAAATTATTGGGACAAACATTCTAACCATTTTCATGATGATTGGAGATCAAATGTGGCATATAGAGTGTTAACACGGTTAGGTGCAGAAATACGACAGAGGGACGACAGACGACGGTCATCAGACGATCAGAATAGATCACCTAGAGCATTTGCTCAGGTGAGCTAAAAATACACAATTTCCCACATTATAACATGACATATGCACGTTAATCAAAACAAGGATATGCACAATTGTATGTGTGATCTTAATCTGCTATCAAGTACCAACATCAACAGCTGTAATAATTCAATTATTTTTCGTTGCTGTATTGATTTGTTTTTTTTTCATTAACTGTTCAATAAGCAATATAAGATACGGAAGGAACGCGGATCAATTTGCATAGACAACTGCATTGGCACATAAAAGCTGTGTTAAGGACCATTGAGTAAGAAAGTGTCATTTTAGAGCAATTGTAACTGTGCAAGTTATCTGTCATAAATATTTACATTTAACACTATGAAATAACCACGTATCGCATATCCTCGTATTAGGCCAACAATTTTTAAATGGGGATTATTTCAAAATGTCCGAAAAACTTTTTAACAAATTTATTGAAACAACTATCTGTCCGTACCAAATAAGATTTGAAAGACAACGTGTCCCTTATAAAGCCTAAAACATCATGTAAGAAGTTTATAATTTAAAGACAAATGAAAAGTAGAATCCCTTTTCAGCCTTGAAATAACCCCTCTGCATATCTGTCGATAAAATAGTTTGCACAGTTAGGTGTAATAATTATACTACCGGGCGTCTTGTTTCTATTAATATATTCTTATTTTAGAGTAGCAATTTCAAGGTTATTTCCCGATTAATGTGCCGAAGATTAGGAATTTTTCAATGAGTGTACACGGCTCTTAATTTGTATTGCCTATGGAGCGCCGCGACTGTCTTGAGTTGAAAGGAAAAATGGTAGACTAATATATTGTCCAGTAGAAAACGCATGTTATTACCGGCAATGGCTTTGTTGTTTTCTTCCAAAAATGCATTGTGTCGTTAACTGAACTGTTTGTGTTTACGTGTCATTACTTTTAGCTGATATGCAGCTATGTCATATCGATACGTTATGCCATTAAATACGTCACTACCCTATGTTGCAACATATGTTTAAGTCGTTACATTGCAGTTATAAAGTAGTGTAAACTACAGTCAAACCTGTGAACAAAGGCCATCCAAGGGAAAGACAACAACTGGCCTTTGTCCAAAGTTGACCTTTGTTCAGAGGTGTATTTGCTCTAATAAATCAAAACAGGTTTTTAAAGTGTGGCCTTTATTCACAGGGTGACCTTTATTCGGAGGTGGCCGTTAGCACAGGTTTAACTGTATTTAACAAAACTTCTCCTATAAATCCGCACATCTGTTTTCAGTTCATTTCAACAACTTCGCATGCATCGTTTGACATTACAGGGACGTACAGCAGTATACAGGTTAGCCTAGTAAAGTGTTTTAAACTAAAAATGTTTATAGTAACAAAATTCCGTTATTAAGGTTGATGTTTGACAGGTCAAATCTAGTTATAAAAACGTTTTCGTGCATTCCGAGTTTAGTTTCTTTAATATTCCGGAAAATACAATTGAATCAAACCATTTCTTTATACGTATTGCTTTCCAGACGTTTGCCAATAAATGTATCAAACAAAAGGTATACCATGTACACTGTCTACTACATGTTGTATTAGGTCTCAAATGTCTTGGTAGCCATATATTCTTGAATAAAGCCTTTGTCCTATTTACCACCAGGTACTTTTATTGTAAGTAAATGTACTAAAAATGTAAACAGTCAGCTGCTAGACGTCCTGCTGGTGAAAGATCGATGCATGTTACAAATTTGAATGGAAGAAGTACGTTTACTTATTGCAATATCTTCGTTATATAACTTGATGATAGTGCACAAAGAGCAACGTAACGTTTCTGAAGTTCGCTGACGAAATATGACGTCAGAAAACAAAACATGGCGCTAGCTTTGTGTAAATATTTCCGGTATCACGAAATGAAGTGTATCACGATTTGAGGTTACTCGACGTAGCAGTTTGAGAAAGTCTGTTGAAGATGTTTGTAAGCATCGCTACTCTATATGTTTACATTGGAATTTCAAAAGTATCAGCTCCACAACAGAAACATGTTACAGAAATTTACACATGAATCTTTTGATTTGATGGTTTGTTCTAAAATATGTTATTCGAAGAACCTTGTTTCTTCACCAAAGTCTGAGAACGAGCAGGTTTAAAATAATGTTGGAAATACATGTTTTACTAATCGAGACCTTGTTTACATACCCTATGAGAATAATTACAGCAATGTAAATAGTTATTCTAAACTAATTTATCCCCAGATAATATGTTTAACTACAAAGGAAAACTTAAATGCAATTTGACTTATTTATCAACGAATACGTATATAATATGAATGTGAATGAATAATTAAAGCTGGTATACAATCAAGGTGTTTTAATAATTATGAGTAAAGCATGCCTATTAAATGTTAATATTAAATCACTCCCATTTGTTTGTCCGATATTGTATGCACGTTCATATTTCACTTCATGTATTGTTGACTTCAATGTAAAATGCTATATTTAATTTGAATGAAGTAGTTTCCGATAACAATAACTAGCAAAGCTATTCATAGTTTATAGTAATGATATGTTTCATACTGACAAATATAAGATGGTACAGTATAACATAGACTTACGATATATCTTTTAATAAAAAAATGACACTTTCTTGTATCCAGATGTCATTGTACTTTAACTATTAGTGCTGTCTTCATTTTATGTATAATATAGTTTAAACTTAACAGTGTCTACTAATTTGCAAATAGTAAGTAGAGAAATTGCCCTATACTCATCATAATTAACCGACTGTTGACTTAATTTTTTCAATAAAATTTCAGACAAAAAAAACATTGATTGGACATCAAGAATTTACAAAACAATTAAAATGACTTACACTGAACGATTTTATTTGCGCCCGGCGTGCTGTATGCAAAATATGACCTGTATTAGTAATACCTTTTGTTAGAGATCAAACATTGATACATGTATTTAGCCAACAAAAAGACGAAAAAAGGACTTTATCAAATAATCTTCACTGCATTGAAACCGATGTCGTAATTGACCTGGGCCTACATGCGAAACGAAAAATGCACACATTAGTGTACTTCCGGAATAGTATTATACACATTATTGTCTATAAAAGCAGTACGGTAAAGCAAAACAGTTTGCAAAACCTATGAGTGATGAAAAAATCAAGAGGATTAATCAGAAAGATTTATACAATGATTCAGTGCACTCCATACTGGTTGCATTAACAACGTACATGTAACTAGAAATATCAAGACAGCAGGCGGACATCTATTATTTTGAGAAACAAGCTTAAACTTCCTGTAGTGGTTTTTCATATGATTTGATATGTCCTATGTAAAAGAGTGTATTATTTTTTATTTGCAGGGGTAAGAGATTGATTACTTTATTCACATCAAAAACGACGGTCAACACATAAACACAATAAAAACAGTTACTATTAAACAAATCATACATTGTACATTACTGCAGACTGTAGTGTTTCATGTCTTATCATACAATCGTTTCATGTTGTCATGGAAGCTGTGCTAAACACACAAAATTCATTGAAATGGCAAATAATTATGTTTACATTACATGCCTTTGCGTTTTCAGTTCCTGAATATACGGGGTACACTTCGGCATTTAATGTCATATAGTATCAATGCATGTATGCGCAGATTTCAAGTTAGGTAATGAATTTTCAAAGGGGAATTATCAATACACACAAACAAAAGGTTTACTTGTATCATGTTTATGTAGGAAACTTGACCCTATAAAAGAGACATCATAGTTAGAAAATTAATAAAAAATGTATTTTTAACAGCAAAATGAAAGATGATTACTTATATTTAAAACACGCAATATTTTGCAATTTAGAGATGGCCCCGTTTTATTCCTACATATTTATACTATGGCTAAGTTAGGTACTTTGTATCACTTCCTTGTGTTTTGTGTCAACATGTGCTTGTAAATCAGTTGCTAAATAGAGATTTGAAGAACTGCTTCATGACAAAAGAACAAACATGCAAATCGTTCAACTGCTAAGGTCACGATCGATGAATATGTTAAAATATGATGCGTCATTACTCCAAAAGATAAACTTTACAACAGCGGGTCATAATCTTTTTATGCGAGAAAGTTAGCAGTTTCTTACTGCGGATACGGATCAAGACCTGATTCTTTCCTAGAACGATGGTAAGGAAAATTGCACGCCTGTAAAAAGGGCCGAAATACGGTAGTATTGCTATATTTATTTGAACTTCAAAAAAGGCAAAAGATGAAAAAGTGTATGTATGTCTGTCCACCTGTGTGTTTTCGTTGGAATCTCCATCTATATTCCGTTCCTACAATATACTATATGTTAAACATCGAGGGTAATAAGGTGACGTGGCCAACATATGATATATGTACTGCGCAAAGAAACCAGGCGGTACCTTGTATTTAACCAGATATTTATAATCGTGTGTGTTTGTTTAGTGTGTTGTGTTCCTACGTGCTGTTAAAAATCTTAAACAAAATTATCAAATGTTTTTTTTATATAAATGTCTGTCTCAAAATACTTTTTGAAATAGCAGTTATCAGGCAATCCGTTCCGTAAACATTGGCTTTAATTAATTAAATATTGTTGAGGCAAGTGGAGAAGATGACCAAGTAACACTCGTTAAGCCACCGCATTTATTTATGCTTTTAGTGGAAAGTGGCACTAAAACAACGCAAAACAGACCTGTTGTTTCTATAATTAACAGGAACGACACCTGCCAATTAAAATTCTAAAAGTTGGTGAATTGTGTACTTCTCAATAATATTACTGGCGGTTGGAAAGTGACCAACTTCCGGTCAAAAGCAAACGCAATACAGCTGCGCCAAGAAAAGACTCTGATCGTTGCAAATTGAAATAGATAACTCTTTGTGTAATCAAAGTATTGTTAGTACTAAAAGACGGTCGAAGAAATGCTACAACAGACACAGAAAAAACCAATGGGATTTATTGGATCAAAACAATTTCCTATCATTAGTTCTCTGTTTATAAACTGCATAACAATCTAGTTATAAATTAGAATATCGTGCTCACGTTTTTGGATATATTCTATATGACGCCGATTTGTTGGCCGAACGTGCTACGCGGTTTTGGACATATTCGATATGACGTCGCTTCGCAAAAAATGTTCCGCCAAGCTTCGTGTTCCTCTAGGATCCCATTTTTCTTTAAACGATAGCTCACATTTTCCAAACATATATAATGTTAAATATCATAAAATATGAACAATAAAAGTGAAATAATCAATGGGAGGTCTTATTCGTATGACTTCTCCCACTTATGATTGCATGTATGCCATTCTAATTTAATTTGATGAATTATGTACAAATGCATATTTACTGGCCAAATCATCTATTTTTCTGTTATTTGTCACTCCGACCCGGTTCACTGGACCATTAATCATAATGTATTAATATTCTACGGTGCCGAACATTTACGTTGCTACATGTATATAAAACGGTGTCGGTTGATAGCAATTTCTAAATTTACACTTAAATTAAATTTAAAGTTACGCAAATATATTTTTCACAGGGATTTTGTCACAGTTCGTGAAATGCGTTGTAAGTTTAAACATTACATTTATTCAAACTTAAGTACGTTTCAATATACACGAGTATCGCTGCATCTAAATGAGCCGAAAAATGCTACTCCGTTAGTCAAATAGCTTTAGTGAGGATCCTAGTAAACCGTAAGTACGTTTGAAAAATCCCTGACAGCATTTGCTGCGTTTATATGTGTAGAGTTAGGAATATTTTATACTTCCGATGTTGAATCATTAATATTGATCTCTGTTTTTATTATCTTCTTGTTCATGTCAAGGCCAATGCAATTATTCATTAGGTTTGTTTATTTCACCTTTGCACGATAAGACACTTCCGTGTCTATAAAGATTGCAGTTGATAATAGATTAAATACTTTGGGCTATATTTAGTTAGATTTAACCAAGGACATAAAATGCAAATATTTATCGAATTCATGACAGTGTGAAGCGGGAAAAGTGCACCTTAATTAATGATTCAATTATTCCAATGATCTAATTTGTTATCAACTTCAAACATCATGAGCTAAAGTAATTCCAAACATTACAGCTTGCCAGATTCTGCTGAAATATCTGTTTGTCTAATTAACAAGCAGTTTAACAAACTGACATACAGTAGTAAGGTGGCCGTGCAGATCAATTTATTCAAAGTTATACAATTGTAGGATTCTAAATATCTCATCTCTAAGTCCGACATTGATCTTAAAGGTAAGTACGCAGGACTTGCCAATGCCACGTTATCTCCATGTGATCAACAATTGTGCAATATAATTTTGCAATCCTTCAATGCACAACAGAAGTTACCATATATACAAGATTCCTTGACCTTTAAACTCTTAGTGTCACCTTGACCTTTGGTGTAGGGTTGTGGGTCCTGCATACGTCACATCGTATTGGTGTGTTGAATATTTGTGCCAAATTATTCTAAATTCCTTTAATGCGCGACAGAGTTACAGTCCGGACACACATGTGACCATATATACATAATTTAATTACCTATAAACTCTTAACTTACAGCTCGGACACGTCAAAACTGGACGGACGGACGTTCGCACGGACGGACGGACGCACGGACAGTTGGACCATGCGATATGACAACCTTTTGGGGGGGGGGGGGGATGAAAAGCAAATAGAACTTAGGTAAACATAGGTAAAAAAAGTAATTAATCTTGAACATTTTACGTCCTGGCCATGTCCTCGTTTAGTATATTACATAATTATCAAGAACATCTGTTGAGAATGGGTCTCAAGCTGTGTTTCGGACCAACATAAATTCACATGGTAAAGGGACATACTTCATAAGGGTGGTCGAATGGTTAACGCTCTGGACTACCAATCCGTTGGTCCCCGATTCGCATCCCGGCCGGGGCACTATAAATTTCAGAAACGCTTTTTAGTGTTTCCCGCCCATCTACAGATGAACTGGTTAGAAACCCAGAGGTAGTCTCACGTGTATCGGTGCTTTACACCGGGCATGTAAACAAAAACCATGGGGTCTTTTAATAAAAGAGCTAGGGTCTGGTACCCGGATTCCCTTGTACCTGTATCTGTCTCTCTACAGGTCGCACCGTAAATACTTTGAAAATGGATGGTGGACCATAAGCACATCTAACAAACAAACAAGCAAACTTAATAAAGGACAATTCTCCCTTTCAATGCCCTTTAACAAATCAATCCCATAAATAGTTTTAGTTATTACCCTGGCAAGCATTATTTCACATTAAAAAGGGGATTTACATCTACATGTCGCGTTCGTAGATAACGTATTGCCTCTAAATACTTTGTATCATTCTGTAATATCAAATAAATCTTCACATTTAGTATTTTAGGTTACATTCTGTGTACCACCTTACTTTGTTATATAATATTTAAGTAAACTGCCAACTCTCAGCTCATCATAATGTTTAATTTTCCACGTCGTACAGGTAACGAACGGCCGAGTGAAACTTAGTGTGGATGTTCTGTGGTTTGTGGTCTTTCAGCAGAAGAAGAATTCTGATGTATTTTGATTTTGAATTATCTTCTTTTGTAACGTTCTCTTAGCTTAAATGTATAAATACCATGTAAATACTTTTTCACTTTTGGATTGGAGACATTGACAGGCACTGCATAATGCATGGTCCATTATCGTAGTCTAATTGATGAATTATCCCCGTTTGGACTGCATCTTAAACACTATAAACGGAAATTCCTTGAATCACACACGTTCTTGTACTGTATCACGGTAGTTAACAAATATTGGTGGATTTTATTATTACCAAATACAACGATAGAGGCCATTGGAAGGATTTTTAGTGTTATTTACTCTTCTTCATGGCAAAATAACTTCCATACACAGCTTCTATTTTGTGACAAATTATGTTCATATTTACAAAATTATTTATGATACCGTTACATTCTTTCCTTACTTTGGTCATTACTGCAATTTTAATATTATACCAAAAAAAGTGAGCAGTAGCCATTTCTCCTCACATTAATCAGTGTCGTTGAATTTAGCATGGAGTTAGGCAAATATATTTTGCGGGAACATGTCGAACGTAAAATTGACATTGTTAGATTATGACTCACTCCCATAAAAAAAGAAAACTAATTATGATCAAAACGAATATTTTTGTATCATAATACGCAAAAGAAGTCTTTTACTATTCTTACACATTTTGAAGAGGCATATTATAAATATTTTGTGTGTTCTGAAATTTGCCCTGTGCATATGTCCTGAGATTCAGTGCACAAAGTTAGGTATTTCTATTACTTCCTGGTGTTAGATGATTTATATCGATATTTGTTTGACAATTGTCTTGAAGTCCTTGAGTATGCCATGACCACTACATATATTTATTTTGCACGAAACGATAATCTTCCTCATCAGGAAAATTGGAACTGTAAAAGAGAGAGTAGATTAAGAAATAATACGTGGCGGATGAAAATATTTTATGATCAAAGGAAATAAAGAGAATACGATTATTGAGAGAACACATAAAATATAAACATGTACCATTACAACTGTATCAATCAATGATGCACATTTAAGAAATAAGAGAATATTAAAGAACGGACTTCATCTGAAGTACCAAATGCATAAGTTGTAGCAATTCAATTATTTTATGTTCATCAGATATAACAATGTCGTTTTCACGTTTTGCTACGACCTGGTCGACAGGTTTATACACTTTAATTGTTTTTTTCACAGGAAGAAACTCTTTGATTCGTACATACACACTTAACTGTACAATGCTACCCGGAAACTGTTTTACGGTGTGTTTTCATTGTTACACGTTGTCATATTGAAAATGCGTTTTGCTGATTAGATGAAACCAATTACAACGTAACAACCAATAGCAATTTTTCCGTACAAGCTATATGTTTACGTTATTGTAGTTATATTCATTTATTTGACAGTATCTTCACTGGGTAAGACATTGCACGTTTTACTTGCGGAAATCGTCCGACATTACGTTTAACGCTGCATTACAAGTTTGATAGACAGCTGAAATGAACATGCATATCTTACTGTTAACAGGTATACTGTTTGCATAGAGTAGAAATATGCTAATAGTGTTGCTGGGCTTATCCTGTGACCATATCAAAGCAGTCTCCTACTTACAGATATCGGAGTGTTACTGTAACGTAGTGTGACGTAGTTACAGGTGCGTGAAGTATGCCTAAATTGCTTAGATTGACGCATTTTGTACTTCAAAAGTATATATAGAAAGACGTGTCCTAGAAAGAAACTTTTAGTATTCTGTTACTTGTAAAAGATCAGTTTCCTGCAATCAATATTCTAACTACAATGTTGTACCATTGTAGAATTAGGCATAATTGTCTTATTTCTTTTCATTTGTGCTATTTATAGAGATGGTATTTCAAGGTTATTCCCCCAATGAATGCGCAAAGCTTAGGTAATTTAGGTGGGTTCAATAATACGTCCTTGTATTATAGGTAAAGCTATAAATCTTCCCTTTGATACAGTTATGTCATTCAATTTGTGTCCCAGTCTTTGACTTGATTACCTTTTTGAAAGATACAGTGATATTGTGTAAATAGGAAATAGCCAGTCTGAGTTTATGACATGAAATGTATTTGCGTGTAACACTGTAACAGTAGAAAAATAACTATATGCTCAAGCACAATGTTTAAACAATACGCCAGTGTACCATTCCTCCTACTTTGTTAACTTTTATACTATATCTTAGACAAAGAAATGTGAAGCAACCTCACTAATATTATAACATATCAAATTTATAGAACTAATATCATACAAAAACCTCTGTTTGTCATGCTTAGAGCATGTAAATGATTAACCTACAATATCACGCACACTAAGGGCTTAATTGATACGTTTGACTACGTCAGTTACTGTTTAATATACTTGTCAAATAGACTGCAGAATCGTAACTATCAAATATACATTTTTGTGGTAAGTCTTAACATATTGAACTATTTACCCATACGCTTTCCTTGGCAGATATTACGTCAGAAAACATATCATCTCATTTGCGTGTACTTTGTCTGTTTTTCATACTGTAGGGAGACTAAAAGTCATTTGTATCAAAAAGACAACAGAAATAGAACCTTGACACTAGGAAAGACATATGCATGACTGTATGTTTTAACATGCACACAAACAAAGCAGAATCTAAACGACCGTAATGATAACTATTATATCAAAAAGATATCAGGTTTCATTGATTTTGAAGGCTATTGTTCATGAACCAGACAGCAAGTAACACCATGGTGCGAAATATTAAAGGTGCTGACTATTCAGTCTATATAGAAGTTACACTTATTGTAACATGTCTTGAATAGTTTCCACTTACGAATGAATTAAAAGTACGCATCACCTCTGCAGCATATATCCGTTTCTAAGTATGCTTTGACTTTTTATCAAACGGTTACATTAAGTATAAAGTTAGGCAAACGTGTTATACAGGGGACAATGTCAAAAAGTACGATGGTCAATTATTTACTACAGCCCATTGCCGTGAACAATAACAACAGTTTGATTTTAAAAAGGTATCGTTGTATTTTGGTAATAAAAATGTCATCTTCTATAGACACAGACTTTAAAGACGTGTATTATCAAAATCTCCAATACGTTTTACAAATCATGTATACTATACCTGCCTTTCAATCCGTACAGTTAGGGGTATTACGTGTGTTCTGGTTTCAGATAATTTATATCGATCTGTCTACATTAATATGTCAAGGGCACTATACGTTTGTTTACTTCACCAAAGCAATATAAAATTCAACACAAATATTATAAAGCTCGCTTTTATCATAACCCTTACAAAATATAATCACACTTCAAACTTATATATTTATATTTTATTATTTTTCTTGTACAAACGCTGGATTATGTTGGAAACAACTGCAATTTAAAAAGCTATATTTACCTTTAATGACATTATTTACAGGTTTTTGTATATCTGTTAATGTACATGTACATTGTATTATGTCTCTGTAAGTTTTATAAAAGCTCATGGGTTATTTCTGGATTGTGATGTGATAGAAGCCTCATAGAACATATCCGAACCCGACTGGTAAATCAATACACCTGAGGACTGAAAATTTGCACTTAACCAGACACAATCGATCAAACTCCACACAATGATTTATTTGAAAGAACTCCGCGTAATAGCTGCATCTGTAACAGTTATGTACGGACAGATCCTGAAAATGTTATTGTATTTTTTCCACGAAATCTATTAACACTCCCTAAATACCCTTTATATACAATAATATTGAAAACAATAAATATCTTTAAAAAAGATAAACGGCATTGAGCCGAGTTGCCGCAGAAAGAACAACCAGTTATCCGAGATTATGAAGTCATTATTATAATGACGTTATATATCTACTAACAAATCGCATCAGTTAATAATGAAGGCTAATACAATGTACCAATCGAATATGGCCGGTAAACACATGCATCTTCATGTGTGATTTGAAATTGTAGAAGTCTGAATTTAAGATTACTTTTAATAGATCATATTTACTATTCAAACCTGCATTGAGCATACTTCTGTTGGCTTTTCATAATATCAAGTTGAGATGGAATTCTAAAGAGGTCCATGAAACTGTTTAGAAAACCAAATTCAGCTGTTCCTGTATTTCTTCAGTAAACGATAATTATGTCTTTAAAAGAACAAATCGAATACTCTTATGAGAAGAAAACATCTAATCAAAATGATTCATGTCATTCATCGCGCTTTCATTGATAACATTTGACTTGTCAAAAAAGTAGGTCAAAAACCGAGCTTATTCAGCTAACGCCGAATAAATAGAAATAAATAGAACAACTGCAGTCAATCAAATTATCCCTTACAACAATATAAGTCAAGTGACCAAGGTTGAATGAGAGGGCTGCTTCGCTGTACATAGAGAAAGACAGAAAAGTCAAGACGTCCGTTAGAAAAGACAAGTGCCAGTATATTGAGGACTGGCAGAGGAATCTGAGCTAGCCGGTAAACAGAAAGACATAGAAACTGTCTAGCAGCTCACCAAGAAACTAAGAGGTGACAATAGACCAAACCAAGACCTTCCAGTGAAGACAGAAGTTGGTTCACAGAAGCTAAACTCAAGTAATAGATGGAGCATTTTGAATGCATCCCGAACCAACAAGAGTCACCAATACTCACTGACACCAATAATGCATATGAAGATCTGGACAACAATATAGGACCCAACATTCTACAATAAGTGAAGACAGCTATGCACAAGCTAACGAATGGCAAGGCCCTACGAGAGGACATTCTTATTCTTCAGGACATCTGGGAAAAACAGGATATTCCGACTGACTGACAGAAGGGTTGTTATTGCAAAGCTGCCCAAGAATGATGACCTGGGAGACTGCATGCAACAATTGGAGAGCCATCGCACTTTTTTTCAAAAGCACAGGTCTTCAGTCGCACCATATTTCAGCGCACAACAGCAGCAGTGTACAGAATACTACACCGGGAACAGATAGGTTTCCGGCAGGGAAGATAATGTCTAGACCACTTCTTCGTTCTCTACGACAGATTATAGAGCAGTCACAAGAATGGAACAGCGCATTCTACATGGTGTTTATTGACTTTGAGAAGGCGTTATACGGTCTACAGTGTGACTCACTTTGGGAGATCTTACGTCTAAACAGCATCCCAAAGAACCTTGTCGACATTAACTAGTCCTAATGTGGAAACTTTCGAGTGCTAGTTAGTTCACGACAGTCGGCTAACACATCCCTTCAAAGTGGATACTGGATTGAAGCAGGCATGTATTTTGTCGCCAATGCTCTTCTCACTAGCAATCGATTCGATTATGAAGATTGTCACGCAGATAAGACGGCATGGTCTACAGTGGACACTTAACTCAGTGCTTAAGGATCTTAACTATACAGGTCTTGAAAAAGAACACCACCAACAGCAACCTCATGATTAACGGGAGGCAGCTTAAGGATGTCAAGGACCTGGGCCGCAAAGTCACCACGGACAATGACTGTGAGCGAGATATTAACACCAGGATCAGCAAAGCCAACAAAGCCTTTGCCATGCGCAATCCATATGGAGAACCACAGTACTCAGCACAAGCACCATGATAAGGATCTTCCAGAGCAACGTAATCGATATCCTCTTATATGCCTCGGAGTGCTGGAAGAAATACCATTGCCATTGAACGGAAACTAGAAATTTTCCAGAACAAGTCCTTGAAGGACATACTCAAGATCTACTAGTCCAATATCATCCCCAACGAAGAATTGCGAAACAGGATAGGGATTGGCACAATTGCTGAAACCATCCAAGAACGACGCTGGCGCTGGCTGGGACACATTTGTCGCATGCAACCAAACTCGCTCCATAAGGTTACTCTACAATAGGCACCGTAGAGGCCGACAAAACGAGACATGGAGGCGGACTGTCAATAAGAGGCCCAAGAACAGAGGACTCATACTAGAGACGACCCTTCGTGTAGCAGGTGACAGAGGCAGATGAGAGTCTCTTGCAGTCGCGTCACGCACCAGACGGCGTAGAGAAGATTGTTTGTTTCTATGTACATTTGTATCCAGAATGACAGTGGACTGAACAGCACGGTCCTGAACCTAGTGCTATTAAAATGTATTTCACATATTATCCCATCCCTTTCATGTAACGACTTTTTGGCTTTTTCGGTTTTGAAGTCTTTGAGGAATCAGCTAGCTCCATGACTATACCGATGTAAGTTGAATTATACAAAATATATACTTATGTTTTTTCCCCATTGTTATGCTTTATTTTATGATAGATATTATCATCAATATTTAATAGACATTTTTCACTCTTTACTGAGTATACCATTAAGGTATACAATTATCTGGACGCTCAAACACTCCAATTGTTTAAGTATCAAAGACGGTATGATGCATTTTTTGAAGCGCATAAAAACCATACACTTCTAGTGATGTTTTTAAATCGTCCGATTATAAGTGACCATCCGAATACTACTACACTTTAAATTTTGTTTGAAATACCCCTCCATTCATTTTCTATTTTTAAAAACACATTAAAATGATAAATTTTATCATACTATGAACTTTTACAACCAGGTATTGAGATGGGTAATTGAATAATTTTGGAGCTGAAATGAACGTCATTGTCGTCCGCATTTTGTAACATTACCGAGTAGTGGCGGACTTATTAGTAAGGGCAGCATCTGTGTAATCACCACAGAGTAATTGTAAACAGAAAACACATGCTTCTGTCATCTTAAAACAGAATATTGTGCAACATATATATCTTTGTTACTATAATTTTAGCCCGTACAAGTCATATAAAATGTTAAATGCTTTTTCCTTGTGCATTATTCAACCCGGCACATCACCTCCGGGCAATGCTCTAGCTATAGATTATACTAATGCCACAATCATTTGTTGAAATGATGAATTACAGCGAACACCATAAAGTGTGAAAAATCCTGGCAAAGGATGAAAATGTATTTTGTTGATAGATTTAGATGTATGCGAAAACTTGAAATCAGATATTTGATTCATTTAATCCTTCAATTAAACCGCCTATAAATAGATTTGTAAAATGTTATAAACAATAACATTTATCGTCGAAAAGAAACTAACAGATATGTCTTAACAACAAAGTCAACATAAGAATATGTCACAGAACCTCCGAATTGAACCGTTACTGAAGTCTGTCCCAACAACTTAAGTGGTTGTGACGTATTGTGCAATATTGGGCTTAAGACAAGTTTTCCCCCTTTTAATCTGATATTAAAGCTACAAACTCAAATGTTCATCATTTTGTCTATCCTGCGAATGACATATACAATGTAGTAACTGTGTCATGTCGGGGGTTATTGAACATTGCGTCCAATACGAAAAAAGGGGTATGAAATTAATCGTATAGACCATTTCAAAGTGCTACTTGCGTTTTTGAAAGAGGCAAGTTAGAATTGTTTAGCGGTGTTTCAACAGAATAGTAATAAATTGAAGCTTCGAATACAGAAATAATTTATTCTATGTCAATGTTATGTCCCTCGAAAGGTCGAAGGTATAAACTTTCTGCGTGGTCTGTCTGATCGTGCGTTGGTGGCAACTGCAACTCAAATAATTGAGGAGAAACCCGCGACACAAAATTTGTGACGGGCATACAGATGGACGGACAAACTGATATCCCTGCCAAAACCAACATTTCCCTCCAGCATTTGTGGGAGGGTGGCGGATGTGGGCCTAATTTTCACCTTGTGATTCACAATGAAAACGAAAGAAACATTAAAACTTTAAAAACTAGGGGACCATGTAGGGTTTATTTGTTCGCTCTGTAATTTTATTACATATACTATTTTGTAAAACATTTTTTCTTTTAAACAAGTGGCCAGACTATAATATTATGTACTACAATAGATCCCTTTCCCTGAATGGAAGCCGACTATTCCAAAACTTTAAAAAAGAGATTTTGGTGTTGTTGTAATTCTTCATCACTTGATCGGCCGGGGATCAATTCTCTTTATTTAGTTAAAAGTCTCTGTGCTCATGTCTACGGACATACACTGGGCATGAACAAAGTAAGATACCCGAATCTTCATGCTTCAACCGTTGACCGTAAGTTTTGAACTTGGAGCGGTGAAGATTCAGGTCGCCTTGATGAGGTAGATGAAAATCAACCAAGAAATCCAGGCTATAGAGATCGGACACCAAAGGCAAGGATGGAACTTTTGAAAATTGTTTGGTGCTTTGCTGAAGAAGGGTGCATACACTTTCTTATTTAACCAAATTTACAACTTTGGAGATTTGATAGTGAAATTTTGTGGGATATAATACTGAACTGTAACACCAGTCGTGTTGGTATTGATTTAGCGATAGGTAGTGTAGCTAATATATCTTGATATACATGTTCGTGTTTTCCGGATAGACTTGAAGGTTCGAATAGTTGTTGGTGCGTTGATTGTTCCGTATATGAAACTATAGATTACAAACGTTTATTAATTTCAACTGATGTTTTCTACTGTAGTTTGATCATTTCGCCGAAGTCCTGTCATGTCCATATTACGCTGTTCCTTTACCTAGACATGTGAAAATATTTCATAATTTGTATAAAACAAAACCGATGATATGCAGGCAACACTGTGGAAAATGATGTGTTCATCAAATCACCCGATCTCATATGAGAATGCAATACAAATGACGACGTGTAAATTAGTTCTTAGTACAAAATAAGACTTTCATTTTCTGGCTTTAAAATTGTCATTATTTCTTGTCATGAGAGAGAAAACATGTAAACTGACATGTTTCCCCGTAAAGACAAAATATTGGATTCGACACGAAAATTATTTATTTGGCCACTCAGTCTGATCCGGGTATTAGGGGGGTTTTGATGTTTTAAGAACGTATTGCATGGAACAAGGAACGAAACATCTGAGTAAAATTAATTAAAATATCAACATAGACGATACAGTCACAGTTTGGCCACGAAGTTTTGTAAATTGTATATAGAACTTTTGCACTGATCTTCAAATATTTCCACATATGATTGCTTTACAGGAATTTATCTACAAGTTTTTTCAATAGGTACAGTTTAAAACTAGCACTAATAAAACTTTAGACTGGTTCGCCGATATACTATGAAACGCAGAATACGAAAGAAAGACTTGTGAAAATAGAGCTCAAAGACATGTCTGTCGTATTAATGCGGTAATTTAAGTAAATGTCCTTGCTTGTAGGGTGAATATCCAGAACAAAAATATTCCTATGTGTTGGTATGACGAGCATTTTTTGACGTTCTGTAGTACTAGTAGTACAAACATTAACAAGAATTATAACACAAAAACAGGTTTTCAGGCTTTAAAGTTACCGGGTAACACAACGTCGAAACAAATTCATAAAAGATTCAATTTATTTCAATAATACACCAGAATACACGAATAATGCTTCTGAAAAAACTAATATAAAATGTTCAAAATAACACACATGCTCATTGCTTTGTTTCAAATTATACACTTCATTCACAAATATTATAACTTCAAAGCATATTTTTCTTATTCACACAATTCAAGCAGAAAAAACAACACATACTAATAATGATAATTGTGCACACAAAAATATGGTCTACCTATTTTGGCCCGTTAGAAACATTTTAAACTCAGGTTATCTATCGGAATTATTTTCTTTTTCAGTAACAATGACTCAATATCACTCTTCATATCCTTGTCAGTTACATGTACTTGCACTGCATTATGGCAATATCGCATTTTTAGGTTGGTTTATCACTCGGAAAGATTTCAATTATTTGGTCGAAATTGATGAAAAACTGTTCAACCAGAACTTAAGTTATTGACTAGAAACCAAATGTTTTACGCCACCCGACCAGCCGAATACGGCCTCAAGCACAAACAACTACATACCCCTTTCAAACAATCAAGATTTTATTCGAAACATCGATACAAATTAAAATGCAGAACATGCTTCTAACACCAGCATACTTATTAATAAAGTGTAAGCAATATAGATTTAATTTCATCAGTTAATAACTAATTTTTGTAACGGAATTCGGGTCGGAAGCACACGGCAGTAGCAGCAATTTATTTTTCAGTTGTGGCAATCCATTATAAGACTATGTTTTTCACTGAATATATTTTGCATACTTTACCAAAAGCGATTCTCTTATGAGGCAATATCGACATATCACTCACTATATATTTCGCTTTGAGAGCATTGTGGTTCATTTTGCTTATGAAAGGTTTCCTTTCCATGTGCAAAATGCTTGACTATATGTCCTCCTGTCTACATGCATATATCATTTGTTGGTATACATAAGGATCCATAAAAAGTTACACACAAAAGTATAAGTTTTTAGCCTACTTCTTCATCAGTAGAAATTTTACGGCTTCTGTGAATTACCCAATCAACTGTCTTTCTTTTTCTTTATTTCTATCGGTATAAATTATTAACTGTCATTTACTGATTTCTAGTTTAACGTGATCGATCACAGTAATATATCTTATTTGTCATTACTTTAAGGTTTAAGTGTCACATTTAACACTGTTATTTAACCGCTTACAAAACAAAATGTCCATGTCAATAACTAGAGCAATAGAGTGCAGAGAAGAATAACGCTAAACGTAATTGTTGAGCAAATATTAGCTTAGGTTGACAAATGATAATCTGTAAACGGATTGGCATATAAACTAACAACTAACGTTTGCTGTCTCAAGTTCTATATTTTTGCCCCGTCGACCGTCTGAAAAAAATGACAAATAAAAATACAATGAAACACAAATATGGACAAACGTTTGGCAATTGAGGCTGAAAATATGCAAGACTTAAGCATTTTTGGAAATCATATGTCTCATCAGTTGTAATTGAAAATGCTTCTGATAGCACTATTTACGAATGAACACTCTACATTCAATTTCATCAAACACACTAGTTAACAAAACAGTTTAACACTTAGATGTAGCATATACATTAATGGCTGCAGCTGCATTTTGTTATATTAAATGTTACAGCTAAAATTTACAGAAACATTCATGGTAATTTTATTAATACCATAAGTATGTTGTTCTTGAAGTTCATTTTCTCCCTTAGAGCCTGTATTTTCACATGGTCCCACTGAAACAACTTTCAGAAATAATGAAACAGTTTAATAACATTCTGTAGGTTTCGACTGTCTTCGAGTATTTACTAAAAAATTGAGTGAAGGTTTCAGTCCTTGTCATATATCATGCAATTTCGTTAACTCGATATATTTACTTTGTTTCACGTACATTGTAACCAATTATATATATTTATCAAAACAATAATTATGCTCCTATCGGCTGCGCGACTATCCTTTGCAAAAATCACAATAGCCGTAAGTCTAGTTCATCAATGATCTTTGATCTAAGCCTTGTCGTTTACATTACTAATTGGGTATTATCCATCAATTTTTTGTACCACGTTACCTTTGTTACCTAGACATTCAAATATTACATGTGAATAATTTAAGTAAGTACACAATGGTGAATGTTATTACAGAAGTAGACTAGTTTTTGTTAAAATCACTACTCTGGGGGCTTATTGGGACATGCATGTAACGGAGACATTATCTAGTAACCAAATGTACGAGACTGATTTTTGTATGACATCTGAAACCATTTTAGAGCTGTGAAGGAGTCCATTGTCTAAGCATCAGTGCATAGTCCATAAATGCATGTTCATAGATAAACAAACCGAATAACCCTTTGCATCATACACCTTTATTTCCAGTATGTCATAAGCTCATCTATGCTAAGATTCAGGTTATGCATTACAACTGGATTAGCCTCGGTGATGTATGTTATTACATTTCACAGTTTAAATTTGAATGACGAATCAAGTCAATCACTTAAATGTATTTACAATGGATATTTTAGTCGGTGAAAATGGTCCTCTATACAGTAACATTTAAGTAGATAACATTCTTCATACTTTCTCTGAATTATGCAGATAATTTACGTTGCTTTAGTTGTGGGTGTGGGGGCTAGTAATGTATTCTATCATCATTCTTGGTAGGAAAAGAAACTGATAATATAACAGGTAATATCATCAAAACTGATAATATAAGAGGTTATATCGTCAAACTGTTAGAAACAGTCTAGGTTAAAAATAATTTTCTAAGATAATTGTAGTATTGATAAATCAAACGTTACATAAAGGTCTTCCCTTGAAAATAATTCACAAAAAGTAGATAACTTAGTTACAGATTCATTATCTTTACTTGTATCAACACCATAATGAACCATAATATATCCTTATGTTTCATTAGCATTTGCATAATCATCTGCATAAAGAAGATGTGATGATAATTAAGATAACTGTAAAATTGCCTTAGATTATTGAAATATTTCCCTTTTTCTCTCATATTATATAAACCAAATACTTCTGCTGTTGATCAGTGCAAACTGAAATGATATAAATGCATTATGAATGCTTAAATGTCATGTTTGTTTATAAATGAGACAGAAACTCTTCTTTACATTGAAAACATTCTTTCGTCAAATAATTGTGAACATTTTTAAAATCCTGTTTGTATGCATCCTGAATAAAAACGCAATGTGTCTTTAGAATTAAGTGACAAAAAATGCACGAATCCAATTATTGAAAACATTCATTACTTAGGACGAATAAGCATATACAATCGTTCAGGGTTGTTCTTACACTCGTGGAACCTAATATATATATATATATATACCATAGAATTCATAGCTACGGTTTTTCTTGTAAAATGATCAAAGAAAGTCGTCTAAGTTCAATTTAGTTTGAAAACATGACAGAGAAGTATTGAAGAATATTTTTTGCAGCACATCTGAAGTATTTTTTCGTCAGTCACAAGAAATAAAATAATTTGGCCCTCCATACGCATTTTCAATAACTAAAAACTGATATTATCAACAATATGTCAAGCAATTCTATATGACTCAGTGTCAAACTATTAAATATTCTCGACATTTTAAGACAATAGGATACGAATTATGCTGTCAAGACATTTTTCTTTGATCGAGACTAGTTAGGTACAGTTGCTTAATTTTTCAGCATGTTAGCCGTATACATACATGTGTCAAATATCAAAATTAGTATAATGTTACATGTGCTTTTAAAACAATAAGAGCAATAATGAAAATCTCTTATAACTCTGTAGAAACCATAACTTGATGATTTCAAACACATTGTATCCCATCAAAGTGACATTACCATTGAAAGTGACGATAATAACTTTACGAAAGGCATTAGTCACTGATGTATGCTGCTTGAAAAATGTAATTATAACCAAACAAATTAATCTGTGTTACAGTCTCATTCCAATTAAGAACTTCGATTGGTTTTTTTCTTACCAAAATCTGAGAGCAGGCAGCTTTAAAGACAGTAATAATAACTTTGGTCAAATTTGGCATACATATTATGTGTAACTGGCAAACTGTATGACATTAAAGTTATTATTAATATTTTAATTTTCTACTCCTATTTTTAATGAAAATATCAAAACTTATTTCACCTGTGCAGTTACACCAAGTCCAGATTAGGAATGGTATTCCAATAACTGGTATACATCCAATAACTATCAGACACAAAACTTTACCCGGGACACTCTTTCGCTGAGGTGGCCAGTTATCTGAAAACACAATGTAGTATGGACTCAAAGGGAAAAAAACAACGCTATTTACAACATAAATTGTTTTACAACATTTCTGGCATTCTTTATGATGTAAACACATATTTCAGTTGAGACGTTCGTCTTTATCTCCCTCTACATAGACATTCTACATTTATAGATGCAGTCATACAAAATACCAACACGTAATTGCTCATTCGAGGGAAATTATAAAGATCATAATGGAAACTTGATATATTCCGTTTCCGACTAGCAAAATAGTTTATGTAAATAATAAGCAGAGTGGTGTAGTGCTGTTAACGAATGTTCTATCAACAACACTACACTTCATGGATGTCAAACTGTATGTGGCAAGTTTATAATCTAACTGAAACATGTATTTTTTTGGCGAAATGACGACTGATGATGTCATAGAAATCAGCAAATCAAAATAAACTTGTCTGAAAATGACGTATTTAATACAACTTTACAATATTTTAATATACTGTGCAATAATAGACATAATTCACAGGAGGAAACCCGACAATCAAGAAATATGTATTATATTCTGCTTCGCTGATTGTTGTCGGGACCAATGAGATATTGCTTATTCATATATCATATAATAAATGTTATTTATTCCTTATATAATCTATTTAACATGCTCACAGTTTTGTCCTACAGTTTTCACTTTGTGTCGTCTTGCACAATTTATACAAAAATGTAGGTTACAGAGGGTACAAAACTGTAAATTGCCTTGTGTCTCGTTTTTCGCCTTCTTGCACTTTAAAGAATCTGCAATATAAGAGACGAGTCATATAATGTCGAAATTACAAAATTGATCAGCAAACGTGTAAATGGCAAAACGACACTTTAAACGTACGTTTGATAGCATTTGCATACAATTGCATGTACATTCATTGACAGACACTTTTAGGTCCGTGGGCAAAACTAAGTTCTTTGTATTAAAGAACAAAACTCTAAATAAAATAAGCTATTTAATGTGGTTACGCAAGAAGCTATATGTTTTGAAACTGTCCTGTTCTGTTTCTTTAAAAATTTGATTTGGCTTTGTAAAGCTGGGCGATATAGAACATAATGAGGTTGAATTTTATCCCGAAAACCCCTAATACTTCACTCTGATTATTAATTGATATTTCATTTTTTCTATATGAATTGCTTACGTTTTTACCTTCAACACTTAGATGTCTCATCAATTGCAAATCTATTTGTTCTGCGCACCTGCCACAGAGGAACTGCTTACATTCAGTGCAGGACCATCCCGTGTTAACGGCACATTTGCAGTAGTCACAATGAAACGGATCTACAAATTGACAAAATCATTATTTAAAAACAAAATTGAAATACTGAGGCTTCAGCAAACTTTCATCTCTAAATGTTGAATTAGTCTGGTAAGATGCTAGGGGACATCGTCGAGACGATAATGCTTATATCTACTTACCGGTATGTGTCTTGACTTTGTTGCATTCACAATGCATTTTCAGAGATCCACTTCAAGTTTATGGCGTCAGCAGACTGATACAGTAAAGTTCCGCTTTTAAGACTACCCGATATTAAGACCAGCCTCGAAATAAAGACCAGACATGTCAGAAACAAATGCTCAGTTCCGTAATAAAAAGGTCTCACTAATAAGACTGATTCATTAATGAGACCACTTTTTACTGGTCGTTAGGGTGGTTTCAGGAACTTTACTGCCATATATTTCATTTTAGTACCATATGGTCAATGTTTTGCTACTGCTTTTTCATGTAGTATTAAAAAACTATGATTATACAGAACAGATAGTTCTGAATAAGCTGAGAGCTATCTACTCGGTCCGTGCTGCTATTTTTATATCCAAATCTGTGATAACGGGTAAGTTGGGTCGGTGACTGAGGTTTATTTATGACGGTATTTATGCCTACGAATGGCCCAGGAAAATGACATAAATGGTCATTGAAACGATGACGTTTGTGCTGGTTAAGTCATCGCAATTGGACGACATTTGTATGCATTGAAAACATTTCCAATTATTTGTTTTGGTTGTTTTAAGTTCATAATTTAAAACGATCTTGTTTGTCGGTGTTTTTGCTATTGTTTTCAAAAAACTGTTGGAGTCAACCCATACAATCAATAAATTCATTTGTAGACTGATTGTGATCAAGGGACTTTTAAATACATACTAGGATACGTAGACTGCCTCCTTCGATGGAAATGTACGTCATTTAGTGAGAACGATGGTTTATTAAAAAACCGCTATGAAGTTTGCCTAACATGAAGCCATTTAGAAGTTTTAAACTTTGTTAATTATCAAAGCACACCATGTCAGAAAAATACAAACACAACCAAAACAAATAATTGGAAATGTTTTCAATGCATACAAATGACGCGGTATTGCTGCCTAAGCAGGTTTAAACAGCGCCTGTAGACATTGTAGAATTAAAAAAAAAAAACAGTCACCTTGAGCCCCCCTGCAAAAATTTTATTTTTTGCTTCAAACAATTTAAAAGTTGAAGAAAAAAATATTGTTTAATCTATTTTTAGTAACACTGACCTTGACCTGAAAAAAAAAACTTTGTTTTGCTTAAAGCAACTAAAAACTGAAAAAAAAAATTAAATCAATTTTTAATAACAGTGACCTTGACCCCAAAAACATATTTTTTTGCTAAAAGCAATTTAAAAGCTAAAGAAAATAAATATATTTTTAGTAACAGTGACCTTGACCATAATTGACCTACACACCAAGTTTCATTGCAATTGGTCACTCTTACTAAAGTTATTGAACGGAAACCAATGTTTGACGCCCACCCGCCCGACATACGACATCGGCATTTTAATAAGTATTTTTTTTAAAACCTGCTTTATAAAAGAAAATCTTAATTATAAGCCAAATCTCCGCATACACAATATTCGCTAATTTGCTTTAAAATGGAATGCATTGGTAAAGTTGTAATAAAATTGGCTTTTTGTAAAGAAATCTTTTGAAAAAGGAAATTCGCCAATCAGCTGGGATAGTGGTGCAACTCAAAGTGCATGCTCCCTGTCCATCTGATTAAGCACATGAAATCCGCAATTCCCTTTTGTAACTTTAATTGCTGCAATTTATAGAAAAAAACTCCTTTTCAATCATTGCCCTCTCGTCCTAACTGAATTCAGTCTGTTCTTAGATTTGTGTGCACTTTGGAGGAAAAAAAAGCTAGATAACAAAATAGCAGAACGATATCAAGACAGGTAATGCAAAAATATATTCCAGATTTCACTGCTAACTCTATCTGACCCATGTGAAATACCGTATTGGTACTGTCCATCTACATTTTCGTACATGTCATACACTTTCAAGACTCGTGTTCGAACACCTATAAAGGTTTGTAACAAGTGGTATTAAGCTAGCAATTAACAGACCGGCTTTTGATGCTCTGACTGACTAACAGTATTACATAAATCATTATTCTAACAAAACTCGAAGTCATTTATTCCCAAATCCGTACATAGCAGTTACAACGTCGAACTTTTTACGTCGAATTTTATATCAGTTTGTAGCACTTATTAAAAGCTTCAAGAAAATGTTCGTAGGCTGGTTACATATTTCACATGAAAAACGCTAAAACGTAAAAGCGTGTTGACAACGTAGTGAAGCGCGCCGGTTAACAAGTGTGTCAGTAGCCATGTTTGAGGGACTACTGCAGAAAACGTGTACTAATGTAGTACATCACTAATGATTACTTCCTGTTTTGTTACCATGAAAATACTTTGGATTTTACAGTTGTGCACATTTTGTACCATGTCGCAGTGGTAAAGCGTCCGCTTTGAGATCAAGAAGTCCTGGGTTCAAAAATTAATATTTTATTTAGTAATTAAAGTGAAATACATGCAAATTTATGTCATTTTGCGAGTTCTGAGAACTGTGTCTTATTATTCCTTAATTTTAGCATACTTGGAAATATAAAAGTTGACCTTGATCATTTTTAAAAGTTCAATATCTCAAAAAGTGGAAGGTAATACATTTTCATTCTTTCTTATGTTGCAGTTCATATATTACAAATAAACGTTGCATACTGTAATCAGTAGTGATGTCTCTACTCCGAATCTTGTGCTACACTCTTGTAATTCTATATTTATGAAATGTCTAAGGATAAAATTAGGTAAATTGTTCCCCCTATATTTTGTTTTTATTGCATATGTTTGTTACCAGCGTTAAACTTGTAATACATGTTTTGTAATTCTACACTGCTTGCAGTACTTTCTGGAACCTAGAACAAAAACAAATATACACATATTTTTGCAAAATTAATTATTTTAACTTTGTACATGGTAATTTCAAATAATGCCAGTATTTCTTAAGTTGGGGTGGGGCAGCAAAAAAGATACAACTTTTTAACAAGAGCCATGGTTAATCCTCCCGCCGGGAAGAAGTTACCTGAAGGTTGTACTTTCGTACATTTTACTTGGTGAGAGGAAATCCTTAAAAAGCCGTATAGTTATGGTCATGCTGAGTACAGTTTTCAAGTAAGTGGAAAAGAATAAGGCAATGAAGAGAAGGTTTGCAAAATTATATTAATGTTCATTATCAGTATAGGTATGATATTTTTCTATTTGACTAAAAGTAAGCAAGGTAGAGTTATTGTTCTTGCATACTGCACTTCCTACCAATGTGCTATGTCAGTGTATTAAGTTTGAAGAAAATCCCTCAAGTACTTTTGGAGTTATGCTCCAGAATTTCTTTTTCAAGTAAATCTGATAAAGGGGAATAACTCTAAAAGTAGACAAGGTAGAGTTATTGTTTTTACACACTGCACTTCCTCCCAATGTGCTCTGTCAGTGTATGAAGTTTGAAGAAAATCGCTCAAATACTTTTGGAGTTATGCTCCGGACAATAATGGGACGGACGCCCGGACGGACGGACAGAGACCATTTCTAATATCCCCTTCGCCTTTGGCTGGGGGATAAATTAAACGGTAAAATGCATTTAAATGTTGCACACGAGTCAGTTAACATATGTATGTTATGAAAATATTAAGTTTATCAAGGTTTAAAATACTGCCAATTAGGAATGTACTACATACATGTCTCCAATTTGGGAAGCAAATTCGAGAAGTAAATTTCAGGCGCAATCTTTATTAATAGTTATTTCGAATTGAAAAAGGAGCATTCTACACTAACTGGCACATTATCTCTGTGTTTAGTACCAAAGAGCTAACTATTTTCATTTGAAACCGAACGACTAGATGATTTTCAAGACACTGTAAGATTCATTTTAAGTTTGAATGAACTACCATGGATGTATATTCGGATAAAGGATTCCTTTTTCATCCTGACTACCAATTGGGTAAGTATTATTAAGAGTATATTTCAGGCGAAGTATAATAATTAAATACCTTCCATTGTGTGTTCACCTGTTTTATTCGGGTGCGCCATATATTTCAACTTGTGTCGTATAGCACAGGAATCACAATAGCTTTGTTTGGAGGCAGTAAAAAGCATCCCTTTGGCGCAGTCTGTGTTGCTTTCTTGTTTATTTCGCAAATCTGTAAATTGACAGGAAGATGTACATGCAAAACTAGAAACAGGAGTTTGGCTTGGCAACAATGCAATCATGTTTGACCAGTATATAGATAAACAAAGCACCATTGCATACTTCAAAGATAGTTTGGCTATATCAATGGTATGCACATGTTCGTAATTATTGCAGGTGAGGTAGAAAGGACACGTATTCAAAACCTGGTGTCTAAGTTGTCTTGTCAATGGGCTTGGTCTTGAAACAGTATGTCCAGGTGGAGTGAAATTTTCGCTAAACTTTACTTTCTTATTGTGGCTAATGTCGGCCAATTTAGCCCTGTAACTCTGTTGCACAACGATGACAAAACGTTACTTTGAACGTTGCTTGTCATTCGTTAGCGACCAAAAAGGCAGAGGGACAGTTGTAAAATGTGTCTTTGCATCGATGGCATAATGACAGAACTAATAATACAGCCTTTGTAGGTCTTACGTTCTGTCATGTCGTCAATTTCTCGCAAAAACAATATAACGCCATTTTGGCGGTTTAGGTCGGTATTTTGTTCTGCGCTGTATTGTACGAAGTACTTTGTCAGTTGATAGTTGTGATTGTAGATTCAGACGTTTGTTCTGCTGTGAAAACCCAATAATTATAGCTGATAAATTACTGAAAAATTTTGACATATTTTAAAAATATAAAATTTCACTGTCTATAAAGAATTAGATATTTAAGATACAGCGCCTACATAAGAAATGCTAGAATCAGTCAATTTACCCTACATTTCACATTTCACCGTGCTGTTGTTAAAATTTCAAATCAAAATCAGCACAACTTTTAAAAATATTTTTTTTCGACTACAATTTCGTAGTAGACCACGACTGATTGTTTCATTATCAGATTTAAGTTTTGAGCTGTAATGCTCACTAGCAATGTTAAGAATAACACTTTTCGATAGTATTTACTTGCTTTCAAGTACTTGGTTTGTTAAATGGGGTAACTAGACTACATAAAGAACAAGATGTTACAACTTTGCACCACCAAGAGGTGGCACCAATGTAGCTGAGTTGGTGGTAGGAACTGGAGACGGAGTCAATGCTCATTAATTTATTTAGACATTAAAGTGCGTATAAAAGCACATCGTAGGTCGTTTCAATGACAACGTAGTTCGAACTTTTATCTTCCTATTATTCGCCTAAATAGTCAGTTTGTCTATGTGACTAACATACGTTTCTTCAGTTACTGCGAATATACAGTAACATCAAATGACATAACTTTTTACGCAAGGCAATGTTATGCCTTGCAATATTTCTGCGGAATATAGGACTAAATATCAACTATTATTTTGAATCGGCCCGACTCATGTCGGCAACTTATTAACTTCCTCTGAAAAAAGGCCTGGGTACCTTAAGGTATAACAAGAGCACCGCCTGCGGGTGCCTGACGCTCGTCCACTTAGCTTCCAAGCGAGAAATTTACAAAATGAAGAAATGCGTAGCCTCCGAAAAATGACGTAATTATTCGAGCAAACAGTTACTCTATCTGATTTGTATCAAGGCACGTTGATTGACAGTCCTCCCGCCCAGCAATATCGTGTGACCAAACAAAATAGGTTTGATCACTTTGTTTGGTCGCGACCTCAAACTTTTTTTTACTGTAGCTGATTGTTAGTAGTCCGCCGATGAAAAAACAGTGGGCGTTGCTACAGTATAGCTTTAAATGTGTACGTGTCAGAAAAAGAATCACTTACCAGAAATCAAGTGATGTATACAAACACTAAAAACGTAACTCCCAAAATGTTCTCAACTCCAAAATATTTAATTCCGAAATTCATTGTGCTTGTCAACACCACAGGTTTTAAAATTAGGTTATTGTTTGAATTAGGCATAAAATGAGAGATAAAAACATGCCACGTACACATACACTGTATTCCACAGCTAATGTTCAGAAGGTGTCAAAACTTAAAGCTGCTTAGGGTAGTGTAGTGCAGATTTCGGCAAAGATCAAAGCTGTCAAATTTTAAATGAGTGTTTTAGATATTAACAACAAAATGTGTAGAAAGAAACTCAATACATGTACATTTGTACTTGTTTGCTTTCTGGGATGTTCTGTACAAATCATGTACCGGATCAAGTGAATTTATTGTTTAATTTGTTTTTGACCTGCCGATGGAGACTTTTTAAAAGTATTCTTGTAAACCAAAAAGCAGTATGTCTATGCAATAAAAAAATCTGAAAAGTGTTTTCAGATAGGTCATGTTCTCTATTGCAGATAGATCACAGTCTAAGCTACGCCTCCACACAAAGTTCAAATTATCAGAAAAACAGTACAGTGTTTTCCTATACAGTAGCGATGATACAAGTAATAGATAGAGTAAAGTTTGCGAGAATAATTATGTTATTTCGAGGAGGCGTAGAAATAACCTATTATTCGAGTCAACAGTAATCTATTTTGTATTATGGCACATTTGTTCTGTTGCGCTATTGTAACTCTTCTCTAATGTAGATATATCATGTGTTCTATTACAGATATATCACAGTTAAACTCCGCCCCCATACACAGTGCACATTATCAGAAATACAGTACAGTTTTTTTCCTATAGATGTGTGCAGTAGCCATAATACAAGTTAATTTGTTGATGGTACATGCAAATATGTACTATTCAATTAACAAGAGGGCCATGATGGCTCTATATTGCTCACCCGTGTACCATTGCACTTAGGAAGTCACTGGTTGCTAAGGGAATCACTGGTTACTACGGAAAAGTCAGTGATTGCCAAATACAACTGTTGTTAGTTCCTCAGGACGTCAATGATTTCTAAGGAAGTCACTGGTAGCAAAATGATGCTAAAGGTTGATAAGGAAATCACTTATTGCTAGGGGATAAATACCAATTATCTAAGCTGTATGCATTGTGGTTTTTGCTGAGAAGATTTTAAAAGTGTTTCTATAAACAAATTATGTAAAGCAAGTGACACCGGACGGGGCCAGTATTGACCCCATGGGCAATATTTGAACATACTTGCTAGAGACCCATTAGACAATAATACATACTGCACATCTAAGCTCTATTCCTTATGTAAAATCAAGTGTCATGATTTGTAAAATCTTGGCAGAGGTCCACTAGGCAATTCTACTTGCAAAATATAAAAGCTCTAGGCATTGTCGTTATAGGACACTAGATCTTTAAAAAAAATCCTATTTGGTGACAAAGCAACCAGAGTTGTTCATGGAATGGAATTCTTTGCACAATTCAGTTGAGCTTCATACATGGAATATCCCTGCCGAGTTGCATAATAATTGAGTACTCTCGCTACTTGTGTCAATACAGCGACGACATTCACTCATAGGGGATCAGCTGTTATGTACAAAGAATGGTAGAGTGATCTCTCTTCATTAAGAATGGGCCCTAGCACATTCTCTGCGCTAGAATTGTATCGTTTATGCCAAACTTATAGACAATAAACGAGACATTGAAGTTACTTGCACATGTAGTAATAGATGTATTGGCTTTTGATTTGTCGTATATGGTTTTCACCTAACACATGTAATTTAAAAGTGTCCAAAAGAAATGCAACAAGGCTACATGTTGTATTTGCATATTTATACATGCATGCCTTTACTTCTCATTTAAAATTCATTATTTGGTAGTAAGCACATAGCATTCACCACTATACACTTGTCATTTCAAAATGTCCAACAGAAATGCAACAAGGATATCTGCATATTATTCATACATATATGCTTGCACTTTTCATTTGTAATTCATCATTTTGTAGTAAGCAGATTGCATTTACCATTATCCGCTTGTCATTAAAACTGTCCAACAGAAATGCAATAAGGCTATATGGAAAAGTATACATGCATGCACATGTCGTTTTTCATAAAGCATTCGGAAGTAAGCGTGTTGTAATTTTTACATAAATAATCTTCAATAGAATATGCTGTGTATTGTTTTGTTTTTTGGATTTCACATAATGCTATTTACTGCTTCTAACATTCGTTTTCCAGTTAGCTATCGCAGTAACATAAAAACACTGTTAAAATTATTAATGGACTAGTAACAGATGTAACGAACACAAAATATAAATCGCTCTAAATGTGGGTACTCCGGCTGTATAAATTGAGAAATTGAGAAATTTTGGAAATATTTTTAAGATTTTTGGATGGATATCTTTGGCTTTGTATTTATTATTGTTTCTAATAACATATGCTTTTGTTGTATACCGACATTAACTGAAAACACTTTAGCTTGAGAGCAACTTTGAAATGTCGAATGAGGCAACCTACCGTTAACTGGTTACATGTTGATAACTGAAAAAAATATTAAAGATTTTGATCTCTACTGAAGTAAAATGAGCATTGGCCCCGCCTCAAGTTCTTAGCTCCACCTACGTAACATTAGTGTCACCTCTATTTGTTAAACGGATGATTGTACGGGTGATTACAGTCAACAACCAACTTATATTTTTGCTAACTTAACAGACTTCTTAATAAAATCCGAATTGTCTCTGTGAACTCCTCTATTTGCAATGAATCAGGCAACTATGAACTTTCGTTTTGAATCATCCCAGAGTGACATATTTTCAAAGGTCTCACTTAAATGAATCTACTATTCTTAAAATCGACGAAGACATTTAAAAGGTATAATCATTAATTAATGAAACGCATTGTCCATGTTTCTTGAAATTAAATCCTAAACTTTCTAATAGAGAGTACAGAATGAATTCAAGGACCTTTTTGAAATTTTGATCAACAGGAATTTCACAAAGATAGCTTGTGTTCTGACCCAGTTTCATTTAAACCATATAATAATATCATATCACTTGGTATGAAGATCAAACAATTGAAAATAAACAAATTTGGTTAAAAAAAGTTCTTAAGCATTTAAGAAGCCATTAAGAAGCGTGTGTATTTTTTAGCTTTAAAATGGATTTTTTTAGAAATGCAGCGAAACAAAAGAAATATTTCAAATCTATTCTTTGAGTAATAAAACCCATTTTTATGAATATTGGTTTCGCACAGCATATGAATATACAAAAACACGCATGACTGAAACATAAGAGGTGCAACCGTAATGTGATGAAAAGCCTTATAAAGCTTTAGCTAGAACTACCACTTAAGGTAATTAATTCCCCCGTCGTGGCTTGGAAACAGTAATGGAAATATGAATACCTAAAAAATGTTTCAAATTAACAGATTGCCTTTCCATCCAGAGGTTGCTGAGGAATAGCCTGACAAAAGTTCCTATGTAACTCTACACTAATATAAACATCAAATGGCTAAAACTTAACGAAAGGTTGCCGAGAATATACACAAAAAGGCTTCAGTGGTGTTTTTGCCACTGACCGTTCCAAGGCGGTGCCCCACTGTGTTCCTTTAATTGTTCGTTTTGTCCTCGGTGTGTTTGCTTTGTATGCTGGTGTGTGTTGGTGGTGGTGTGTGTGTGTGTGTGCGTGGTTGTGTGTGTCGTGTGTGTGTGCGTGTGTGTGTGTGTGTGTTGGTGGTGTGCACTTCTGGGTGCTGTGGGGTTCGTTTTGGGGAGGCTGCGTTTTTGGTACGTGGCATTCCCTGTTTGATATTATTTTTGTTTTTTTCAGTACTTAAGGAGTTATGGCCCGGAAAAGAAAATTCAATAAAGGAAGATGATTAAAAAATAGAACAACCTACAGTCAAGGTCTTTGTACACTTTACTTTCTCTTAATGTCCTCTGTCTGTGTGTAAAGTTTAAATAAATGCCCTTGAATACTTTTATAGTTATGCTCCGGACAAAAGCGTGACGCACGCACGCACGCACGCACGCACTCACATACACACGGAGGGAGCCCATTACCATACATTTTACCTCCGCCTTGGCGGGGAATAATAAAAAGAAGGCAATATATGGCTACGTTTTTTGGTCCGGACATGAACATAGAACAAAGGGAAATAATTCGATTAGGCAAAGTAAAGTTATTGTTCTTAGGCTTTGCAATTAACTTTATTATGCTCGGGACAGTCAGACTGACGAGTCAATTCCTATATATTCTGGGTAATCAAAATCAAAAGGCCGTAAAATATTATTCAAGTGCAATATGTCGACATCATAGCCAAACAGGCTTTGTACAGTATCAATCAATCCTGTAAATTTCATTGATTTCAAGTCAGTAGTTGCTGTCAAAACGAGCGGACAAAAGGTGCATGGACGGAATGACGGGTGGTCAAGGTGTCTCCAGTATACATGTATCCCTGTTAAACTTGGTTTACAGGAATATAATAAAATGCATTTCAGAATCAGTTTATGAAATTAATTTTACCTTTTCAGACACTTACCTCCATGTTTAGAATGTGGCATTTGTTTCAATGTCAGTTGCTTCGCACAGTTCATATAAAAATGGTGTTTACATTGTGCACAAAACCCTCCGTTGTTAAGTACTGATTTGCAATATACGCAATAACTATCTGTAGATTGAAAAAAGAATTTCTTATTAAGCAATTTTCTGTATATGTGACTGATTGCTTCAGAAGGATTTTTATTACTTTTAAAAAAGCCAAACTGTTCGTATTAAATTGAAAATTCTATCTTGCAATATCGAATAGATAAATAAAAAGACTTCATTTTTATAAATTAATTATAGTATGATTGGTTGATGTTTTGGATGCTGTTTTGAAATTGTAATAGTTCCCGAAGCACGTAGACAGGTCTTTCTAAAACGAGTCATGTTTCCTATTTAATACGAGGGCTGTTCAATAAGTGTTGCAATTTTTGGTACGAAATCCCTAATTTCCATGCTTTTCCCATGAAAATCATTTTATAGTGTGGTTCAATTCATTGGCTACCTGTTGATATAACATACTTTGAAATCGGTCTATTGGTTTTTATTTTACAGTCATTTAAAGTGAGTGCACTCGTACTCGCTGTGTTTGTCATGGCAAAAGAAATAAGTAAAGAAATAAGAGGGTATATAAAAACCCGTTTTAAAATAGGGAAACGTGCCAAAGCAATATTTGATGAATTTCGTGTTGCATATTAACATCGCATTGTGTCCTATTCAACAGTTTCGATGGTTTAAGCGATTTAAAAGTGGGATTGAGTCAGTTGAAAGTGCCCCAAGGCAAGGAAGGCCACCTTGTGCAATTGTCAGTCAAATAATCCAAAAATTACAAACTCTTCTAAAAAGGATGCACGTTTGACAAGCGTCAGATAGCTAAGGCTGTCGGCATTTCGACAGGATCAGTTTTTACGATCTTTGAAGTAGGGTCGTGGGTCTTGCACGAGACACGTCGTCTTGATGTGCTGAACATTTGTACCACATAATTTGAAAATCCAATCACGCATGACAAAGCTAGAGCTCGGACACGAATGTGTTCACACATAAGAGGGATTTTGATAAAATAAATTTGACTTGCGATAGGGACGTGGGTATTGCACGCGACAAGTCTTCTTGATGTGGTGAACATGTGTGCCATATGATTTAAAAAGACCTTAATGCGCCCGGACACGAACAAGTGGAATGCCAGACACACAGACAGACAGACAGACGGACGGTGACAGACGGTGCGGGTTAAATATGCTCACATTTTGAGACATAATAAAGTAAGTAACACAAGGGATGGGGCAAATTTTGATCCTAGGGGGCATAATTGGAACAAGCATAGTGAATTACTAATAAGAGATGTGACAAACAAATTATGTAAGATACAGGCCTCATTTTTATAGAAAATAATATAAAACAAAAATTTATTCCAAATGTAAATGTATGCAACAGTTAGCGCAAAGTTTGACCGCTGGTGCATATGTTTAGCAGTCTCATCTAATATCTACGATTGATGCCTTACGGTTTTGAAAAAAAAGGTTTTTAAAGGTATTTTCTTCTTATCTTATTATGTATCTATTACAAGATCACAACTAATCCATGGGTAAGGGCAAAGTTCAACCAAGGGGCATAATGTGTACAAAACTACACAATGCTACATACCAAATGTTTTTCTCAATACGATTTTCTACGTTTTACAGTACACTTCTTTATGCAATATGTGTACCTTGGACAATCATGGCCTCAGCGGCATGATTTGAGCAAACTCATTGGAAAACCATACACGATGACATATGTCCTTTTTGTGGCCATCGGAACCGGAATCCTTGATATAATGCAATCTTTTGAACACTTTGGCAGGACCTAATGCCAGAAAAATTAATACCATAAGGCTCTTGCACCCACATCACGTAGCTGTATCATATCTATTCCGCATATATAAAAATTACATTCTTCAAGGAACAGGTTATTTGATTATAGTATAGTGTATTCACCTTTTTCCTGAAAGTGCCCCATAGTTTTCAATGCGTGTCGTCTCGCACAATCATCACAATGGTAAAACTTACAGACAGTGCAATATCGTCCGTCGGCGGTAAATTGTGCCTTGCAATCACCACACACAAAATGCATCTTTCTTTTTGCTGAAGGTTTAATTTTTGGTATCTTGTAAAAATACAGGAGCAGTAGACAACTTTAAATGCTCATCGTACCGTGATTACATCTACAACATGACACTATAACATCACAGTCGAAAACGTTTAAAATGGTCAAAATGAGCATTTGAATTGTAGATTTAAACACATTTCTCTACGTCGCCAACGTCTAAAACAAATCAACTTATTTGTCATTACTTTACTATAAATGTATGTAAGGTATAAATGTGAGTAAAGTGAGGGAAAACCTTCAAAAGTTAGAAAAATATGTATAGCATGTGCTTAAAGTCACTTGGCGTTTTATTCTACGTGTGGGAATCAATAGACAGCGTGGTCATTTTTGACGTAGAATTGCCGAGTATAGACCAACTAAATAAGCGTTTGTTCAAGTCCATCTGCATTGTAACAAAATAAGACAGGTATATTTAAGTGCCTTTGTGGTAAACCATTAATCTGTTTTCAATTCCTCTCAAGCTCTGAAGAAAATTAGATGTTTAACTTTGTCATTACTTTTTTGTTGGTAATCTTTGACTTTGCCTGTGAAATTAATTGTTCATATGGCAATATACTCTCTCCAGTTGACGAAATTCCTAGCTGGAGAGCGGCAAGAAGATTCATTTCAAAAGTAAACAATAAGCTGACATTGTTTTGCTGCATAATCAATTAATAATCAATCAATGTTTTAAAAGTTTGGAAAGTATTGCCTGACTTTTTATTGGTTAATATGTACTTGGTATTGCATCGTTATTGTTATAAATATACTTAACATAATTAACAAACAAACCAATTTATAACTACAAATGTACAGAGTGACTTTATATTTCAACTGCGCAACTATGATACGATTATGAAACTAGTATTGCAGGACTTTATGAATCAGAAGTCATTTAATAATGATGTCTATATCTAGTATCAAAATGGACTTGAATGATTCTGTTTTATATCTGTCTCTTGTTTGTCTTTGTTTTACTCGATGTAGTTATTTAATTTTGGAATAAATATATTAACCTTTTTCTTGTTCTGGTTTACGTGCCAGGCATTTCTCGCAAATGAGAAATTTACAGTCAGAACAAGTACACTTCCAAATACCAACCGAGTTTCCGTCACACTCAACACAACGGAACGATTCTGCAAGTTAAAAATTGTATGAATACAGCAACCGAACATACGCACGTTTAATTTTGTTAAGACTTGAGTATTTTAACTTGTCCGTTTTATATTTGTGATAACAATTCAGTCTAAGCTTTCCTAATTTTATCAAGACAAGAACTATCTTTCGACCACAACAAGGTATTGTTGAAAAGTTAAATGGGATAAAATCTGTAACTCAATGCAGAAGTATGGCTCTGTAACTTTAAATTCCTATTCAATTCGACATATTTTTGTGTGAACTTGGAATTTGTATTTCAAGTAAGATAGATCATACAGAGGTGAAACGGAAGTAATGTTTCAAACAAAATGCAACTAGATTCATATGTCTCGCATATTATCCTAAATTGGTTGGCATTTAACATCAGACAATAAGCATAATAAGGCAAACATTGTTGTTCTTTAAAAATACAAGAGCGCTCATCATTAGTCTATGTTTGATAAAATGTTACGTTAACTTTGCTTAATATCACTTTAGCATATCTCATTTCACTCTTGTGTCGGAACAAATATCAAACGAAAACAATCACATAGACAAAGGTTCACAGTTTATAGTTTGATAATTAAAAAAAGAGTTTCAAAGGAAGCCACTGAAAATTCTATATTCTAAGTCTCGGATTTCTTACTTAAAGGACTGTAAGATATTATAATTATGATATGTAATCGATTAATAAGTCAAGCTAAACTGCATTGCTATAAGAACAACATCGAATCAGCAATAAACTGTGTGCTACATATTATTTGAGACTCATGTACTACTACGTTTTAGACTAAATTAAGACTGCAGGTAGAATGCATTAAGTTAAGCTTTGACAATTAAAGATATGGCAACAATATCTGCTAATTTTATTTTTAATTCAAACACATTTTTTTTCTCTTCATAATATTAAGCGATGTACTGCCAAGTCGGGTATCTTGAATGTTCCCTTTTAAACGAGACACTTTCACCAGTAAAAGAGTTATTTTAAAATAAATGTCGACATTGTTACTCATCCTACTTTGTATTTAGTATTCACCGTTAGGATGCATGTTCTTAAGATCTATCATTGTATGTTGACTTGAGCAATCATCACAAAATGTTTGGTCGCAGTTTTTACAGAAACTTCCACTGGTAGAGGCTCTTTTGCATATATGACAATAAATACATTCTGAAATTTGACAAACGATAAGGTACGAGTTAAACTGGGCAAACACCAATATCGCAAATATCAATTTGCATCGCATATATGTATTATGTGCATGGTTATTTCTGAAATACAAAGTAAGAATATACATATTAACATAATAAATTTGATATAATGTACACGTTATTAATTTGCAAATTTACATGTCAATAACGAAGGGCAATATACACAATCGTTTATAATTAACAATAAGTACAAATGTCCGTACAGACAATATATAAAAATTCTAGTCAGACCATAATTATCGGTTTGTCGATTGTTCAGTTTTACAACAATATGCCCTAACTCTTTAGAAACTTCAAGAGATTGAGAAAAGCTTTACATATTACTACAATATACAATAATAGTAGTAAAAGTTACCTTCTAATTCCTTGATAAAACATAGTACAATGGCAACAGGAATCCAGACTAATATGACCAATAAAAGTATAGGATAGGTCTGTATATCCTGTATTTCATTTATGCATTTCACTGAAACAGTTTTACATAGTTATTACATTAATTGCCTAATAATCTTAAAACATTAAAGCACGTGCACGTACACGTACACATACACCCATGATATACGAATTGCTATTATTTGTCTTACGTTTAATATTGGTACCGTTAGCATCTCTACACCTTCTTATGTAGGGAATATATGATATTTGGATACCCTATGTAAAACCCACTAAACAGACTTTATTTTTCATAATATCATTGTCAAATGTACAGTGTTTTTCAGCGCATGCAATCCCTCACTAGATAAAGTTTCGCTTTTTAATCGGGATGGGGTTACATGCAGGTACATGGTAAATTATGAATTTAATTTCAATTTTGATTTATATTTCAAAATGTGATCAAATGTAGATAAAGATTGATAGAAAAAATCCAAAGAGGAATATTAAATCCAACAATATGTATTTAGTTATACCTAATCTTGATAAAACGACGTAAAAGGGGATTCTATTTCCCTACGAAAGATATAAGTCGTAAAATAATACAAGCAGAAATAAGTGAATGTATATCTTACAGTATACTTTGGCACATAATGTTAAGGAATACATGTAACTGAACCGCTATATCTACATCAGTATCCGAAGGAAAATTCGGTATGGCCTGACATTTATTTCGTTCTTTAAATACATTGAATATTACAGAATCACACATTTTGCATCCTTACCACAATCATTGCAGAAACGACGGACATATTTTAACTAAACAATAAAGATATCTGCCAGTTACTACATTGGCTATAATCTTAGCAAATAATGAACTTTGTAGGGCAGAGTATTTTTTATCAATGCCAAAATACAGTCCTATTTAACCAAATGAACGTTCATATTTAATTTCTACCATGATTTTCATCAGTTCGTGAACAGAGACATACGTAATTGAGTAAAATATAAATGCTTAGATACAATTGTATAGTAACAACTGTTAGTCACAGTTAGAACTCTATTTTCAAAGAGACTTTTGTTGACTCATTCAGTAGGTACATTTTGTATAACAGTGCCCGTCTTCAGGAAAAGAATACGATATATTCAATAACTTAATGTCTAGTAAATGAGACAGTATTTAAAACAAATACATAGAGGATATTTGTTTTATCAATTTTATTTCACAAGTGAACACCAAACATTAATATCTTCACGAGTGGCGTAGCCACGAGTGAAAATGTCATTTGTTTGGTGTTCACGAGTTCACGATTTTCTTTTATTTTATGTTGTTTGGTTAAATATTCAGTAAAATTTGGAATTATAGTATTTCTTATTCCCCACGGATAACCCCATAATGATTACTACCATCATTACTGAAAACGCAACAAAAGTAGTTCAAAATATTTTGATTATTTCAGATAAAAGTATTTAAGATGTCATTTCAATCTTTTTTTATTAAATAAGGCTGCACTTCGTCACACCATGAATCGTGGCGTAATAATCAATCAGCTGTTAATTCATAAAAAAATGCTCGGTCCAGGACTGATCTAAGTGCAAAATTTGTCACCATTTAATGCATTTGTGAATAATGAGCGATGGTAGAGGTAGTTTTCCACTTTTAATAAGTGACTTATAGGTTTCAGACCATGATCATACAAGTATGAAGAAATTACTGTGAAAATTGGATGGTGGTGAAACAAAATGAAAACCAACTTTTTCTCAAATTTTTATTCAAACTTGCTATAGATGGATAGAAAATGATCTAAGTAAGCGAATAAATACCTACAAGCCTATGTTTATTTAAAAAATAAAAATTTTATAGCCATTTTTCAATTTTATCTTATGTTCTATCACCGATAATTGAGGGAAAATATGCTTCTCATAGGTGAGAAAGTTGATAAAGCTAAGTATTTTAACGTAATTAATCACTCACTGTCAATCATGTGTATGATACTTTTGTATGGATGACGAGCTGAAGATCCCGGGTGTGAAAATATGGGACTTTTGTTTAGAATGTGGTTAAAAAATAGTTCGGCAAAAACAGTGAAAATAAAAATGATATTTTCACTGCTTTGAAACAGTGAAATACCAATTTTTTTATTTCACTGATATATTTCAGTATTTTACTGAAAAGCATAAAATAAAATATTTTTATTCTTCCACGTTACTTTACCTAAGAATGCCCATATAACGAAAAATGGCGGTGCAATGATAAGAAAACAACCAATTCCTGTGAGTAGTTTAAACGTAGGGCTCCGCTGCTTAACTGAAATCATAGAAATGTAAGTGATATCAACATTTATATTAATCGTATTGATTTCAAATCGTTACTGCAGTAAAACTAACCTGAATGACTTCTTTATTATTTCTGGCAAGCGCTATCCCAAATAGCCTAATGGGCTCGGTTTTTCTTGAATTATCAAAACTTATAGTACTATAATATTTTAGTATAGCTAGTGTAAAGCAGTATTACGTTAATGTACGGTAATAGGCCAATACTCGACTGTGGGAATCTGAAACAGCGTAGAAAATATAAAAATCTTTTTTTAAAGTCCCATTAGCACTCTGGATGTAAAATTACTTATAGCTCTTATATATCTTACATGTACGACACACATACCTTACGCTTTTAAACCGAAAGTACTATAGGTTACTGAACTTGTATGGTGACATTTCTAGGAACAAGCTGCTTTGGCGGGAACAACGAGCTTGTGCAAAATCCATGAGTTTCGCCATACAAGTTCAATAACCTTTTTATTATATAAACAAAACAACAATTTAAATTTGGAAATTTGTGAGAAAACTAACGTACTAGTTTACCATGTACATTTTCTATATTGCGTGTGATATTCTCATTAATAGACGCGATTTAAACAGTAATCTATGGCTTGGAGTGCTTTATCAAAATTGAAACATTTCCCGACGGTAATGTGCCTACGTAATAATTCACTCGGGCTTCGTCCTCGTGATTTATCCCGCCCAGCACATTACCTCCGTGGAATGCTACAATTTCGATAAAGCACTCCAAGCCATGGATCATTTTGATTCTTATAAGCCGAATTTATGAAAATTGTAGTAACTACTACGGACCTTTTTCAGGAAGGCGGTAATGTGTATTAGGCCATAAATAGTGGCTGTTGGAATTCACTCCTCTATAGTGGACCACCATGCAAGAGGGCATGCATAGCTATATTATACAAATTTATTTTTAATTTAATCATCTAATATAGAAGAAAGTACATGTACATGACTGTGATAGTATGCAGAAGACGTCAGATTCAGAACCTAACACAGTAGACAATCGATTTAAATGCGTACCGATAAACCGAATGTGTAAAACACTTGCACTACAATTTTTTCAAATAATTGAAAGGATTGCTACCAAACATGAAAGCTTCAGCCAAACATTTCAGCAAACATCGATAAAAACGTGTTATAGTTTCGTAAAACCTTCATACACAATTGTTCAGTGCATATTTTTGGATGGATAGGCTTTTATTTCACATATACACCGAAACCGAACCGAATCCGATTAGAGACCGAATTCTATTCGTTTCGGATTCGGCTTGTGCTTTCACATATACACCGAATTTTGACCCGAATGTCTGGCTGAGTACATGTATATATATATAATTATGTTAAAAAGCTGTTTCTAGTGTTCGGTTCTAAACTGTCCCTTACAACACACGGTCTTTATAAACCTTGTCAAATGTGAATCGTCTTTCCTGAATTATCATTTCTATTTTGTCATAAGGCCAACATCTGAGAGAATCTATGTTGCAGACTGGATTAAGTGTTTACGTTGAGAAGGAAACATTGGTTACCGAGTCCTTAAAAATTAGAAATCGAATTTGTGCATGTTTTTGTTTTGGTTTCGGGTTCGTTGCGGATTCGGTTTCGGTGTATATATGAAAGGCCCCAGTTTGTCATACTGTATTCTATTATTTGTTGGTTCGGATTCGGTTCGGTTTCGGTGTACATGTATATTTGAAATGGCTCTTATTATAAAACGTCGTTAGATTGGCACACACATTTCTCGATATACATGTATGTTCTTCTTGAAAAAAACTTATTTATTCATTTTTGTACTTACATTAAGGTCATTGTAAACTTTTTGAGAAAATAATCTGCTTGTTGTAAGTAATGTCCCTATTAGCACTGGTGGAATTTTATTTGGGTCAAATAATTAAGTTTGGTGGTACAAAAACATTAACGACGATTCAAAGTTGATACAAATGGCCATAATAAGTCTAAGAAAATGCTTCACAGTTAGCTAATCTTGCCTTCATATGTTGGTCATAATGGTTAAGAAGTATTCCAAATTTCAAAGCATAAATAAGTGGGTTGGTGCGAAATGTTAGTCGAAAAAGGGCCATTTTTCTGACAACATCCTTGACAGAGTTATGGAATGGTGGTGGTGTGGGGGGTGGGGGGGGGTGTTATAATGGTTAGCAAGAACTAAAGTTTCAAACCGATATCGGCAAAATTTCCTAAAAAATCCAGTATTATTTTATATCTAGCATGTACCCCAGAGGCGTGCTTTCAAGCACACTTGGTCCAGGTACATCTGACATAATTGTATTTCTATTTTTCTTGCATTCATAGTTGTTTATGATAGCTAGGTAACTGCAACATTAATTATTCTTAAGATGGAAAGCTTCAAACAAAACACAAGCGACGCAGTATAGACACTAAGAATTGTTTGGATTAGAAACATTCCTAGAATAGTGTAAGGCAAACTTGTCCCGATTTGTTATCTTTTTGAAAGAGTACAAGCTTTATTTTGTTGCATGCACGGGACGACGGAACGTTGTCCGAGTGAAAGTTGTTCTGTAACGACTAGCGTGTTTTTTTCTGTACTTCATATCATATTCCCTTGCTCTGTACGATCTATAATTGTTCAATTTTTCAATTTTCTACGGAAATGCCTCTATATAGACACCAATTTTATTCATCGTAGTTTTCTTTTGCAGAAAAACAAACTAAAACATCTGTTTTGCTAATGGACAGACGCTACTGGAAACAGAATTGTGAAAATGTATACTTTCTGGACGTCCTATCCACCAAAAAATTTAACGGACATGCATGCATGTACACAAAAAGTTATACTCTCTTTCTATATCAATCCTTATATTAAATTTAAAGAAAATTGACATACGCAAAAACGAAGTTTTGCGGGCGACAAAATAACCGTGCAGGGCGCCGCCATTAAAACGCTGTACTTTTTACTTTTTAACTTCTTTTTTTGCACACGGCACGACAAGCTCCGTCGCCATGATTCCTATTCAGGTATAAAAACGAAAAGTTTCTTCTCTTATCATATACACAAACATGCAAATACGTCACAAAGCACAACGCTAACACATGATCAAGGGGTCTGCTGAATCCTACGTCACCGCATTCAGATGACCAGTTACCCGAACTCTTAGTAACTGGGGATTTAACCGATATAGCATGTACAACTCGCTGGTCCTCGCACGTGTAAAAGCGATACATCTCCGCTGCTTTTAGTCCTAAGTATTATTAATTACTAATGCAGAATCTGACAAAATGAATCAGGCTATAGAATATGAGAAAAACAAAACAAGAGGGTCATGATGGCCCAATATCGCTCATCTGAGCACAGTGCACTTACCTAAGAAAGTCACTTGTTGCTAAAGGGAGTCAGTAGTTGCTTAAGCTAGGGAAAGTCACTTGTTGCTTAAGAAGTCACCAGCTGCAAGGGGCAGCCAGTGCTCGCTTAGGGAATCACTGGTCACTAGGGGAAGTCAGTTATTGGCAAAACAGTCAACTGTTCCTAATGGCTAATGATGTCGCTGGTGGCAAGAGAATGCTAAAGGTTGCTAAAGAAGTCAATGCTAAGGGAACTCATTGGTTACTAAGTTGTTTCTAAGGAAGTCAAAGGTTCCTAAGGAAGTCAGAGGTTCCTAAGGAAGTCAAAGATTCCTAAGGAAATCACTTGTTCCAAGGGGAAGTCAATGGTTGCTAGGGGAAGTAACTGGTAAGGAAGTTGCTTACTAAGTCATTTGTTGGTAAGGAATTCACTGACTGCTAATGAAGTCGCTGGACACTTGCCAAGGTCGGTTGTTTTACTTACGAGCTTTTTACATTTTAGCAATGCCATTTTAGAAAGTACTGTGCTGTCTTATTATAGTATGTACTTTCGATTTCAAAAGCAACGGTAAACAATGGTCAATAACGCCGGTAAGACATATTTCAGCTGCAGAGAAATTTACACCTGAAGTGTTCATGGAAACTTAAGCATAACATGCAAATAATTTATTACAAAACTTGCTGCTTCCATAAAACAAAGAAATAATTTTACGTTTCAATGAAAGTCTCATGAACATAAGATTATCTTTGCAAGAAGTACACATCGACCAACAGTTTTTATGCACGTGAACGTGTTAAATTATGTGAAAATACGCAAGGGTAATTTCAAACTGAATATATTCCTGTCATCAAGCATGGTATACCGTTTATAATACATCATGTTAAAATTATTTGTTGCATATTTGAGACAAAATGCCGAAACTGTGGAATAATCATTGTATCTTGAAGTGATTTTTGTCGACATTTTCGAAACATAACGTGAGACGTTGACTTTTTCTAGGCTAGGTTGGAACATAAATCCTGCACATTGTCATGGTAAAATGAATTTTTGACTAAAGTTTCATGAAAGTTTCATCAGAGATTTTGAGCGGACACAACAAACAAATGAAGCTTACGTGTGACCTAGATCTTGAGCTAGTTTAGTAGGAACACGGCTCATGTACGTTGTCGTGGTATGGTATATATGTGAGCAGTTTCATGAAAATCATTCAAAGAATTAGAGAGATATGGAGTGGACACGAGAGTCTAATGACCATTGAGTGTGACATAAACCCGAGGGTTCTACACGTTGCTTGATGATATGAAACTCCAGACTCAAATGCCATAAAAGGTCGTTAAGATATTAAGGAGATACGGCCCGGATACGAAAAACAAGTGACCCCTAAATGTCAAGTTGACCTAATCCGTATAGGTGGTTCTGCACGTTGCGTTATGACATGAATCTCTAACTTAAGTTTCATAAAAACAAACTAAGGGGTAAAGGTGAACTAAAGCGAACACAAAAAACAAGTGACCACAAATGTGATTTTGACCTTCATCCGAAGTGTTAAAACATTGGCTTTGCAAGCTGCTTGATCTCATGAACATTTAACAAACATTGGAGTGGAAACAATGATTTTAACCTGGCGGGGTGGGAACATGTCGTCTAGGGGAGATGGCCATTTGTCCCAAGTCTCATGAGAACCCTTCAGGGGCTTTCGGAGATACGCATAGGACATCAACCTATCAACCAGCATTAGACTTACCTATACCTAATCTTAATTAATCCAGAAGCCCACCCTTAAATTGGGAAAATTGGAAATTAGAAATCACTTTTTTCGATCTGAAATACAACACATAATTCAACAGGGTTGCAAAAAAGTAAGCTATGCATTTTAGGTGCATTCTGCTTAAAAGGGCCCATGATTCATTGTTGAATGCGCAACTTCTTTTTATGCACTGTCTAATATGCATCGTGTAATTTGCAGATTAGATTGCATAATGAATGATATATACACTATAGCAATTCAATGTAATGAGCTTGATATACACACCACAGGCTCTCTGCCAGCCTGATAAAGCAAAATGCGACAATTTATACTACCGAATACTGCCTCAATCCGATTATTTACAAACATCTTAATTTGTGTTCGTACATGTATAATATTTAGAATGTGTGAACTTAGTTATTACACTCTTTAATAAATTGTATAAATTGAAATATATCTAGAAACAAAAGTCAAAAATATTAAACTTACATTCGTTCCAAAATTTAATTAGCAGACCAATTATTCCGAAAAGTGAAAGACCAGGAAAACATGTAACGAGTATTAGCGATACAACTGCAAATGTCATCCGCGTCCCTGAAACAAATAACGACTTTTTCAAGTTATACGTGATATATACTAAAGCATAGTTACTTTACAGTAATTAATTTAGTGAGTCTATACTCCCTGCATTTTAATTAATTTAAATATATTTTTTGCAAGTAAGAACAAATCGTTCAAGTTCTGCAAACGGGCAAGTGAATGTATGTTTATATTGACACGTTAAAACTTTAGTTTGCATGTGAACTTGCACTGCTTAATCAATTGAGTCAAATTACTGCGCGTACTTGTTTGGGTTAAATAGGAAAAAAACTTATCGAAAATCGACCTAAAGCTACAAAATAGCAGAATGTATGTTTTAAAATCTGCTACAGTTAACACGTCATACATCTGCAGTATCAATTATCACAGAAGAATAGTTTTACTTGGCAATAATTGAATTTTGCAGAAGCAAGTGAGGGCATAAAAAACAAAATATCTTACTTTTCCCTTCACACAGGTGTAACGTTTAATCCGTCTCGTAACCGTCTGAAACCATGTTACGAATTGACTTAAGAATTTATACAGTTTGAGCGCGTGAAAAGCACGCACTTGTCGTGCGTTATCAATTTATTGGCAATTACATTTACAGCGGTGTAGAAAGTACCAAATTTTGAAATTTCAATATACGGCAAATGTGAGCATATTCTCTTCTTTCTTTCATTTATTTTCCTGGAAATATATTGCTACACATACAGTTTACGATTGAGAAACCAAAATGAACAATTGAAAACAAAGCAGCATGTAGATAAGTCAGTTATCATTCTCGGAAGAAGTCTACATGGTGTTTATAGACCTGTGAGGAGTTTTAAAAACCTCGCTCGCTACGCTCGCTCGGTTCGCAAAAATCCTCACAGGTCTATAAACACCATGCGGAACTCTTCCTCGAACAATAACTAATACTTATCATATTCTGCATATTAGGTGATAGCTATAACTCTGTAGAATTTGTTTGAACTCGGATGGTTAAAACTAGTACACATGGGTCTTTAATTTAGCAGATGTAAAGTACTTTTCTCTTTTTTTGCTTTTCATGCCTTTTTGTATTTTAGTAACAGTAAACTTATTTCACATGTGTGACCATTTTCACCTTTGTGAGCATGTTCACACTTTGGGATCCTACAGGGCTGTATCGATTCATCGGTGAATCGTGGAACAGAAAAATGCTTGGAACAACTTACAAAATACTTTATATCACTCTATAAAACTTCGTTTGTACTCTGTATTTTCAACAAAAATCAATGTCGGTAACGAGCTAAGCTGTCAGCACATAGAAAGTCAGTCAAATAATCAATTGTAAATTGCATCGGACTTCAATTGTAACCGACGATTGATAAACACCCATCAACGAGTCCTACATCTTATCTAATAATCATTATAAATACACAAATGCCAGTGGATAAATATATCTAGATTCATATAGTGACTCGTCAGTTCCTTATTTCAATGTACATGTATTTTTATACGCATGAATACACTGTGTGTGCATCGTCTCTGAAATAAATTCACACCCGTTGCAAAATATGAAGTCAGCATTGTCTTTAGTACATCTATTAAACAACATACCTGGTTGTATTCCTTTCAAACGCGAACAGGCCAATCCTATTAAAAAGATGAGGCCAAGGAATGGTACTGATGCAAAACAAAACGAAATAGATATTATCGTACAGCATGCGATATCTGAAAGTAAACAATAACATACCAGTAATCTAAGACTGTTGACATACCTAAATGGTTTTCAGATTTCCCAATGCTACCGGAATTATTTTGCAAACATTTGACGTCAAATATATATGACTGAAGTGAGAGATTTTCATCTCAAACATAACAATTTCAAACTACAATGCCCTTTTTGTATTTCTTGGGATAAATCGATTATGCATGCATCTTCTATGTGAATTTCTCAAAATAGGATTGACCGTTATATTTCACTGTATATTATATGATCGAGGTTGTGTTACTGATATATTAATATATGGTTAACTGTTTAATAATTTTGATATTTGCAGCTGTATACGGGTATGTATTTACTTTCGTAAACCGCAAAATCACCAAACAGTTCTTAATAACCATATTCTAAAAATGATATTCACGAATCGTTCGATTTTAGGACTGTATATACCTTATGTAACCTTTTCACATTTAGCTGACGTTACCAATCAGAATCGACGTTACAAATTAAGTTATAATGTTAATGATATAACAGCAATACAAATGTGATAATAAAAATGAAAATAATTATAACAATAATAATAATAATATCTTGTTTTCAAGAATAACATAAATATAGACATTTGTACGGAAACGTACATATACATGTATCACAATCTCGTTGTAGCCTTCCATAAATACACACACATAACAGATACAATCGTTCTCAAATATGCACACATACAGATATACACACACTCACGCACATAAATTCACACACAGTCCGATTGTAATCTTGATAATATACAAATCTAAAAAGTAACAAAAAGATCAAATGCGAAACAAACTGGAACAAAAATGTCAATATGGTCATATATTATTGTATTGAGTCGAGATAAAACATAATTATACAAAGCATAACAAAACTGCAAGATGTCATCCCTGCTTCATGGTTACAGTCATCATACCTATGATACTTTCATAAAAAACTTTAATTACAAGGTTTCCTCAACACAAATATTCCAGCCAATTTGACATAAAACATCAAATTAAAACTTTTCACGGACAGGCAATTGGGAAAGGATTATCATTATCCGAGTTGCACTGTTAGCTACAACGTAACTTGTGCACAAATACTAGTAGTCATGTAGTTCTCTACTCTTTTTCCCTACGGTCATAAAAGAACTCGTCATGACCGTCATCTGATTTACACAAACTTACATGGGAAACTTTTAATTTCAATAAAGTTTCTTCCAATTATGATCCTTGGGTCGAATTTGACCTGCTCCTGTGTTCATATTTTCAATTAGACTTGTATAGGAAACATATAAAATATTCCCATAGGCAAAGACCAATGACTTACATAGGTAAATAGACATTTTCTATGGTCCTTTTATCACGTTTATTGAATTCATTCCCTTGATGTCATAATTGACCCGGCTTGGGTATGGATAACATCATTTTTGTAGACTTGGGTAAGAAAATATTAAAAACGTATTCTTATCTAAAGTCAAAAGCCCCATATCTTAAATATATGACATTATTGTGTTATAATTTGTAAGTTTGTTTAAATCAAACCTCGTGGTACGCTGTTTCAAATAAACTTACATGCATATATAAGCAAGGTCTTTTAAAATCGTCTTTTATAAAATCAAAAATGCCTAGAAGTTCGTTTAAGATCAACTCATTTTGTTCAGATGTGTAATACACGAGTGTTTGGCACTCTTAATTATAATTTATTCCCTGTTTACTTGAGATATAAATTGCATATAATATACATACAATTAAATTGTACACAATTCATGTTTTTATGGACATGTATACATATACCTGCTATTATTTATAAAATGTTGCCGAACGAAGTTGTAGGATCTATTAATAATTACCTATGTGGAGTCAATGATAAATTAACTTATTCGTTTGAATTGATCAATGAGACGAAAATGTATTTCCCTTGGAATAGAATCTCCGATTGGTGTCGCAGTTAGGTATGTCCTTGATGAATTAGCAAGTAATTGCTATTCAGTTTTGGGTACAGCCGACGTTTAATTTTTATTGATAATGCTTTTAAGGGATCTGGGACCTGTGTCATACTGAACCAAACTAGAGCTATCACTAAATGTGATTAATACCCTCAAAAGACTGCTTTATAAACTGAGGAAGTTCGTAGTAACAGAATACCTTGCAAACAAACTAAAGAGAGATATTGTTCTTGGCAATAACTCTGTAATTTGTCAAGATAAAGTCATGGTTCTTGTACACTGCACTTTCTCTCAATGTACTTGACCATTGTATGAAGTCGTATTAAATTCCAACCAATAGTTTTCGAATTATGCTCCGGACAAGTAAAAGTAACAAAGGGCAATAACTCTGTAATGAGTAAAGATAGAGTTACTGTTCTTTTGCACTGCACTTCTTTCCATTGTGCTTGACTATTGTATGAAGTTGTATTGAATTCCAACCAGTAGTTTTCGAATAATGCTCCGGACAAGGAAAAGGAACAAAGGGCAATAACTCTGTAATTAGTCAAGATGGAGTTATGGTTCTTGTGCACTGCACTTCCTCTCATTGTGCTTGACCATTGTATGAAGATGTATTGAATTCCAACAAGTAGTTTACGAATTATGCTCTGGACAAGGAAAAGTAACAAAGGGCAATAACTCTGTAATGAGTCAAGATAGAGTAATGGTTCCCATACACTGCACTTTCTCTGATTGTGCTTGATTATTGTATGAAATTGTATTGAATTCCAACTAGTAGTTTTCAAGTTATGCTCCAGGCAAGGAAAAGGAACAAAGGGCAATAACTCAGTAAATACTCAAGATAGAGTTATGGTTCTTGTACACTGCACTTCCTCAGATTGTGCTTGATCATCGTATGAAATTGTATTGAATTCCAACTAGTAGTTTTCAAGTTATGCTCCGGACAAGGAAAAGTAACAAAGGGCAATAACTCTGTAATAAGTCAAGATGGAGTTATGGTTCTTATGCACTGCACTTCCTCTGAATGTGCTTGACCATTGTATGAGGTTGTATTGAATTCCAATCAGTAGTTTTTAAGTTATGCTCCGGACAAGGAAAAGTAACAAAGGGCAATAACTCTGTAATTAGTCAAGATGGAGTTATGTTTCTTGTGCACTGCACTTCCTCTCAATGTGTTTGAACATTGCATGAAGTAATATTGAATTCCAACTAGTAGTTTTCAAGTTATGCCTCGGACAAGGAAAATGCAACAGACCGACCGACCGACCAACCACCGGGTGACTCCTATATACCCCCCTAAACTTCGTTTTGGGGGTATAAAAAGAAGCTTCCGATTTCTAAACATATTTGTTTAATGTTATAAAAAGAAATCAACATGTCCAATGCCCTACATTTGTTCGGGCGAACGATAATGTGTCAAATCAAACCAAATATAATTGGATTGTACGCATTACACAAAAAAGAAAAAGTTAAAATAAATTTTCTCGTGCATACACGGACCAGTATAATCCGTGTTTATAAAATCAAAGATTTTAGTCTGATTTTATAGACTTTGATGTCAATAAGAAAAAGACGTTGAAAAAAAATATTAAGATTTCTTTCTTTTTGATATCCCTAGAATTTACGTGAACGTGCCATCGGCATGCTTAATGCTGGTATGGCGACCAATGAGGTTGCTAGGGTTGTTGGCAGTTCTAGCCGTGCTATTCGAAACCTTAGGCAACGTTTTCAAGCAACAAGGCGTACGGAAGATTTACCACGTAGTAGACGTTCGCGGGTCACAACGCCTGGTCAAGACCGCCACAATGCCTGGTCAGGACCGCTATATCTTGAACACACACCTACGCAATCCTTTTTAACTGCCACTGCCACTGTAGCTAACACCCCCAGTACACATAACAACCGAATATCTGCCCAAACTGTACGCAATCTTCTGCGTGAGGGTGGTCTACGTGGACGTCGTCCTTACGTTGGCTGTGTATTGACGCGGCGTCATTGCGTAAATCGTGTTGATTGGGCACGTACACACCATCAACGGATAAGGCAACAATGGAATAGCGTTTTGGGGGTGGAGGTTCAATCTTGGTCTGGGCAGGCATTGCGCATGATTATCGCACACCTCTCGTCGTGATCGATGGTAATTTGAATGTCAAACGCTACTGAGATGAGGTTCTTGTGAGGCACGTCATTCCACTGTTTCAAAATAATGCCAATATCACTCTTTGTCAACAGGATAATGCCACAAGCCATACAGCCATACAGCTAGAGATACTGTGAATTTCCTCAGGACGAACAACATTGCATTCATTAATGACTTGCCCGCCAAAAGCCTGAGATCTGAATCCCATCGAACACCTGTGGGATAATTTGGACCAGCGTGTTACACGTCGCACTATTCCACCGTCGAGCATCAATGGACTTACAAACGCCTTAATCCAGGAGTGGAACAACATTCAACAGGCCGAAATCAACACACTTGTCGGTTCTATACGCAAACGATGGCAGGCAGTACTCTATGCTCAAGGTGGCCATACCCGGTATTAATGTGTGATTTTGGTCTACGACCCCTACCACATTTAATCAACCATTTTATCAGATTTTCGTAAGCGTAGAGCGATAAAATTTTACACACAAATTCACATTTAAATACTCTTGGAATACCTGTAAAAATAATTTAACCTTTCTTTTCATATTTACGTGCATCTGCACTTATACACAGCGGAAGTTACTTATTTTGTTCAGTATAACCCTTTATATTACTATACATTTGTAAATGAGTTGCATACGCATGTTTGATATTTGAAGCTTTAACAATCATCCTATTGGTGTAACATTGCAACTTTAGTGAGATGTAATACATGATAAAGTTTTGTTCTAAATAAATAGTAAGTATGGCTTATACCAAAAACACTTTGTGTTTTTGTTTGTTTTCCTGAGTAAGCTATAAGGGAAAAAATCTCTATGTCCAATTACAATTTATGTGATTCGTGTAGTGACCTCACTTGCATTCTAAGTAATCAGCATATTGCAGTTAGCCGTTTAGTTTTATTTGTTATGAAATACAAACAATAATATTTATTTAAAAGTGCTCCTTTTTGCACTAATAGCTATGCTATTTTTATGAAGATATAGAATAATGATTTAAAGGTTTTGAGAGTTGGTACGTGGGACTGTGCGTGCGTAGTGCGTGTGTGCGAGTGTGTGTGGCCGTTTGCATTGCATGAAACGAACGACGGACACTTGTAAGCAGCTTAGGTTGTCATAAACCAAACCACGCGTTCATTCACTTTTCATGTAGATGTTGATTTCCGATATAAGTGGAATGCAAGAGACTCATTAAATAGGATTGCCATTCGACAATGATTTAAATGTTAGGTAGTTACGCTAATATACATATATAAGTATTCAAAAAAAACATCAAAACTTCCTTCATTGTCATGTAAGACGAAATATAACTTTCAAATACTGTATAAACGTGTCGGCTCGATTTTGTGCACATTTATTTAGAATTTATCTGATATAAAAATTCTACCCGCTAGAAAATATGTTCTCACCTTTCACGTCCAGCAGCTGTTTATATATTCTGTATTGCAAATATCCAAGATATACGGCCTGAATCAGTATTAACACGTACACAACATATCCTACTGCAGTTAGTGAAATTAAAATCGGATCATCCACTTTCTTGCATGTAGGGGGACTGACTGTTACTGAAATTAAAACACATTTAAGATTATAATGTTTGTCTTTGGCTTTCATGGAAACACGACGAACAACTAAAAAACTGATATAATTTCTCAAATCACGCTTGATATACTCGTGCTTTGTCCACGTAAAGAAATTCATGTTTTTTAAAGAAAAATATAAAACGTTTGAACATTTCTCTTATATACGCAAACAAAATATTTGAGCGTAATATACCTTACAAAGTATACATGTATCTCTTTAGATGTCCGGAAATTGTTTGACTGTTGAAATTCCAACCCGCGTTATTTTCACAAAACATTTACGAATTTGCATGCGATAATACGCGTCATTTATGAAGTCACGTATTATAAACAAATCGTAATAAAATGTATCACACTTCCGGTATCGCATATAATATCAGCAACAACAAAATAAGACAAATGTTGTTTAATAAAGGATTTAAAAGAACAGACAAAATTGCATGGAATGCACGGAATGCTACAAGTTAAAAGCAGAAACTTTATATTAGCGCAGTACAATTTCGAAAGTTTTTGTTCACATTAACGTGTTAGAATGGACATAGATTTCACTTGAGAGAGACTACCATCCTGCAACATATGTTGCATGGCAGGAAGACTGTGAAAAGGTTGACGGTGTAGACGGTGGTCGCAGAGAGAGATAAAGATTTTATTTAAACAAATCAGTAATGAAGTAGTCGGAAAGTAACAGTTGTCAAAATTTGCGTATATCTTGTGTTTAACGTGCGTGTAACGTGCGTATAACGTGCGTGCACTCATCATATAGTTTGTTAATCGTATATCTTGTATCAAATCGTATCATTCAACGTGTAACGTGCTCCATATACTATATTTGATAGCCCGCTTTATTTGAATTTCAATGTTTATCAGTTTATATATTTGTTTATCTAAATCGCCACGACTAGCTCCATGTCGCACTTTCTATGGGGTGGGTTGCTGTTTAAATGAGCGGACAACCAAAAGAAAAGTGTGCAGACTTATTCATTTAATGTCAATAACCCATCCCGAAGGAAATATCAGTATCATGGCAAGAATGATAATAGTACTCATGATGATGATGAGGATGGTTATAATAATCACAATCCTGAAAACAAAATGCAGAGTTATTACAAACGTGTACAAATAAATTGTTCGAGTTACAATTATCAACGTGAATGATAGATGACAGATGTCAAAAATGTAAACAAAGATTTACCACCTGAGAAAATCAATGATGCAAAACAATCAAAGGATTTACAGGTAAAACAATAAAGTGTTTACTGTTTGCGTTTGTAAATATATGTATTGATAGAAATATATATCACAAAGTCATAGTTACCTGGAAAATGTATAAATTCTAGAAATAAATACAAAAATGCACAAAATATGTGAGCGACTTAAAACATCAAACTCGACATTTTGAATATGACTCGAAAGTGACCAGTGCAGTGATTGGTTATAATATATCACGTGCATAATCAATATAGGTATACTTATAGGATTTTAATGGACATAATATAAAAGTAACTTCCCTTAGACTTATAATACATATGGAAGACCAAAACTGTCATACTTTCGGCATTGGAAAAGTAAAAACAACGAAGTACTTTTACAATTGGGAACATGATTTTAATTCACTCTATGACATTTACACGATATACGATTCTCGATTTACGATGCACGATACGGCTATACGGTATACGATTCGATGGTGTATTAAGTAGTGAATCAATTCATTAAGCGCGTACATCTCCGCAAAAAAAGTGCTGAATTCATATTATATTATTTCATTCGTAAGTGTGGTTACGGGCGAGAAAGACTTCCGGGACAGTTCGAAGACATTTTTTACTTCATATCCGAAATTTAGTTCTATTTTATCGACGGAAAGGACATATCTTTTATCAATAACTAAACTGATGTTGTCACGGCATCCTCTAAAGTGCAGAGAGGACACTGTATACATGCACCGAAGCAACATATCTGGAATATGATGTTACCAAGTTGTTTATTGGCTAGGTGAATCAACTTCATTTTTACAAAATTCAATTGAATTAAACTATGAATTATACTGCCTGATCGGAATAATATTTCTGCTAGCTGATACCAAGACAATTTGGCAGTGTCTCTGACTGACTAATTAGTTCGAGTCTCATATAAAAGCTCGATGTCATCCAAAATAAAGCCCTCCGAATGGCCCGAAATGCCTTGTCCTGCCTATCTGCTTGAACTTGAGGCTGGGGTTTTGCCCTTTAGACTGAGGCGCCAGGAGCATATTCTCAAATATTGATTTAGAGTCAAGGCTATTGCCAACGACCCGGTCAATGAGGTCTTAGGGCATGACTATTTTGTCAGATCCTGCTACGAGAGCTCTATGTACACAAACTGAACAAATCTGACTTACCACCTCTCGCAAAGTTAGAAACGCAAATGAACATGTATATTAATTACTGTTTCATTTACACAGCAGATATGATTGCAATAGACACTGAATTGAGCAAGGTTTAACATCATCAACCTAAAAACATGCTATATATTTTTAGAATCACTATCACCACTGGTCTCTATGAAATCAAACATCAGTCATTCTAGACCAGAGTTATTGAAAACATTATTACATAAATTTATCTATGCCTAAACACAGGCTTACAAGATACCATGTCATGGTGCCCGGCTCATATAGGTAGTTCTGGTAATGTTACATTTCATAGAAATATATGCCAGGATTTACACTACTATCCTGGATGGATGGCGTAGAGTATTAAAACGTTCAAAGCCACATTTCCCCGCAATTCAATGGGAATTGGTCGTCCAATGGGTTACTCCACAAATTGCAAAATGGACAAATCAATAACACGTCTTAGGCTGGGCACAAACTTACTACCAGCCAACATGGGTCGATACATACTTTTGGTTGACCAGGTTTGACCAGTGCAGTGTAGAATGCAACACCCCTTATTGCCTATTTGACTGCACAGAGACTAAAATTCCAGCCAGAAATAGTTAAGCTTGGACTGGGTTTCACTTCTTATGATATTCTCAGTCCAAGCAAAGCCTTAACTCAATCTGCGTAGAAGTTGTTTGAAAATTACATAGTAGACTGTCAAATAATCGATAAATTAGTTACAAAATTTACTTTAGTTGCTATTTGACCCCCACTTGCAGATTATTAGTCAAAATCCTAAATGATTCTTGTATAAATGCATTTTTTTGTATTTAAGAACATCAAAGTATTTTAATTAAAGAAGTGAACAAGTTGTTTCACTGGTCTGTGGGTGTTGATTTATATTGACAACCACAAAACATCAAGTTAAATCTTGGGTTATTTTTTAGCAAATCATAGTCTGCACATAACATTATTAGCAAGATGCGGCGGGTGACATGTAAGGATAGTTGCTACTGTTGAACCCATACTGATTGGGATTTTTAGATTTCTATCTTTTTACATCTAGTTCTTCTCCTACATGTAAATGTTAGCCGGTCTCTGCCTACAAACCTATTCCGACTGCCTTCAGTTTAATAGCACATCAACCCTTTATTTAAAAGTACAGATCATGAACAGTAAATTATTGCGGGTTTGGACTGGCCATTTGCCAGACAGCTAGTAAATCTGATCACCTGCATTTTACTTACCAGTATAGACTCTTACTTCAGATGGAGGCACATAGTATAAATTTATTTGAATACTCAAAAAGTATACAAATGTACCTTCAAATATGTTTTATTAGATTTGTAATATATATCCATCTTGCGAGAACCCTTACACTTGATTAATAATACATGTAGTTATTTTACTAAAGGGACTGCCAGAAACCCCATGTTTAAGTAAAACGTTTAACTTTCATTAATAAAATTTAAGTAGTAAGTTGTCCTAAGAGCTGTATATGAACATCAAATTATTATAAAGTCAAAATTTATCATGGTTTTAATAGACCGTTTGTTAAGTTGTAGTTATGTAGTCATAGAGTACTTCTGACAAATCTCCTCTGGTAAGTTTTCTAAATTGTATTCATTAAAGAAATCATCTAAGGTCCCTTTTAAGTGTGGTCAGTGTTTAAGTGTGGTTGAGGTGGTGTATATTAAATTTGGTACTCATCTCTGATAGATTCCTTAAATACCTATATTAAATAAATTTGAAAAAATATAGATCCTTTTAGATCTTTTTACATATCTAAATTCCAAAATAACTCATAAAAGCATGAGTGCCATAGCTTAATCCTGCCACTCCTGAGCTCCATTCTGAAGCCTTATAGTTATCTAGGTTTATGAAACATGTGAGGGTACAGCCCCCTATATAAATAGAGAGTGTTGCTTAGCTGTTTCATATTGTTGTCAGTCTTCCACCAATTTATTAGCTACTGCTACATGTGTACTCAATGAACAATTTCTCCAAATTATTTACTCCATAAAAAGTGTATGTATTACCCATTCACAATATCAGCAGAGTTATTTATATACAAACAACTCCAATATTGTAATAATATGATTGTGTACAGTCTAAATTTATTGCATTTATATTGGTGAAATTACTTATGTACAATATGTCATCAGATAATATGGAATGAAAATCATTCTTCTACCCAGTAAGTAGCCATTCATTGATGTTCATTGTATCTTCTTCAGCATCAGTATGTCAAATAAACATATAATTCTATATTCAATTATATTTTATATATGTGTTAACTCCATATAGGGCATCTTGAGACTGTAGGATCTAGGCTGGGTGATGTGTCTTCTCCAAGGTTCTGATTGGGACTGCTATCCACCACTGGACGCAGAGTTATGTCATGCAATTGAACTATTCCATTATTCGTTAGAGGGTCTAAAATGATTTGGCAAATAGGTTTAACCTGTTTTGGGCTCATATCCTAGACAGTTTTACAAACTGTATCCTAAATTGGCGACAAAAGTTTAAATCCATAATAGTTTTAAATTCAAACCCTACATTACTGTTGCAAACAAGGGCAGCAGAATCAGTTAGATAACTCCTCCCATGGAATTACCCCACACACCTTGACAGGGGTTCTGAATAAAAATAATGGTAGCAGTGACATAACATATAGATGGAACTGCGTGCCAAGAGTTAACCTACTTTGAAATAAAATTGAACTTTAAAAACCGTCTTTACACTAGAAAATATCATTGTTTCCTATTTCATTTTTCATGTGTTTATTTTTAAGTACCACACCTAAAGAATAGGCCCACCAAAACTGAATATAAAGTAGCATTATATGAAAGTATGTATATAATTAATTGCCGAGATCCACATAATCTAAATATTACGTAGCTCTTTAATTATATTCAATTCTCTAAGAATAATCTTAGATTTCCAGAGGGATAATGTTCTCTTCCGGCCGACCGGAAAAAATAGCAGTAAAATAACAGTATTGGTCATGACAAAATTTTACAGCCTCAACAGTCATGTGTTCAATTGTAAAATAAGAAAGTTGCTCAAAATATTATGCAAAGACGGGATAATACAAACCCAAGATACAACACAATGATTACTTTTTGCACACCGATGTCCCATGTAATTGAGAATCCCAACGGCACGATTTGGTACAAGTAAAGTTATACAAACATGATAAAATGACATTTTTAATAAAAACAAAAGGTAACTGTAGATACATCTATATCATACAGATAAGCAAACACGCGTTCCCCAAATAGTTTGCTGACGAGTAATTAACACTATAATTGGAAGTCTATGGCAACAACGGATATAGATGATAAAGTTGATATTATTAACCATAATTTTATCATTATATTATTATTATTATTATTATTATTATCATTATTATTATTATTATTATTATTATGATATAAAATCATGGACATTTGCATTTAATGGAAATCTTTTCAGATTTAAAGAAAATGTCTTGTATAAAGGTTAAATGGTTCAAACATACTATTTATCGAATTTTTAGCTTCAACTGAGATTTTATAAACGTTTATTGGGTTCCCCCAAAAACAAAATTCATAAAAGACGCATGCTTGTCATCTACAATATAAGTATATGCTGTACCTGTAGCCTTAGTAACAGTGAATGTTTTCGAGGCAGCATCTGTCCCATCATCACATTTGAATGTTCTGCCACCATCACTCATTTGTATAGGATCGATTTGTAGAAAAAACTCTCCATTAGATGTGTCAAAAACAAAACTGTAATTCCCTGGAAACGGTGGGTTTGATGAACAAGTCAGAACACAGTCAGCATAAGACACTGAATCTACTTCCCATGTCATTGACGTTGTTCCGAGGGTAAAAGGTTGAATCGTGCATTTCAAAGTTAAATCTAAGTTTTCTTCAAAACTGTTCTTTCCACCTTCTATTACCAAGTTCACAGCTGCATCTGAAATACAAACGTACATATTTTCAATATTGAAGAAAGTTCTTTAATGTTTTATCAAATGTGTGTATAGATTAATGTTCGAAGCATGTATCCATAATATTACCGAAGATAAACAATACAATGTAATTATTATATATAGTGTGTAAAGGGTCCAGAACAATTTAGATTCAGAATTTTCGCAGAAAAAAAGTTATTTTAATTACATTGCAAGTCAAAATTTAAAGGTAAGTTCAATATAGTTTTTTTTTTTCAAAAAGGACCCTTACCATTCAATAGTTCCTTTATACAAATTTCATAGTAACGATGATAAAGTTAGGTTATCTAAGTGACGCTATTTCATTGAAATAATTAAGCCGAAAGTAAACAATAAACAAGCGCTGTTTGTAAAACCCATATGCCCTCCTTGATGCAAGAGTCGAACTATGAAAGGAACAAAGTAAAAGTCACTGTGAAATTCGCATGATACCTGATAACCTGAAAATGAATTGGGATAACTGGTAATGACAAATCAAGTTTGAAAAATAAACAAGAAAACACGACAATGCCGTCAAAGCAGGTTTTAACGACGCCTGTAGAAATTGCAGATTTAAAAAAAATATATACATATTTTAAAAAAGGGACCATCCCCCGCCCCCACACATCAAAAAAAAAAAGAGAAGAAAAATAAACAAGAAAACACGACAATGCCGTCAACGCAGGTTTTAACGACGCCTGTAGAAATTGCAGATTTAAAAAAAATATATACATATTTTAAAAAAGGGACCATCCCCCGCCCCCACACATCAAAAAAAAAAGAGAAGAAAAATAAACAATTGAAACAATTTAAAAAAAAAGAATAAAATATCGCTTTTGGTGCCCGCTCGGTGAAAATATAACAAGATATTATACAAAAACTAACAATTGTCCTCTATATATGTTTAATAAGCTTGACCCTAGTGACCTTCAATGCAATCCCAAGCTTTCTCTTTTTCGCAAGCTACCTTAACACAAAGTCTCATTGCAATTAGTCACTCTTAACTTAAGTTAAAATTGAGCTGAAACCAAATATCTGCTGACCTCAAAATCAATAGGTGTCATTCACTCGTCACGACCAACTTCCACATCAAGTTTCAAGATGCTATGCCAATGCGCTCTCGAGTTATCGTCCGGAAAGCGTTTTACATTTTCGGGTCACCGTGTCATTGACCATTGACCTACAGACCTCAAAATCAATAGTATTTTGCTGGTCATGACTAACCTCCCTAATACCGGCATATCATTCAATATTTTACTTATAATATATTAATAAAATATATACCACAAAGTTTACTTAACATAATGATACCGAAAAACGTGTGGAACTAGGATAAATCAGTTAAGTTGTTTTTCAACATGATAAATATAAATAATATAACAACACTTGGAATTCGACTTTTGGATATAATTATTGCATTAAAATGCATGTATATATATCTTGATAGCTTGAAACGGTTGACCTTGTTTGTGAGGCATTAATTGTTTACAAATACGTTAACTTTATAGTTTGGAAGAAAATCTACAAATCTACAAATTCATTGAAAACGTAACTATAGGTTTTTTTTCAGCAAAGGCAAATATCTCCTCACAACCCCAATCACAAATGCCTCGCATTGGACTTCAAAATGTCATTTATGGTAGGTAACTGTTTACAAAATTGTACATGTGGTACAATAACTAAAAAGTAGTCACGAGGTCTAAGTAACTGATCACTCGTGTCGTTGAAAGCCACCTAGTGGTATAAGAGAAATAGCCCGACTTCATATACCTTTAACTTAACAAATGAAGGACACAACTGTGTTGAAACTCGTCAAACCGGGACATGTTGTCAGTGTGCAGATTCTAGATCTAGTACCGATCACTCATGTGCAGTTTAGTTGAAAACAATCAAGTCGTATAAGAGAGATAGCACAGATATCGTAAAATTTGAAAAATTCAAGAGCAACAACTCCACAAAAGTTAAACCGATGATTATGCAAAAGTACACATGGTCCTCATGACTAATGTGTAGTTTGACTGAAATATATGCAGTCCTATAGGACAGATATCCAACATACCATAAAATTTGACAACTCGAGTGCAATAACTCTGCTAAAAGTCACTTAACCGAACATACTTATAATATACAAATGTAGACATCATATTGATCACTTACGTGTGGTATGATTGAAAAGCAAATATTGGTATAATAGTAATAGCGCAGTAATCGTAAATAAGACAAATCAAGTTAATGTCTTTGCCTAAAACGAATGAATCGGAAAATGCCGACAAAATCACAACTAGACTTAGGACGGATCTCTCACCTGATGTGTGTGCGGGGTAAGAGGAGTTGCATGGACAAACTTTGGGACATCCATCCGTCCAGACACACAAGAGAACATCAACATGTCTCCTTTCCAAACTAAGTGGGATTGGAGAATCATAATGATCTATGCAGTTCCCGTTTACATCTGTGTAAATAAATGTTTACTTAATACATGAACAAATTCCTGATATCTTACCTGTCAGCAAAACAGACGTCACAAATATAATATATGTAGCTTGAAGAAATTCCATGTTTCAAGTGTATCTGTAATTTAAAGAGAATTGTAGAATATTTTTATTTTTGCACACCGGAATGAATATTAAATCGGTTTCAAAAATGGAATTACAAAATGTAGATACTAAAATCTACACCATATAAGTGTGTGGTTTGTTTAGAAACTACATGGCAATCCGTAATATCGCATCTGTTTTTAGTTTTGTTTTACCTTTTGTTTTTGATTATTCGACATATTCGACACTCTGGTATTCATGAAATAGTATTAAATAAATAATTAAGCATTTAAATTGAATTTAAAGTCAAAATTGAAAACATTTACATACATGGAACTATTGTCAAATAGTTTCTACAACAGAACATTGAGAAAGTATACATATCATACAAATATATATCAAACATCCAACACATATATATATATATTTACGAAAACTGCAAGTTTAATTAGAATAATCCAATTATGACTTCAGTCAAACCTGTGTTGAATATCAACTCCTAAAAAAGATTACCCTGTGAATAAAGACCAGAAGGGAGTTCACAGTGCAATATTTATCTATATTAGACACACCTGTGAATAAAGACCACCTGTAAACAAAGACCACATTCGTATATTCCAACAGTGGTCTTTGTTCACAGGTTTGACTGAACTGTGATAGCTAAACGTAATATTCATGTAATTAGTTTTGTGCTTTGTTAAAAAACATCACCTCGTCTTTTACATCTTAAAACATAATTTGCATTGTATGCAAACGATAACAGATCTGACATATAATCAGGAACTTATGTATTCTTGCAATTAAAGACCACAATTGCTGTATCATGAGAAATACACTTGTTCTTAAAAGTCAACCAGTATAGCTCTAATCCTTTTTAAATAAATAAAAAATTTCAGACCGGCTGAAGATAATACTGTCATTTATCAATACTTTATCAGACTACATGTACACTATATCTGGAATAAAACATCAGTATTCATTACTATATAACTAAAGTCATTGTTTGCAAGCATGTTAATGATTATAATCACCAGCATGAATAAGATAATAAATAACAGGCTGCAAATGTCACTTTAGTATCAAGAGTGCTTAAAATTATTTTACGCTTAAAACTGTGACCACAGAAGTACATACATTATATACATAAAAGTATAAAACTAAGATTGTTCTAATCATTTTATCAGTTAATAATATACAGGTAATGGCTTCTATCCATTACTACTTATCCTAATTAATCAATCAATTAAAACAGTGATTAATTAGGAACGGACAGCTATATTTTTTGTAATGTATCCATTACTATGCCTTTAGTTACTGTAAATGTTCTCTCTGCGTTTTCCTAGCATTTGGTAGCAGGGTTTGGCAGTTAAATGTACAATATTACTGTCTGACAATAGATGTTTCAATTTCAAATCAGTGTCAAGATCATCAAAATGTTCATACTGATTACTGGCTTCGTGTAAAAGTTTACTCCTAATATCAAAATACAAGGGACAGTCAAAAATTACATGTTTCTCATCTTCTAAAACACTTATTCCTAAGCTATTGCAATGTAAACAGTTTCTTGATTCAAGTGGTACGTTAGTATATCTACCAATTTCAATATTTATTGGTGCAGTTCCACTTCTAAATTTTGCTAAAGCACCTCTGTGTCTTCTATTTAACACTTTACAACATTAGGGTTCTACTTCATCAGCATTGACTCTATTGATTTCTTGGGACCAGGAATTTTTGTATTCCTCAAAATTATCTGAAAGTGTTGTGAATGCTTCATATGGGAAACCTCCAACTGCTTTTGATTTGGCAATAAGTAGTCATAGAGACCTATTAGCTGACTATGTAACTGCTTTAGCTGTTACTGTATAATTCAAGTGTTCTGTTAAAACTATACCTATGTACTTATACTGTGAAACATACTTCATACTTTCATTATCACATTTAAAATCAAAAATACTTTTTTCCCACAGACTCATTTCTAAAATGAACAATATTTGATTTACTAACATTAATAGACATTTTGTTTTCTTTACTCCAAGTGTTAAAGCGACTGCACTCCAGATGGACAAGTTACGCTAAAAAAAGAAAATTTTCAATTTCAAGAAAACAATTGTCATTACTGTATCAGGGGCATTGTATTATGATAACGTGACAAGTTTTCTAACAAAAGAAACAATTAAAATGTGTTGTTTTGCTTACTTTTATTGTAGAATATATCACCCCGTGACTAACGGGGTGGGCTCTTTGGTATATCAATATTTTTAACTCGCATCAAATCAGCTGACTCCGTAGTGTAGTAGGTTAAGCCGCTGTAATTGTTTTGTAAGCGCAAAGATCCGAGTTCAAAATCTGGCTCGGGTAAATGTTTTTTTTCTACCTTTATTTTTAGCTCTTACACAAAGAAAATAATCTTGATGCTGACAAATTGAATATATATTGATTTTACCAAAAAATTAAAATTTACTAAGAATTTGGAGTGCAGTCGCTTTAAGTTAATTCAACATACACTGTAGATCTTCCACATTTTCTTCCATTAAAACAATATCATCTGCAAACAGTAAGATTGATATATTTTGACCTTCTATGACTACACCTTTTCCAAGGGCATCAATTATGGTTGCCAGATCATTGATGTTTATATTAAAGAGCATTGGGGACAATGAACAACCTTGTTTTAGTCCAGTTTTAACAGAGAACCAGTCAGTATTAAAGCCATTTATTCTAACTGAACAAACCACATTATCATATATAGACTGTATAGCTTTAAATAACTGATCATTAATTGGAGTACCACTTAGTTTACTCCATAGAATATGACGGTTAACTGAGTCGTACGCTTTACGTAAATCAGTGAACGCACACAACGTTGGTAACTGGCAAACTGTAAGCGTAACCACTCGACCATGATTACCTCTTTATACGATGGTATTTAAAACTACTTATGTCATATCGATTTTATATTAAACCTCATCCGTTACACGGTCTTTTTTATGTTTAAATTGTATTTCTTGAATAAACTTACTTTTACACATTTGTATTCAAATAATATATCTGACATAGTCTCGTTCACAATGTCTGCAATATCGATATTCAGTGTACCTTTAAAAACTGAACCCCTGCTTTTATCTCAGCGCATGCGCAATAAAATCGGAAAAAAACCAACTGCTGGCAGCTTAGGTTATAAATAGTACCACAATAGAGAAGTGATTTATGCAGGATATTAAAAAAATATGAGAAGTTTTAGTTACCTATTTAGTCACTTACACCGACAGAACAATCGTCCCAGTGACACGGTCGCGTAATCTAGGACCTTGAGTACGGTATAAAGCCTGTGCGGTACGAAACATAAAAACGCCCGAAGATCTGGTAGCGCCCAACAACTGGTAGGAATCCAGTAGCAGTATTTATTCTTAATTTAATAACTTGTTTCAAAAAAGTATGTTCGTACACTAGCTTGGGTTGTTTGAAAAGTTCGTAGAATTTTCTTTTCATTTAATTATTGTCTATCCAATTGGGTTGAAAATATCATATATAACGCATTTAAATATCTGTAACGAAGTACTCATAGAAATAATAATTCATTTCTGAAAATGAATCTTAACATTTTTCTTCCAACGTATCCATGGAAACGTCAACTGGAGTACTCCATTATTTTGTAGGTATTACCAATAAAACACCTGGAAACTATTATACTTATAATTTACGTACACTGGGTGGATTTGTTACGTTCTCATGTGACGTATATACCTTACTTCGTATTATTATAAGTATTCAAGAAGCAGTATAAATGAGAAACTTCTAGTCTAATGTATGTGCACCTGATACCAAACTCATATCTATAAAATACACAGTAGTCGGAACGTAACAGTTGTCAAATTTTGCGTATATCGTGCGTATAACGTGCGTATAACGTGCGTGCACTCATCGTGTATTTTGTCAATCGTATATCGTGTATCATACATGAATCGTATCATTCATCGTGCAACGTGCACCATATACCATACACGATACACAATATACGATTCCCGATGGACGATAATCCATACGGTATACGTACGATTTGAAGGTGTATTCCGTAGTTAATCGTTTTACTTAGCGTGCAAATCTCCCCCAAAAAATGCTAATTTCAGTTTACATTATTTAGTGTAGTTGCGGGCGAGAAGGTCGAAGACATTTTCACCTCATATTCGAAATTTAGGTTTATTTTTGCAAAGGAAAGGACATTTTTTTATCTAAACCGCTGTTGTCAATGCATTCCTTAAAGTGCAGCAGACAAGGTACGCCTCCACCGAAGCAACATATCGTTGGTATGATGTTAACAAGTTTTTTTATTGGCTAGATGCAAATAATACGCCGAATCAACTACACTTTTACGAAATTATTTAAAGTCCGAAGCAATCCAAAACGTCCCCAAACCAAAACGTCCCCAGACCAAAACGTCCTAAACTGACCAAAACGTCCGCCCATATGACCAAAACGTCCCCTATAGTGCCTGATTGGAATTATATTTCCGTTAGCTGACATAAAGAGAAAGGTAATTAGGTCTTTGACTGATTAATTTGTTTGAGTCTCATCTAGAATGCCGCGATGTCATTCAAAACAGGGTCCGTATATTGTCCAAAATAAAGGCCTCCAGCTGGCCCTAAGTGTGTTGTCCTCTACTCCTGCCTACTTGTTTGAACTTGAGGCTGGGGTTCTGCCCCTTAGGTTGGGGCGCCAGGAATAGATTCTCAAATATTGAGCGAAAGTCAAGGTTTTGGTCAGTGAGATCATAAAGCACGGCTATTTTGTAACATCATCCTACAAGTGCCCTATGAAAACAAAATGAACACATCTGACATATCGCATCTCGCAAAGTTAGAAACTCAAATGAATATCAGATATTTTTATTCTGGACATCTACATATATACACAGATGGGTCTAAAAATCCAGGCTCTGGTATAGTAGCTTCAGCTGTTGTAATCCATCTAAACAGGTCTGTTGCCATCATAGGAAGATTGTTGTTTCATTTATCAGGAATACTCTATAACCCGTTCCTGCATTTATACAACAGAAATGATAACAATAGACACTGCATTGAGCTGTCTTTTACATCATCAACCTAAAAAACTTGCTATATTGTATATATTTTCAGATTCACTATCATCTCTGGTCGCAATGAAATAAAAAACAGTCTTTCTAGACCAAAACATATTTTGCCGCAAAACAGTGCCACCTGGCCGTCCTACGGGATACTCGACAAGTTACAAAATGGACAAATCAATCACACGTCCTAGGTTGGGCGCAAACTTTCTACCAACCAGCTCGGGTGGGTGCATAATTTGGGTTGACCAGGTTTGCATCTAGTGCATTGTAAAATGTAACACCCTTCACTGGCTATTCAACTGCATAGCTTTTACCACATATATACTAAAGTTCAAGCCAGAAATGGATAAGCTTGGACTTGCATGGTTTCACTATTAATGATTATTCTCAGTCTAAGAAAAGCCCTGAGTTAATGTTTATAAAGATTGTTAGAGAATAACATAGTAGACTGTCAAATGACTGACAAAATTAGTTATCTAATTCAACCCAGTTGCTATCAGACCCCTTCCTGTAGGTCACTAGTCAAAATCCTAAACAATTCTTGTATAAATGCAATTTTTTAAATTTAATAAGTACTTAGTATTTTAACAGTAGTAGTAGACATGCTTTTCACTGGTAAGTAGGTGTTGATTTAAATTGGCAACCCAAAACATAAAAATCAAATCTTGTTTTTTTTATTATTTAGCAAATCATAGTCTGCACATAACAGAAATTAGCAGGGCATGACGGGTGACATGTTAGTAGCGGTTGCCCAACCACTGTACCTGTTACATGCCTGTTTCAGTTATAAAATACTGTAACTGTAATTTATATTTTATATATAATTCAATACTGTATGGTTGTTTGCACTGTCTGTATGGCACCATATAATAGTTATAATTAAACAAATACCACTGGCTATTATCTGTAATATGTTGGGGACGGAGGGGGTAGGAGGGCGGGTTCAGGATAAATGTAAGCCGGTGTCTGCTTACAAACCTACTCATACTACCTCCAGTTGAATGAAACATCAAACCTTTTATCATGATCATTAAGTATATCCTTGCCGGTTTGGACAGGCCTCTGTCCATACAGATGCTACATCTGATCACCTGCATCTTTCTTACCAGTTCAACTACAACAGACTCTTACTTGAGAAGGAGGCACATATAAAAAAATGATTTTAATCAAGTTGTATACCTTGAAATAGGTTTCATTAGATATGTAACATATATCCGTGTTGTGAGAACCCTCACAATTGATTACAAATTGTATGTTAGTATTACAAGTAGTTGTTTTACTGAAGATACTAATTAAATTAAGTAGTAAGTTCTGCAAAGAGCTTAATTATTTAAGTATACAATGGTATAATATCACTAAAAAGTACAATAATCATTTTGTATAAAATGAATAAAACATTAAAAAAAAAAAGATTTCTTTAAGGCTAAGATGGCAAAATTGTGCTGGTGTGGACTTCCCGTAAAGCCAGTGATATCGGCTTATACCTATTTTTTTGTAGTTTTATTTTTAAACACCTCTATATTAATTGTGTGTAGTTTGTAATCTTAATAGCTTAATAAAGAAAATAATATGAACATCACATCTATTACTAAGTCACAATTTACTCTGGTCTAAGTAGACTGGTTGTATAATTATGTAGTCATATAGTACTTCTGACAAATCTCCTCTGGTTAGTTTCATGAATTGAATCCATTTTAGAAATCCTTCAAAGGGCCTTTTTACCTGTAAGTGTGGCAGAGGCGGTGCTTGAACTCTGTCCGGTTTAATAAATTTGTTCCTCATCTCTGTTAGTTTCCTTAAATGTCTAGCTTACATTAATTTGAACAAATATATATCTTTTTAGATATTTCTACTTATCTAAATTCCAAAACATCTAAAAGAAACATGAGTTCCATCATTGTTGAGCTCTATTCTGCAGTTTCATAGTTATTGAGGTTTTTGAAACATGTGAGGTTACACTCCCTTTTATAAATACATGTATAGAGTGTTGCTTAGCTCTTTCATATTGTTGTCAGTCTTTCATCAATTTATTTGCTACTGTTACATGTGTATTCCAGGAACAATTTTTCCAAATGATCTACTACATATATAGTGTATTTACATGTATTACCACCTCATAATATCAGCAGAGTTGTGTACATAGGATATGCAAACAAAATCAATCTTGGAAATATGTGTACATCTAAATGCTATAGTCTCATAGCCTTTATACTGACGGTTTATGTAAAAAATGCCATCAGATAAATTAAATATGGAATGTACATCATTTTGTTTCCCAGTAATTAACCATCCATTGATGTTAATTGTATCTTCTTCATCATCAGTATGTCAAATAACCATATAATTCCATATAAGATTATATGCTACATGTACATACATGTATGTGTTAACACCATATATGGCATCTTGAGACTGTATAATCTAGGCTGTGAGATGTGTCTTCTCCAGGGTTCTAATTGAATCTGCTATCCACCACTGGATGCAGAGTTATGTCATGCAATTGGACCATTCCATTATTCTATAGAGGGTCCAAAATAAATTTGCAAATGAGTTTTAACCTGTTTTGGGTTCATATCCTAGAAAGTTTTACAAATTATATCGCAAAATGGATGAAAAAAGTTATAATACATAACAGTCTGTTTAATTTTACTTTAAATTTATTACTACCCCTATATAGTATTATCCGAACCACCTTGATAGGGGTTCTGAATCTAAAAGAATGGTAGCAGTGACATAAAGTATATGGAACTGATTGCCAAGAATTAAACTACATTGAAACAAAAATGAACTTTAATAACCTTCTTCACTCTAGAAAATATTACTGTTTCCTAGAGGTTCATTTTTCAAATGTGTTTTATATACCACACCTATAGAATAGGCCCACTAAAACAAAATATAAAGTAACATGATATAAAACTTCATATAAAATTAATCACCATAGTCCACAGTACATAAATACTGCATTGCGCTTTAATTATCTTCCCTTCTCTTAGAATACTCTTAGATTTCTAGAGGCACAATTTTCACTTTCGGGCTTCCAGAAAAAAAAAACTAAATATTGTTAAAACTTTTTTTCTAGTAAAACATTTGTCAAAATTAGGGGCCGTATAATCACCACAACTATAATTACTACAAAATAACATTAAAAACCTCGTTCGAAATGCTTGATTAATTCGAAAACGCCATTTCAAGCTTTCAGTTTCTTCAATGTCAATTTACCCCACCCACTTGATACCCATCAACATATCCATTCAAGGTTCCAGTATAAGATTATTATATTTGAACATTTATATATTACGGTCCTAAAACGTGTCTTTAATGTAGAATTTATTTAACAAAAAGTGTTGATGGCAATTAATTTTAATTACGCCCATTTTCTCGCACATCCGGATCAATTTCCTGCCAGTCACTCCGACAGGTGTTTCAATTTGACACATACTATGATATGAAAACTGTGGATCTTTGACACTTATCGATGTAATTTTTTATTGTTAAGCTACGAAGCTTCTAATTGATCTGATACTTTCGGTCTGATTAAAAGGTCTAAATTTAGATAAATTGTGAAATCCCAAAGTGAGCGTATAACGTGTAATCTGTTTATCGTATAGCGTGTAGCGTGCGCTTCGTACATCGTGTATATCGTGTATCGTTCTGAATCGCTCATCGTGTATTTACTGAACGTGCAACGTGCGTCTAACGTGCGTGTATCGTGCGTACATCGTGCGTGTATCGTGCACTCCGTGTGACAACTGTTACGTTCCGAATACTGTAATCAATGAAAAATGCTGACATTTAAAAGCAAATATGACATAATTTGAAATAGTTTGTTTGTTAGAAAAACATGATTACACGAACCAAAACAATATCCTTAGTGTGCTAAGAAACTGAGATACACAAATAAGAAAGACAAGAGGCCATATTACAATAGCAACTAAGTCAAATCTGAAGATGTTCCTTAAAAGTAACGCTAGGCACTGTGGTACAGTTGTGGAATGTTTGACTCCTAACGTCGAAAGAATGGATTGTGGAGGTTGTTGGTTTGAATCCCGGCAGCGGTATTTGATTACAACCTCCACAATACATTCTTTCAACGTGAATACCGGACAAAACTCCAGGAAGCAGTCATCGAAATTAGTTTATTTAAGTTGCAAGAACTTAATTAAAAGATTGGATTGTCGGCGCATTGACTGATAGTCTTTAGTATGACAAATTCGGCCACCGGACTCTTTTCATCGTATACAATGTATCAATCCTCTGACATCATGGTAGCGTATAATGTGCGGTTTCATTATTCATAATAATTTCATAATTGTGCGATGCAAACATGGGTAAAATTCAAATATAAAACTGCAAATGTTGTGTTAAAATACCTTTATGACATCCCAGCATAATTATGTTACTTCACTTTTTTAAGTTTTGCATTTAGAAACCCAACTAGACGCAATTAATTTTAATATATATCTCCCCATGCTCTAGGGTAATGAATATCCATTACCAATTATGCCCACAGCGCTATTTGTTCAATGACTACAAGAAGTGTAGGCATAATCAAATGTAAAGAAAAAAGAAGTTTGTTAATCAAATATAATCGTCAGTTAGTTTAGATATTCACGTTTTAAGCGAAATAATATAGATGTAGTACTGAGTAAATATCCGAGGTCTAATGGATATAATGTATAGTATAAATAGACATGTTTTGCAACTTCTGGGTTAGCTGAGGCAATAGCTATAATCTTACAATCGTGAGTCTGAATCCATATGAAGTACTCTTTAATTTCTCATCCGTGGTGGTAGGTGTATTTGCGTGTAATCTTAATGGTATATTACAGAAAATACACATCATTCCTTGATTGGCATAGGATTTTTTTCTTTCTCTGTTGATAAGCTATGCCTTTGCAAATGAATTACTTCAGATCCTATGTTTTTTTAGATTTTATTGTTCAACATTTCATATAAATTTAATTATTAAGAGCTATAGTACTATAACAATCTTCACGCAGTCTTAACATCTGTACCCATTATCAAATATCTGAAATAAATGAACCTCTAGGAAACAGTGATATTTTCTAGAGTGAAGAAGGTTATTAAAGTTCATTTTTATTTCAATGTAGTTTAATTCTTGCCACGCAGTTCCATATACTTTATGTCATTACTACCATTCTTTTAGATTCAGAACGCCTGTCGATGTGGTTTGGGTAATACTATGGGGATAGTAATAAATTTAAGATAAAATTAAACAGACTGTTATGTATTATAACTTTTCTCACCCATTTTGGGCTAAATTTGTAACACTTTCTAGGATATGAACCCAAAACAGGTTAAAACTCATTTGCAAAATCATTTTGGACCCTCTGTAGAACAATGGAATGGTCCAATTGCATGACATAACTCTGCATCCAGTGGTGGATAGCAGATTCAATTAGAACCCTGGGGAAGACACATCTCACTGCCTAGATTATACAGTATCAAGATGCCATATATGGTGTTAACACTTACATGTATGTACATGTAACATATAATCTTAATAATACAAAATATGTGGAATTATATGTTTATTTGACATACTGATGATGAAGATACGATGGACATCAATGGACGGTTAATTACTGGGCAGAAAAATGATGTACATTCCATATTTAATTTATCTGATTGCATTTTTTACATAAACCGTTTCATCAGTACAAAGGCAATGAGAGTACATCATTTAGATGTACACATATTTCCAAGATTGATTTTGTTTGCATATCCTATGTACATAACTCTGCTGATATTATGAGGTGGTAATACATGTAATTACACTACATGTAGATCATTTGGATTTTTTTCCCCTGGAATACACATGTAGCATTAGCAAATAAATTGATGGAAGACTGACAACAATATGAAAGAGCTAAGCAACACTCTATATTTATAACGAGGGGTGTAACCTCACATGTTTCAAAAACCTCAATAACTATGAAACTGCAGAATAGAGCTCAGCAATGATGGAACTCATGTGTTTTTAGTTATTGTGGAATGTAGATACGTAGAAAGATCTAAAAAGATCTATATTTGTTCAAATTAATGTAAGCTAGGCATTTAAGGAAACTATCAGAGATGAGGAACAAATTTCCGGACAGAACTCGAGCACCGCCTCTGCCACACTTACAGGTTAAAAGGCCCTTTGAAGGATTTCTAAAATGGATTCAATTTATGAAACTGACCAGAGGAGATTTGTCAGAAGTAATATATGACTCCATAACTATACAACCGGTCTATTTAGACCAGAGTAAATTGTGACTTAGTAATAGATGTGATGTTCATATTATTTTCTTTATTAAGCTATTAAGATTACAAACTACACACAATTAATATAGAGATGTTCAAAAATAAAACTACTGACAAATAGATGTTAGCCGATATCACTGGCTTTACGGGAAGTCCACACCAGCACAATTTTGCCATCTTAGCCTTTGAAATCTTATTTTTTTAAATGTTTTATTCATTTTATACAAAATGATTATGGTACTTTTCTAGTGACATTATACTAGTGTATACTTAAATAACTAAGCTCTTTGCATAACTTACTATTTGAATGTTATTTATGAAAGAAAGTTAAACATTTTACTTACATGTGGTTTCAGGTAGGATCTTTAGTAAAGGAACTACTTGTAATACTAAAATACAATCATTAATCAAATGTGAGTGTTCTCACAAGACGGATATATATTACAAATCTAATAAAACCTATTTCAAGGTATACAACTTGATTAAAATCATTTTTTTCTATGTGCCCCCTTCTGAAGTAAGAGTATGTTACAGTTAAACTGGTAAGAAAGATGCAGGTGATCAGATTTAGCATCTGTATGGCCAGTGGCCAGTCCAAACCGGCAAGGATATACTTAATGATCATGATATGGTTGATGTTTCATTCAACTGGAGGTAGTAGGAATAGGTTTGTAAGCAGAAACCGGATTACATTTATCCTGAACCCACCCCCTACCCCCTCCATCCCCCACATATTACAGATAATAGCCAGTGATATTTGTTCAATTATAATTATTATATGGTGCCATACAGACAGTGCAAACTACCTTACAGTATTTAATTATATATAAGATATAAATTACAGTTACAGTATTTTATAACTGAAACAGGTATGTAACAGGTACAGTGGTTGGGCAATCCCTACTGACATGTCACCCGTCATGACCTGCTAATTTATTTTATGTGCAGACTATGACTTGCTAAATAATAACAAAATTGAATTTTATGTTTTAAGTTGCCATAATAGTTTCTGTCATGAGCACGAGGTTCAGACCGAAATATCCGTCACTGAGAGTAACTGTTTTGGCGGGAACGAGGCTCTGCCGAACAATTAGCCGAGGTGACAGATAATTCCATCTAAGCCAAGTGTGTCATGATGGAAACTTTTTCTTGCATACCGTCTTGCACTTTAAAGTGGATTTCTACATCCATACTTATCAAAATGATGAATTATCATGAAAAACAAACGATTTTCTAATGTTGTGTTTAGGAAAGTGACGTCATAAGTAATTCACGGTTTTGCCAGCATGGGCAAAATCACCGGAAATGCCGATCCGATATGTAAGAAATATAAATCAACACCCACAAACCAGTGCAAAAGGTTGTTTACTACTACAATTAAAATACTAAGTACTTGTTAAATATAAAAAATGCATTTATACAAGAATTATTTAGGATTTTGACTAGTGACCTACAGAAAGGGGTCTGATAGCAACTGGAGTAAATTAGGTAACTGAATTTTATCAGTCATTTGACAGTCTACTATGTTATTTTCCAACAACCTCTATACACATTTACTTTGGGCTTTTCTTGGACTGAGAATGATCATTATTAGTGAAACCATGCAAGTCCAAGCTTATCCATTTCTGGCTTGAATTTTAGTCTCTGTGTGGTGAAAGCTATGCAGTCAAATAGCCAGTGAGGGGTGTTACATTCTACAATGCATGCAAACCTGGTCAACCCAAATTATGTACCAACCCGATCTGGTTGGTAGTAAGTTTGCGCCAAGCCTAAGACGCGTGATTGATTTGTCCATTTTGTAATTTGTCGAGTAACCAGGCCCATTTTGTCTGCATCATCTGCTTTCAATACCAGACATTATTATAAACCTACATGAGCTGGGCACTATGACATGGTAACTGTTAAGCCTGTTTTTAGGCATTGATAAAATTTATGAATATTAATAATAATATTTTCAATAACTCTGGTCTAGAATGACTGTTGTTTTTATTTCATTGGGACCAGAGATGATGGTGAATCTGAAAATATATACAATATATAGCAAGTTTTTTAGATTGATGACTAAATGCAGTGTCTATTGTTATCATTTCTGTTGTATAAATGCAGGAACCGGTTATAGAGTATTCCTGATAAATGGAGCAATAATTTGCCATTTTGCCTATGAAGGCAACAGGCCTGTTTCGATGGATTACAATAGCTGAAGCTACTATACCAGAGCCTGGACCCTTTAGACCCATATGTGTATATATGTAGATGTCCAGAGTAAAAAATATGTGATATTCATTTGAGTTTCTAACTTTGCGAGATGCGGTATGTCAGATGTGTTCATTTTGTTTTCATAGGGCACTTGTTGGAAGATCTTACAAAATAGCCGTGCTTTATGATCTCACTGACCAAAACCTTGACTTTCGCTCAATATTTGAGAATCTATTCCTGGCGCCTCGGTCTAAGGGGCAGAACCCCAGCCTCAAGTTCAAACAGGTAGGCAGAAGTAGAGGGCAATGCACTTAGGTTCAGCCGGAGGCCTTTATTTCGGACAATATACGGACCCTGTACGGACATCGAGGCTTTTGATGATACTCAAACTAATTAATCAGTCAAAGACACTACCTAATTACGGACGAGTTTATTCTGCGGGTCTGGTGCGGGCCTAGTAAAAAGTGCTAAAATGCCAGTTTATGCATTTGTAAGAATACAGAAAGACTTTTTCACCAATGAATTAAGATGTTTGAAAGAAAAGATATGAGGTGAAAATGTCTTCGACCTGTCCCGGAAGTCTTTCTTGCCCGCAGCTGCACTAAATAATATAAACTGAAATCAGCACTTTTTGGGGGGAGATGTACACGCTAAGTAAAATGATTAACGACGGAATATACACCATCGAATCGTACGTATACCGTATGGATTATCGTGCATCGGGAATCGTATATCGTGTATCGTGTATAGTATATGGTGCACGTTGCACGATGAATGATACGATATGATACACGATATACGATTGACAAAATACACGATGAGTGCACGCACGTTATACGCACGTTACACGCACGCTATACGCACGATATACGCAAATTTTGACAACTGTTACGTTCCGACTACTGTACAAGCCTATGCATAAATATACAAGAAAAGTATTGATGCAAAACATCAAAGACGCGGCAAAACGGCTTTCGATGAGCAAGATAATAACACCAGGACCTACATAAATGGTATGGCGTGAGATGCTACTCTGAACTATTGCATCATAAAAACACGCCCTTTCCCCCACGGTAACTGCAACATTTCTGGCGGCAGTAGGCATACCGTATTTATTCAAAACAATAATACATCTTTATATATTAGGAAACAATTCACATACCGCGACACCTTCACTTTTTTGTTCGGAAAAACCCCATCACTTCATTAATGCTCTAAACACACCGATCAATTTTTTCACTGTACAAGGTTAACGAATGGGAAAGTGTATGAAACACGATGAATGGCAGACTATAGTTCAAGTGACTGTAACTGTCGTCTTTTGACAGTTTTAGTTACGTCTCTTAATAGTTTCGGTTGTGTTATGTTTTGAAAAATAAAGCAACAATTGGCGATCTTTAAGTTTGCACCTGATTAAAATATGTGGTACGGCGAGTATATTAATTTTTTGTTGATATATCGTAGAAATTGGTTCTTGCATCCAAAATAATTTGATGTCAAGAACATTTAAAAGATGTTTAACATTGAGCATTAAAGGGAATCGAAGTGCTATTGATTAATTAATTATTATTTTCCTAAGATTTACATAGTGTCCTTTATTTGTAGTTTGTTTTACTAAGAAAATAACCCTTTGACCTTGACTTCTGCGGCCTTTCTCTTATGGTAAGCTACACAATAGAAGACACTTAATGAGTATTATTTATTACGATACCTCATGAGTTATGGGCTCTAACACAGTTTTGTCTATATAATATTAACAGTTTTATTACTCTCAGTCATGCATATAACTCGGAACAATTCGAGCGATTTATCTGGTACTTCGTAGCCTAATCAACAACGGAAAATGTTAAACATAAGAAATAACACTGTACTGATATAATGCATCATTGAAATAAGTGTATGTCTTAATATATCATTGAAGGTTATTTTTCATTCAATTATTACGTGTACTTTACACCGACCTACACATTGACGAGTCGTTGCCATGCAAAACATTTAACTAACATGACCAAAACATATATATTAATCTAATGCCTTTTTTATCGACAATCAACGATAACTAATTATTTTAATACAAGTGCTGAAAATTATAATAAAAGAAACTGCACCTACTATATATATAATTCCAAAATACTTTATCTACAAACACTAACAAAACAGGAATCTTATGTACGTATTAGTAATGCCTGCACACAAGAGTTATGACCGAAAACACAATAACGGATCGTTTATGCCGAAATCCACCGTATTTACAACAATGAAACTTTAAATCCCACAAGTAATGTGCAGAGTAGTATGTAGTGCATAAGACTTTTCTTAAAGGCTTTAACAGAGATCTGAATATTCTTTCTTTTATAAATTTATATTACTAAATATACTTCAGGAAAGATGTAGAAATATGGTTTCTCAACATTTGAAATACAAAAACAAAATGCTGCACAGTGATGGCTATTGGAAAAATAAGTGTTATTTGTCTGAAAACTTACAAATCCGAACCCTTCTAGTATTTCATTATAGACGTTAGCAGGATCACTGTTGTTGTATTTGCTGGGATTTTGTAGGTGTTAAGTAGAAAAGCTGACTCAATGACACGCATTACCTGTGCAGTCAACAATCATTCCATTTTCATTTAGAAGAACATTTACCCTGCCAAATATTTATAAACAAAACAAAAAAATCCTAAAATGTACAGTTCAGAAGTTTCCACAGAAGTACTTATACATAAAATGTAACTGATCCGCCGAATTATTCCGCTCCGTAACTGCCTGATTGATTAATTGATTGATGCTTATTCAAGTTAACACACACATATACATATATAAGTTACAAATACTAATTGCATAGTTACACAAATAACTTAAAACAGACTCAAATACAGACTCGTTAAGACGTTAATCTACCTGGAGGAAGTTCTTTTTATCACAGATAGCTTATAAATAATACAATAAGGTTACAATAGCACAGCTAGTATGACTGGCATTTTAACATATCATATAAAACATATGGTAACTTAGAATAAGACTAATTCAGGAATAGACAGACGGAGATGTAACATGTATGTAATATAACAGTGTGCATTTATCTAGGATTGTCCATGGAAGATAAAAGCTTATTTCCAATGGCGTTCTTGTGAATATATACTTTCTATTAATATACATATTAGAAATTGCTTGATTCAATTATAAAAATAATTATGTGAAAATGACGACTAGAAAATCCAAAATATTTCCAAGACAAAGCCGGCGAAAAAGAATAAAAATCTAGACGTTGAAACATCATACCATTTAAAAAATGCCTGACAAAGTCCGTTTGTTACTGATGACATATATGATTAAACATACATGTAGAAGGCGATAAAAAAATCAATGAAAATAACCAAAATAAAATCAAAGCGCTGTGGGCGCTGAAGGTCCGGGGACTACAGATGGCTTAGTTGAAATTAACTCCGCATCATTTGTTTGAATGAAAAAACATATTTAATTGTATTTCAATGTCTTTTTTTTTCGTGACGTCCATGTGAATATAGCTTTTGTAAATAAGAAGTTTTTCAGTGAAATCACATCATGAATTAAATATCAAACTACAAACACCGCCTGTTCCGTAAGTATGCGTACTTTTCAGTGATATGCATATATATAGATTATCTTTCGTAATAAGCGTAATTTGACATTAACTCTGCAGTTATTTCTAAAACAAGAGTTCAATGAAAAACACTAGCACTTCTGTCCCAAAGCGCATTCTCACAGTTGTTATTAGCACATTTTACAGTTAAATTGTTTACGGTGTTTAAAATGTAGCATGCTCACTACGGGCTTGGGGCTTACAGTCCCCAGGTCAAAAATCGGCGTGTATCTCAAAAGCAACCACCGATAGTCCAAATGCAATCGAATTTTCTTCGAATGTCAACAGATATCGAACAGATAATGTTTTGTCTATATTGATTAAAAAGGCTTTGCCGATAGCTCCTAAATACTGAAAATGCAAACATCTGAGGCTGACACTTTTATTGAAAACGACCTTGTACACGATTTAACCGCGTTCAACCGATGTTTGCTTATAGGTTCCTGTGGGATTTGTGTTTTGACCGCATGCAAATATTTTTTCAGAGACAAAACACAGATACGTCGTGGTCAAACCCAGTTATATTAAATATAATAGAAGACTCAAAATCCACTTCTCTTACGCCAAATAAAAAAAGAAGCCAATGTGCAAGTTTTCAGACAGAGTGACCGCTGCTCTATACCCCTGCAAATGGACCAATAACAATCCTACTTTTGTTTTAAAGCTCAGTCTGTTTGCTGACGTTTACAACCCATCCGTTGAAACTAAAAGTAGCATGACATCAAATGTAGTGTTTTCAATGACACCCGCGTGTCTGCCAAGTGTGTATCAAAATATGCCGACAATATGATTTTTCGTAAGGTATTAGTATCGTTTTGGTATCCATTTAAGTAATTCAGCATTTTTCGTCCCTTTGTCATGTACAATAGCTTTAGAAAATTATAATTAGCAAACTTAATACATTTTTTATTATGCGCAATTTTCACAAAGTAAGGTCACAGACACTTGGAGTATGGAGTCCCAACCCGATTTGCAGGTATAATTTTATCACTCAAGTACATCTACGGCCATACAGTAATCAACAATAAAGTTATCAAAGTAAGTTGTTAAATTTGAAATTTTTCACTAAACAGCCTTATAATATACAAGATATAAATCTTTTCATTGTGAAAAGCACGACTATGTCGCGGTTATCAACTTGTTTTAGTCGTTTCGTAATTATATCACATGTTTCTGGTGTCTATCGATGCAGAACATATTTGTATTCAAAATAATATGCATACCAACGCCTCATCTTATCTGCTGTCAGAAAAATTCCTCCTGAAACTCACCGAAGGCAGTAAAATTGTCACAAGCACACTCGCTTTCGAAACGTAGTTCGTCTGGTTACCCGTGTTTGGGGCCCGTTGAATCCGTAATGCGCGTAGGAACCAAACCCGCTGATGTAACTGTGTTGTTCCTAAAACTAAGTTATTAAGATTTATTTCCCATGATTTCTTGCACATATGTGGAAACCAGTCTACTGGTAACTCGATTAAGTGTTTTGTTCTTGTTAACATAATTATTTTACGCCTGGAACACTTTTCTTTGCATTTACAGGATAAAAAAAATAGCATTCAATAAAATTGCCTACAAATATACCTATCTAGATACTAAAAATTTCGCTTTCCACATTATAAAATATAATATACTAGTATCCAATTTTTTGTTTCACAAAGCAAACATAAAGGGAGATAATAGAAATACATAAAGGTAAGTAGTTTAAGAAAAACATTCAGTGCAACATTATCTTGTATTGACAAATAAAAATATTTATAAACATTTATGTAAATATATGTACAATTTATGAGAAACATAATACAGCAGAACACTTTTTATAGTTTATGATATTTTACTTTAAAAGGAAATCTTTAAACAGTAAAGAGGCCTTCTGTAATAAATTGCACCCCCCCCATTTTAATTGTACAACAACAACTCTGCATAGATTATTGAATGGTTTACGGTACTGCAGCATATTTTATCGGTAATTATTGGAATACATAGCACATAGCTGAAACTTTAAGATTAAGTTACAATACATCCAAAGATTCTAATTTTTGTTTTGGAGGTTATTTAGTTCGACATCCTTTATAGGGTATGTCCCTTTAAATACAAGTATTACAAACAAAGTTACGCTCACAGGTCGTACCGTATATACCCTGAATAAATGCGGCGGACCATAAGCACATCTACAAACAAACAAAAATTGCGCTCAAGTCTCACCACATAACTTGAACGACGGTGATGGACCTTAAAACCATATACAGTATAAAAAAGTATTACGCTTGGTTATATGACAATAGTAGGTACCGAGGATCAGTCAGTCAGTATTGAAAATATACAACTTTGGAAACTTTTTGTCGTGTCTGTCCAACAGTACTGTATTTTACATTTCCTTAATGTAATAAGGTAGATCTAAAAAAAACATCTTCATACCTAGTTTTACAGAAAAAAATAGCATTTTATAAGCTTTCAAATGCTTGAGACTCAACAATGTTAGAACAATGACTGCATCTTTGTCTACCGCATCTACTTGTAGCTGCCCGTTTATTATTATTAGATCTAAACGATAATATGGTCTATATGATTGTATTATATCATTGTCAGCTGAATTTTTATTATGGGATAACGCCACTTCCTCAGACAACTGAGACGCTTTTGTGAAATGTTGGTCTATATTTTTTCTGGATAATTTCTTTAAAAAAATGTTGTTTTATTTTGTTCATGGATTCATTAAATAATCCATCATTATTTAAAGTTACTCGACATCTGTACGATTAAACAGTTTAGTTTAATGCCCATTAACTAGTTTCACCCTCGTGACAAGGTATATGGTTGATGAGACCGATATTTGTGGTACCGTTTTATTATATTTAAAGTGAACTAATATTTATTATGAAACGTCTTCTGCTATATTATGTTTTCTGATTAAATGTAAATATATTTACAGAAGATGTTATGATGAATTATTTATTACTACGATTTAATGTTGCACAGACAATTTCTCTTCAAACGCCTTTATTTATATATTTCTATTACCTCCCTTTATTCTAAAAATTTTATAACCAGAAAGCTGGGACCAGTATTCATTTTGTTGTTCATTATTTTTTTGAAAACCAATGCATCTTATCATCCTTTTTGTATTACTGTATTATGAAATATGCCGCCGTACGTCACGTTCCGTTACGCGCTTCGTTGAGCGGACGTCACTTGTTTATTAAAATGTTAAATGTAATTTACTGCACCTAAGACGTACAAAAGTCGAAACATGTTGTGCGTTGTGATTATTTTTTATTGCTTACTGACGTAGTACAGTGAGTGTTACTGTGAAAAAAGATGATTATCTTGAACTTTTTCTTTCCTCGTTGACAGAACAAGTTCAAGTTGATTTTACAGGATGCACCCGATTTATCAGGAAAATACTTAGACTGGTTTTCATTAAATTGGAATTGGTTCCTACGTACCTTGCGCTGTACATACGAAGGCTATGAAATGGGTAACCAGACGAAAAGGACAGTTCGAAAGCGAGTGTGCTTGTGACAATTTTACTGCATTCGGTAGACTTTCAGGAGGAAATTTACTAACAGCAGATAAGATGAGGTGTTGGTATGCATATTATTTTGAATATAAATAAATTATGTTCTGCATCAAACACCAGAAACATGTGATATAATTGCGAAACGACTAAAATACAAGTTGATAACCAGGATATTGTCGTGCTTTTCACGATGAAAAGATTTATATATTGTATATGATAAGGCTGTTTAGTAAAAAATTTCAAATTTAACAACTTGCTTTGATAACTTTATGTTTGATTACGAAATGGCCGAAGATATACCTGAGTGATAAAATTATGCCAGCCAATCGGGTTGAGACTCCATACTCCAAGTGTCTGTGAGTAAGGAAAGTGTGTTTGCTGTGTCTGTCAAACAGAATAAAATGACCATGTTCAGTGCACAAAAGACTCAACCTTTATAGCTTCTTAACGGCCTTTGTGTCAGAGAATAGTCATTGGTGTTGTCATACTGTGAATATAATTTACGGAAACAGTTATACGGATTTTATTTCATATCCTATGTTCTTGGTGATATGGCCATTAAAGTTTATAGTTTTTAATGTTTATTTAAACATAATAGCTATCACATAATTGTATGTTTAGTTGTATCTTGGTCAGGGAATTTACTATTATTTATCCGAGCTTAAATATGAAAATGCACTTATCTTACAAAATTATAGAATATTTTGAACAAATTCTCATAATTTATTATGTTGCTATAAATGGTCCGAAAACTGTTTCGCATGTAGTGATGATATTGCACGTAGAAATGGCGTTAGTTATTAAGAACTATTTACTTATTGGATCCAATCATTAAATGACAACTCAGTTTCTATCGGAGAGGGTATTGGAGGGGAAAGTTAACTGTTCTTTTTGGTTTTTGAAGGTGGTTTGCGGTAATAAGCGCCAAATGGGTTAGTTGTGTAGGGCTGCTTAAATCATATCGTCTTCGTCAACCGGATACGTGTATAGTGAAGTAGAGATAATATTTTATAACAACTTTTGTATTGAAAGGTAAATTCTACTTTCTAAGTATTTGTACCACTTATTTTCAGAACCATTGCACAAACTTTATATCAACAGCTTATGTATTTTATGTAGATAAAGAAACATGTAGGAAACTGTTTTTAAAAAGACATTTTGGGAACTTTTGCTATTCTAACGACAATGATTTTAAGTAAAACTGACACAGTTTGCTCGTGTTTTACTCAACGTTTTAATGTAAAATTCATTTTGCCCCCCGCCTTTTTGTAGAAAATGAAAGTTTTGTTTGTGGAAAAATGTGCCGTAGACTCAAAGCCATATAAATTTCATGTATATTTTCCCCTACCGAAACCGGTTATGAATTATATGACATAAGCGATATGCAAATGAGAAATGTCATTCAGTGGTCATGTTTTATGTTACATCATTTTTACAACACATCTGGTACATGTATTAAGGTGCCTGTCAATTCCCTTCGAAACCTGACCAGTTATTTCACGAGAAAAGTGTTAGCTAACCATAGCAGGTATTAAGACTAACGAGCATTAAGAGTCGTTGGATATCCTTCAGACAATGCACACGTTTTCAGACAAGGTGATCACTGTGCATCACCCCTGTAAGTGGACAAATGAAAATCCTACTTTCGTGTTAAAGCTCAGCCTTTTTGCTGACGTTCAAAACCCATCCAGTAAAACAGAAAGTAGCAAGACGTCGTGTGTAGTATTTATAAAAACGCGCATGTCTGCCAAGTGTGTATCAAAATATTCCGGAAATAAGTTAAGTAATTGTATCGATTACGTTACCATAATAGATAAACAGAGATAAATGATAAAATAATTTAGCATTTATCCGTCCCTTTGTCATGCACAATCGCTTTAGAAAATTACTATTAGCATATTTAATACATTTTTCATTATGCAAAATTTTCACAAAATAAGGTAAGTGTGTTTGCTTTGCTGTCCAACAGAATAAATTGGCCATGTTCAGTGCACAAAAGACTCATTCTTTATAGCTTCTTAACGGCCTTTGTGTCAGAGAATTGTCATTGGTGTAGTCATAGTTTAATTCAAGTACTGTGAATATAATTTACGGAAACAGTTATACGGATTTCATTTCATATCCCGTTTTCTTGGTGATATGGCCAGTAAAGTTTATAGTTTTTAATGTTTATTTAAATATAATAGCTATCACATAATTGTATGTTTAGTTGTATCTTGGTCAGTGAATTGACTATTAATTATCCGACTTTAAAACTGAAAATGCAATTGTCTTACTAGAGGAAAGAATCTTTTAAAGAATTTTTTATAATTTATCAGAGTAAATTGCTCTTTTATCGACACCTTAAGATATAACAGGGATAGTCACTTATAAACCTAAAGTGAATCCAGCATTTACATCAAGTCCTTGTAAAATTTCATTGGTCAAATAAACATTATTCTGCACAAAGAAGCTTGTATATGAACCAATAAAAAATAGTTTTCTATCTAAAGTAAATTTAGGCAAAAACGTTACTTTGCTGTATTACCGACACCCTATCATCCTAATATCATCACCCCATAGAAGTTTTTGAAAAAGGACAATTAGTTGCTGCAAAGAGATATTTAATCAGTAACAGACTTATAACAGTGTTTAATGCCGATAAATAAAGAAAATACTAGGGGATGCCGGTATTAAGTGGGTGTCGGTAATAAGACAGTTAAAGCATTCATTTGTTGAATGCAATCAGTTAATGACAATTAACTTTATCGGAGAGAATATCGGAGGAGGAAGTAAACTATTCGGTTTGGTTTTCGAAGATGGTTTGCGGTAAAAAGCATCGTATGGGTTAGTTTTGTAGGACTGCTTAAATCATATCGTCTTCGTCAACCGGAGATATATGTAGTGAAGGAGACATAAAATGTTATAACACTGTAGCGAAGGGTAATTATGCTTTATACGTTTTTTCTATCACTTATTAAAATACCTTTTTGCATTAGATTTCAATCAACAGCTTGTGTATTATTAATAAGGTTCAATTTTAGCTGTTTTGGAGAAAAAATTAGAAAACAACTGTTTTGATAAGGCATTTGGGAACCTGTGATATTTAAACAACAATGAATTGTGAGAAAAATCTGAGACAGTTTGGTAGTGTGCTTACTCAACTTTTTTATTTAAAATTCATTTTGTTTCTGCTTTTTTTTAGAAAATGAAACTTGTGAATGTGGAAAATGGGCTGTAGACTCAAAGCCATATAAATTTCATGTTCGCTCAACTGAATACAATTAACCATTATACATAGTCAACACCAACGTTGCAGAAAACAAAGTTAAAGTCCAGTGTTTTTTTAGTTTGCAATAAAATAGATGCGAGCAAATGAATTAATTGAAACTCATTCACATAACTGTATAAATGATCCAAATTTCCTTGTTTGTAGCTTTAGACACAATAATATAGGCAAAAAAATCCAAAATTCAGTTCATCCATGAGGAATATTGAAATTTCCATGCAGAACTGTAAGCATGGTCCAAATTTCGTTGCTGTCGCCTCAAAATGCAGTAACGGTCAGCAG